>JARHVA010002498.1:1800000-2140000 GCA_037957365.1 Torreya grandis
TTCTTTTAAAAATTATGATGTTTCATCTGTCGAAGCGAACTTAAATTGATAAAGTATCTGGTTTTGAGTTCTAATTAGTATTACCCTCATGTTTGAGCAAATATGTGCATATGTGGCTGACAGCTCAAGCTTTGGGGCTACCATTGCTTCAACCATACACCAACGGAAATGGAGATTTTGGTCATGGTGTTAATTTTGCTGTGGCGGGATCAACTGTGTTAGATCATGACTTCTTCACGCGGAGGAATATCAGTTTGGATCAGACACCCCAGTCGTTAGGAACTCAACTACAATGGTATACGCAATTCATGGATAAAGCGTGCGGTAGTGCCAACAGAGGTATTTATGAGTGCATGAAATAAATTTTATATCAGCTGATGGATGGAACTTGAGCGTTGTATTTGTGATCAATTGTTTTCAATTTCAGAATTTACCTAAACTCATAGCATAGGACAAAATCTAGTTTAACTTGCTAAAGCGGAGAAGGCACAGGTTCGAATCCCGAGAGGAGTGGGGTTGTGTATGTGCACCAGGTAGTCTAAGCACTGTCAGGTGGGTGGGGTGGTTTCATATAAAGTAAGCCCCTTAAATACTATTAAGTACAGGCATCTTGAACCTTAAAAACCAATTTTTTTTTTTTAAATTTTAGTATTTCTGTCTATATATTTGGGAAATAGATATATAGTAGATTTATAATGTTGAGTAAGTATATATTTAAATCATTTCCCTTAAAATTATTTAGATAGGATATTTAAAGAGATTTCTACTTTGATAGATGGATATAAACAATCGTCATCTTCACCAATTGAATTACAACCCTTTCAATTCTTTCCTATTTTTCAATCTATCTTATTTGAATATTCTATGGGTACTCTCTTGGAATCATTTGGATTGAAAGAAACCAATTAATCAAAAGCATTAGGAAAGGATAAGTCAATATCATTCTTTTAGCAGTTCTCTGTGCCATCCTTTTAAGAATAGCCATGAAAGTTTTTATTTAGATATTACGCTATATGCAAGAATTGGCATTGTGATTTTTTCCCTCTTTTTAATGAAAGCATAATTCATCTAGTATTCAACTATTTAACAGTGCAATTTTCGTGCAGACTGCAAATATAACTCTTCTGCTGGAGCTCTATACTGGGTGGGGGAAATTGGAGCGAATGATTATGCTTATATCCTCGGCTCTGACATTTCTAGTGACACAATTAGGACACTCGCCATTGACAAATCTCTCAAGTTTTTGGAGGTAAACATTAGTTTATCTGATTAAACTATAGCAATGAGACAATTTTCAGAATAAGCTTTGTAGAAGTTATTCATTAACATTTTGGATCACCCTCCCATATCCATCAAGTAAGGTGATCCTAAACGGTGGTTACTCCAAAATTCTTGTCTCATTATTTCATGGACTGAAAATCTTATGTTTATATCTTAAATTAATTACGACACAAGTCATCATTTATTTTATCTGTTATTTCATGTTAGGTAGGTTATTGTCTTGTATTATTTCCTTCAAAGATTTGCACCTTCGTTAGTTTCTTGAGTAATGAGAGTAGAATTTTATGAAATAACAATTTTGTGTAGAAAATCTTTTTCATGTGTAGAAATTTATTTGTTTCTCCATAGTTTTTTCTTTTGATCAACTTTATGAAGATTACTGTCTTTTATATATTTGCAGCCAAAAGTCAAGTTACATATTCTCTTATAAACAAATAACTATAATAGGAATCTATTTTGTTTTCAGCTCGCTCGAAAGTTTTGTTCAAGGTTAGATTTTTGAAATTAGATTTTTTTTACTAGTTTTTGTGCTCTGCTTTAAATAGTGGATCAGGTGTTAGAGCGGGGTATTATGCTAACAAGAATAGATACGGTATCTAGCTGGTTGGATTGTTGTATATGGTGTTGTTAAAACTTCAAATTCGGTTTTTGGTAATTAAGGTGGTAAAGTCAGGATTATAGAGAATGCTAGCTCACGGGAAGATTTTTTTTGTTTTAATTAATTTTTGTGCTCTCTTCACATGTTAGAGCGGGGTATTCTGCTAATAAAAATAGATATGATGTCTTTCATTACTGGTTAGACTGTCGTACATAGTGCTGCTAAAACTTCAAATTCAGTTTCTTTGAAACTGGTAGTGACCTAAGGTGGAGAAGTCCGGTTCATGGAGAATGCTAGCTCACGAGAACCTCGGCACTAAACTGAAGAAGAAATATTATTCCCTACCAATGGGATTATTTCTTCCATAAAAAAAGGTGGGATTGTTTCTTCTATTAAAAACAAGTACTGAAGTAATATAAAAATTACATTTCACTGTTGAGTTATCGGTTGGCTGGGCAAAGTCAGGTCCTTGTAATTTGTTGTGTGTTTATTTTAAATTATTTGGGACCCTTTTAAAACTTAAAAATAAAATAAAATAAGAAGTTAATGTTTTTGGCGCTTTAGACTCCACATACTGGTTTTGAGAGATTTGATTGTTTTCATTTAAGATGGAAAAAATGTTTCAGGATGAGAATAGAATGATCACACTCTGTGATCTCTCACAATTTTATCCAAAAACATTTTTCTTTATTTATATGGATTGTGGAAATACTTTCTTGTTCATTTAAATTTTCATGAGTTATGCTAAAAGATCTATGAGTAAATGTACTGAATATCATTTCACAGTGAGCAAGTGAAAAGGAGGCACGTTTTATCATATTCTTAAATGCACAAATACTTTGTTTTCAGTTTCACTGTAGGGGTACTAGTTGGTATAAATTGGTTTTACTCTTGGTATAAATTGGTTTTACTCTAGCAATAATTCAGACTGAAATTTTCATTGCAGACATTAGTTCAACAAGGGGCAACATACATAGTAGTAGAGGGATTACCTGTCATTGGTTGCCTGACAATGGCAATGGCTATAGGCTCCTCTCAAGACCGAGATCGACTTGGATGTATTAAAAGTGCGAATGAAGAAGCTCTCTTGCATAACAAATTGTTGCAACAGGGCTTGCAAGGACTGAGGCAAAAACATCCCAATACATTAATTGTGTATGCAGATTATCATAGCGCACACAGCAAGACCCTGCAGAACCCAAGTCAATATGGTAAGGTGTATTAAGAAGCTTACAAATGATGTGTTTTTGGACATGCTTTACTTGGCAATTTGGTGACTTGGTTTTTTCTTGAAAAGTTTATAAATGCATGTATTTTGAACCCGTTTTACTGGGTTGTTTGGTGAGTCACTTCTTTCTCTAGAAGCTTATGATTGCACATGTTTTGAACCTGTTTAATTAGATCATTTGTCAAGTACAGATAATCTATGCATGCATGTGTTGAACCTGTTTTACTAGGCCATTCGGTTACTAAGTTCTTTCATCAGAAGCTTATGAATGCATGTGTTTTGAACTTGTTTTACTATGTTATTTGATGACTCAGTTCTTTCTTTAAAAACTTATAAATGCACAAGTTTTGGCCCTGTTTTACTAGGTCCTATGGTGACTCAGTTCGTTCTTTAAAAACTTATATTCTACTAGTTCATTTGGTGACATGGTTTTTTCTTTAGAAGCCTATGAATGCACCTGTTTTAAACATGTTTTGCCTGGTCATTTGGTGACTCCGTATTCTTTCATTTATACAGGATTTAATAATACAAAGAGTGCCTGCTGTGGCGCTGGTGGGGGCACTTATAATTTTGATCTTTTTGCTACTTGTGGCGAAAATGATCCAAGTCCTTTTAGTGGTGCGAAGGCAACCTCATGCGCAGATCCAACGAAGTACATAAATTGGGATGGCGTTCATTTTACAGAGGCCTTTAATGGTGTGGTTGCCAATATGTTTTTGCAGGGTGGATTGACAAGCCCTCCTTTTAACACACTGTTATCTAAGAAGAAATGTTAACCTTGACCCATTTATTTGATAGTTTATATACTTCTAGTTATGCAGAATACATAGGTGAAGTCGTGCAGCAGTCATACAACCAGATCGAGCAGAAGTTGTTTCTTATAATGCATAAAATATTGTGATACAAATTTTCTGCCAAGTTATAATTTATGCTAAGAAGCCTTTGTTAAATAAAACCACACTTGCGACCATATCTTTCATTAACTCCCACACTTGCGACCATTTAATCTAAGTATGTGCTTAAATCAGCCTAATACTGTTTTTGCTTTGCTAGGATTTTGTGTATTGTGTAAAATATCTATTGTTCCTTATGCATGTCCTTTCAGGTTGTTATACTTTGTACTTATATTTTAGGCGATTTTAGTATAATTTTATATCATGAACTTTTTTCCTAGGGATAATTTAGTCATTTAAGTATGGTTATAAATTAGCTTAATGTAAGTGTTGTTAATGGCATCAAAGAAAACATGTTAGTTTGTTCTAAAGGTTTATGATGAGGTAATGATGTAGATAATATTTTCTTAATTTGTAGATATGTTCTTTAGTTTTCTTCTAATATTATTGATTCCCTTAGTAAATGGAATGAAAATAAACATTAATGCTTATTACATTCACTTCTTTGAGCAATTCTTCATTGCATTGGTTAAGTATGTTATTGAGTTTAAAGTTTTGATGTTTTCACAGTGCATAAGAATGCAAATAGGATTTCTGGGTTAAAATTGTGTATCAATTATTTTCTCTATGTCAAGAGATGTTGCAATTTTTTATCTCGACATTTCTTTAAAAAAACTAGGTTTGTAGTTCTCTTTGCCATTTTGTTCCCCAGCATCTCCAAAAGCTTTAGCTTATTAAGATCCTTGGAGTATGGAATCTAAACAATAGTTTCTTTTTAAAAATTTGTGTTGTTGGTGTTGTGATTTTATTGTGTCAAAGGAGGGCTCTCTCAAGGTCCATGTGTGTTTTGAGCTACTAAGCTTTCCATTTTCATTTTGGGCTTTTTTGGTGCAGATGGCCAAACCCTTTGGCTGTCGTATTTCTTGTCAGTTGATAGGTTTTATTCATCTTGACCCTACAAATAAGTTTACATGGAGGTTGACCTTATGAAAGACTTGATTGTGTCTTGAAAGTTGTTTATATATCAAATTGCCTAACATTTGCTTTCAATGGTAATAACTTGACCATAAGATAAAAGATGATGCGCTTATGGCCCAATTTGAAACCAAACTCCTCATTGATGCGCCTTTCATGTTTGAGCAAGAAGGTTGGACTACCAATGATGGAAAAATAAATGTTGTGGTGCCTAAAGCCCGTTAAGCAGGGGAGGAGTGTGACAACACTAAACTATCACAAGTTAACAAGAAGGCAGTGTCCAATGACCCTCTACCCACTGTTATATCTCAAAGCCAAAAACAACAAGCTTTAATGGTTCAAGAAAATTCTTTTAGTATTCTAGGACATCTTTAAAAATTCCTCTTATCTTGTAGGTCTTGTAGCCCACCTTGTGGTGGCGATGACTTGAAGGGTGGATAGTGGGGTAAAACATTGATTCATTTTGCTTGGTAATTATCTACATCCATATCTATTGAGTCTTTTATGAAACCAATTTCTCATAATGTGTAATATTAAGGATGGTTAAGGAGAAAAATTCATGGACTCCATATGTATATTCTTTTTTGTAACGTGTGTGGCCTTACAGAGACTTTGAGAAAATTCAATGTTAGAGCAACGTATCAATGGCTAAGAGCCTATAATGTTATTTTTCTTCAGGGAGTTAGAGGCTCTTATTTTCTCATGTATATTGTATTGAAGTGCATTTACATGAATACAGTTTTGCATGCCATTTCTCATAAGGGTGGTCACGGTGGTGTTATCATTTTTATTTCCCCTAATATGTTATTATGGTGAACATTTCATATCAATGGTCAAGGTTTAGGGCTTGTCAATATCTATATGCTTAATAATGGTTGGGCTTTATGGCTTGTCGATAACGATATGTTATCATGGTGCACATTTCATATCGATGGTTAGGGTTTAGGGTTTGCCAATATCTACCAAGGACTTTTGTTGAGAACCACAACATGCAACTTGTGCCTTGTATCAATTATCCAATGTTCCTATAATGAAAAGTTGTATACTTGTCATCTGTTGGAGCTTATATTAAAACTTGCATCAACATGAAGTTTGTTCATAAATTTAGTCATTCAATGTTGGAAAATACTTGAATTTAAACTACATATCATGGTTATGCATATCCTCACATTAACCCAACAAAAATATAGATCAAAACTTGTGTTTTACCCTTTAAATTGGCAACATAGTTTGTTTTATTTTTGCAACTTCGACAAATGAAATCCAAATTACAAATCAAGTCAAAATTTAACTATGTAATATCTCAAAAGTTAATATTTAGTCAATATATGTGCATGTTAGAGAGATAGAAATAAATCTTGGTAAATTTTATGAAAGGTTTGAAGCCCGACCAACGCTAGTGAGGATTCAATTAAAAACACTAAAAAAATATAAACTACGAGGATAAGCAAAATAAATATTTTGCAATGTATTAATCTTTTGAGATTGTGCATAGATAATCGTAGTCTTGTTTTCTACTTGTTATAAACATTGAGATAATCCACAAGATTTTATTAGCAACAATGTTAAATTTTTCAAAATGAACTTAATAACTAACCAAAGATATTATCACTCAAAAGATATCATCACTATCAGTGAAGTACTCATTTAGTTGTGGAAATTAGTTCCATGACCAAAGTTATAATAGAATCAACCTTATAAGTAAATAGGAAACAAACATAAAATATTTTGTTGTATTTTTTTCCAATTATAATTGTGGAAGTTTATGTATTAGAAAATGTGAACTATAATATTCAACAAATTATTTAATTATTTTACTAGTATAAGTGATATGTTAAATTGAAAAAGTGTCTTTAGAATTATAAAGTAATTTTAAAATATATATATATATATATATATATATATATATATATATATATATATATATATATATATATATGGGATTAAAAAAAAGGATTTAAAAGGGCTTATAACCCTTTTACAATAATGGATAAAATAATAATGTAAAAAAAGTTATAAATCAGGAAAATAAGTTCATTGAGGTCCAAATACAATATGAAATGATATTGTCAACACAACAACAAAATTATAGTGTGAAAAAAACTAATGAAGGACATATTAATGAACATATAAAATATGATAAAGTGTTAGGGGTAATTCAAAAAAAAGAAAAAGAATGCTAAAAAATAGGACAAAGTAAATGAACATAGCTCCCTGCATGTAACCACCAATTTCATCCCTTTCCAGGAGAGGAGATCCTCCATAGTCCATTGAGAGCCATTTCAAATCACTTTCACTGCCTCCATCCTCGATGTTTTGACCTTTGATCTTCACCCTCTTGGTTTGGTCATCGAACCTACAACTACCTTGAGTCGAACAACTTTGGAATAAGAAGGAAAAAGAGTACAAAGAGAAGCTTTTTATGAGTATTCACTGACATTCTTTTTGGTTTCAAGGATAGGGGACAAAACCTAAACATTAGAATTTATATAATTAATGAAAGAGTTCATATTAGTTTAGAGAAGATTCTTGCATTCCCTTGTAACGTCAATATCATCATACTATCAAAAGAGTGCCCTAAAACTCTTTATCAAGATTTTCTAGTTCATGACAAAATATTTATTTATTCTAATTCTTGAATATTCACCACTTCAACAAGAATTCTAATTCATGGCCTTGTTCATTCCACCTTCATAAACAATGGTGATCGTCAAATCTCAACAATGGTGACATTCATTATGACTGTCTCCAACAAAATGTCGCTAGGTATGGGCTCATTCATACCAAAAATATCATCCTCAATGAAGTGAGATATAAATGTGGTGAGGCCTAGTGAGAACCAATTTTGTAGATCACAATTAAGCTAATGCAACATAGAAACTTTGTGTAGGATTTTGTCACTTTGCAATTTTTTTGTTGTATTCTTAGGATATACATGCAATGCATTCATTAATATACAAAATGAATTAATAGCCTTATAAGGCACCACATCCATTAGAACTTTTGCAAGATTTATAAGGTGCAAAGTTTTGTCTCCACTCGCCCTCTAATGTCCATACATCCTCCCATACCAACCCTCAACTACCTTTTTTCCATAACAAATCCATTAGTGCCCCACACACCTCTAGTTTGAGTAGATCTTGGGCCTATTCTCTATGAGGAGGCACATCATCTTCTGAAAGCGCTCCAAGTGCAAGTCCAAATATCAGATATGATACTTCTAATGAGCTCAATCAGGGCTACAAAAGAGGACACACTAAACTTCATTTATTATCATGTCCATAAAACTATTTAGAAGACCTTCTGTCACTTCTAAGATGGAAAATGGATGTTATCAATCTATGGACACTCCTCCAAACTCAACTTCTCTATGGAGATCAAATTGTGACTCTAATGCAAAATTATTTACCATGTGGATTCATGGGAACCTTTTTAGGACCATATTCGGAAGTTTAGTTTGTGGGGTTTTAGTTTCTCTTTATCATATTTCAATTACATTATAACATCTAGTGTTAATGTGAGTTAGTTTTAATTCAAACAAAATAGAATTTTGTTATAATTTGAATAGTTTTTCTATGCATATCATTCGGTAAAAGGTTAACATTTTTTTTAATATGTGTGTGTGGGCATGTGGGTATAAGGTAGTTCAAAGAGCTAAAATTGATATCTTACATTTTAACAACAATGAAAAAAAAAAGAGTAAAGTGTGAAAAAAAATTACAACTTCTCTATAATTCAAAGGACATTTCTATGCATAACATTTGGTAAAAGGCTAACATTTTCTTATTCAAAAGTATATATCTTCAAAGAGCTAAAATTGATATCTTATATTTTGACAACAATGGAAAATGAGAGTAAATTGTGGAAAAAAATATAAAACTTGTCTATAATTCAAACAAAATTTCTATGCACCATTTGGTAAAAGACTTAACATTTTCTTAATCAAAGTGTGTGTGTGTGTGTGTGTACCAAATAGAATGAAATATTGTATAAATTACATAAAATTAAATATTTTAACAAAGTGGATGTATAGTTGTACTTTAAATATTGTGAATATGACAAGTTATTTTAAAAATTTGTACATATTAAGTTTAAAGTTATTAGGATTTTGACTTTTGATAATGAATGAAATGATATTGTTTTTGGTAAGTAATATAAAATCTATATTATTGAGCTCAATATTTACATTTATTCATATAAATCTTAAATTGAAATATTTGTTATTAAAATATTGTATACTAACAATTGTACAATATCTTATATACAAATTTAATATTTTATGTGAATCACAACATCAATACTCAGCTATTAAATATAAATATATATGTAATTAATGAAAATTTCATTTTTTAAATCTCACATCCTCAAATACCCTTTCAACAATTAAACCTGATTCAACTATTAAATCCTCTCTAGTAATCTATATTTTCTCAAAATTCTTAATAGTTTGCACTCCAAAATAAATCCTAAGTATCTTTGCTCCTTAAAAAAAAAGTCAATACAAATTATATTTCCAACCAATTATAGAGTTTGTTGGTTCAAAAGAAAAAAAATATACCCTGACAATTTATATTTCCAACTAATTATAAAGGTTATTGGTTTGGAAACAATTTATATTTCCAATATAATTGTTGGTTTGGGAAAAAAAAAATGACCTGACGATTTATGTTTCCAACTGACTATCGAGGTTGTTCGTTTGGAAGTTTAAAGAGTCTCCTCCCATATGAAATCACAAAATTATTGCGCCTTAGAACGTACCACCCAACATTAAAATTCTCCTCGGGGACAGAACCCGTAAGTTGGTACGCTCTTTTAATTTAGGATTGTCTTCACAAACTTTAATGCCATTGTACATCTTCCTCTGTTAGTTTCAGCGCATAGTGTTTTTTGGGACTACAAGTGTAGACTCGACTTCAATAGCACCTGGTTGCTTTTCTAAAATCTTTGCATTTGGAGACTCTCTGACCGATAGAGACAACACCAGGTCAGGAGTAGAACCATGTAACTTTGAAGGAGTTTCCCATGCGCGCTATGGACAGACATGCCTCCATCGCCAAATCGCTTTACTTCCTCAACAAATTATCGACTTTCATCTGTCGAAGTGAGCTTAAGTTGATAAAGTATCTGGTTATGAGTTGTAATTAGCATTACCCTCATGTTTCAGCAAATATGTGTATATGTGACTGACAACTCAAGCTTTGGGGCTTCAAGTGCTTCAATCATACACCAACGGAGATGGGGATTTTGGTCATGGGGTTAATTTTTCTTTTAAATATTTGTTATTTTAAAATTTAAGTTATTATAATTTTAATTATTATTCATTTTATATTTTCGTTTCATTTTTAATATTAAATATTTGTCATTTTAAAAATTAAAGAGATAATATTATGTTTTGAATGAAGAGATTGACATAAATTAACATATGAAAGTTGCGAGAAAATTTTCGCTTTTTAATATCCAAGAAATCAAAAAAATTATTTTTATTTTCTTAAATATTAAATCCAACATTTTTTAATTAATAAGAAAAAAAGACAAAACATTAATATAAAATAAGTAGTAGATCGAATGAAGTTCGTTATGATTGTGATTGTATTTTGCATTTGTGATGCAGAAAAAATAGGTCAACCTTTCGGAGGCTATAATTTTTGACCCGTAGTTCCGTTTCAACTCTTCCATGCGACAAAACGATCGTCTCGAAAAGTTCAATGCTATTCTAAGTCGCTCTATCCACTTAGAGTTGACTTCAATTTTTTCAAAGGCTATACATGATCATTTGAGGGTCCAAAAATTAACGTTTAATAATTTTTTTGAGAATTTTTTATTTTTAAAAATTATATATTTTTAGAACTAGACGTCAACTTTAGTGGAATTTTGTCCCATAGACTAATTATAGTGTTTAGAGTATTTAGAGATATTTTTAGTGCTTCACACGCTTGAATGCGAAACTTACTATAAATAATGACTGCTAAAAATAAACATTTTTTTTTTAATTTTAGTTTTTTCAAACTTTTGCATGTCAACTCTAAATTCTGAGTTGAGGCTTATTTAAGCATGGTTTGAGTTTATAATTATTTCAAGTCATTCAATACAAATCAATTATGAGTTATTGTTCAGAGCTTGATCTATTAATAATTTATTTGTCTGGATAGTTTTCGATTTCATCATTTGGTATCAGAGCCAGGGTCGAATCTTGGAGGAGTAAGACATGGCAAGAGAATGAGGAGGTATTGCACAAATGAACCAGAATATACAAGAGCTACATAGACAAGTTCAATAATTAACTGAGGTTATCACCAATCAACATAGAAGACAAGGTGGTGATGAGGAAGACACAGATCATGATGAAAAAATTTAGCAAGAAAAAGAAGAACAAAAGCAACCGCCATCGATGGAAGAGGAGATGGTTTGCGATTTAGAAGGAAGAAATAAAGGAATCAAAGTTGATGTTCGAGATTATGGAAGCAATTTAAAATCAAAGGAGTTGATAGATTGGATGAATAACATGGAGAAATTTTTTTGAGTGAAAGACTATGAGAGAAGACAAGAAAGTGAAGTTTGCATGCATGAAGTTGAAAGGTCATGCAATGATTTGTTGCGATCCCCTGCAGGAAAAAAGATAGAAAAAGGTAAATAGAAGATTAATTCATGAAAAAATATGGATAAAACACTGAATTTTTTTTTCTATGGATTATGCACAAACCCTATACAAATGATTTCATATTTAAGGCAAAAAGATCACAGTATACAAGAGTATACAGATGAATTTTATAAGCTTTCCATATGAGTGGACCATGATGAAACAAAAGAGCAAATGGCTACAAAGTATGTAAATGATTTGAAATTTTCTATTCAAGATGAATTAAACATGCATAGAATACTTTGCATGGAGGAGACATATTAATTTTTTTAAAGGCAAAAGAGAAACAAAATAGATAAAATTTTAGAAGAACATCTCTTGGTCCAAGAAGAGACGGATCTCCTCCAAATAGGGGATGAGGTGGTTTTAATACCACTAGAGATAGATCTAATACCAATAGAGGTGAATCATCATGTGGTGTAGAAAGATAAGATGATAATAGGTAAGGGTTTCAATACTAGCAAAAAGAAAGAAGATTTCAGAGAGGACGAGGTTATGGTGGTGCTAGAAGATGGTTTACGACTCAATGTAGATCTTATGTTTGTTATAGATGTGGAGAATGGCATAGAGCATTTGAGTGTCTACACTATCAAGATCAAGAAAGGAGGCAAGAAGATGGTCAAAGAGTAAATCTAGTTGATGCTAAAATAGAAGAGCAGAATACTAAAGTTACACCAACAGATGTTGGAGAGAATCTCATGATGAGAAGAACCATAATCGCTCTAAAGAACAAATAAGCGCAGAATAAAGAAAGTGGTGATGCATGGGTGCGATCAATTATTTTTTGAACAAGAGGTACTTCTGATGGAAAGGTATGTAAAGTAATTATAGATGGTGGTAGTTGTGAAAATATGGTTTCTAAAAAAATGATAGAGAAACTAAATTTGTAATGTGAAAAGCATCTTAATTCTTATCGAATTCCATAGTTTAAAAAAAAAATGAAGTTATAGTAGATAAAAGGTGCTTAATCAAATTTTCTATAGGAAAAAATTATAATGATGAAATATGGTGTGATGTTATTCCAATGGATGCATGCCATGTGTTATTGGGAAGACCGTGGCAATTTGACAGGTAAGTAATTCATGATGGAACAAAGAACACATACTTTTTGAAAAGGTGGTACAAAAATAGTTTTATTACCTCTTAAAGAGGAAGAAAAAATAGAAAGCGTGCTCTCTACTAAAAAAATTATCCAATATATGAAGGTGGCAGGTTGTTATGCAATAGTAGCAAAGAATGAAGACACAAAAATGGTGTCAATACCAATAGAGGCAACAAGAGTGTTGAAAGGATATGCAGATGTTATACCTGATGAGTTACTAGATGGTTTACCACCGAAAAGAGATATTCAATATCACATTGATTTGATTCCAAGTTCGGCTCTACCCAATCAAGCAACTTATAAGATGAGTCTAAAAGATCATACAAAACTAAATAAATAGGTTACTAAATTGCTAAGAAAGAAGGTGGTAAGGGAGAGTATGAGTCCATGCACAACACCGACATTGCTAACTATAAAGAAAGATGGAGAATGTGTGTGGATAGTAGAGCAATTAACAAAATCATATTAAAGTATAGGTTTCATATACCTCATTTAGATGATATGATGGATGTGTTTGCAAGAGCAAACTATTTTACCAAGATTGATTTAAGCAATGGTTATTATCATATTCGAATTTGTGAATGAGATGCATAGAAAACTGCATTCAAGACTAGGGATGGCTTATACGAGTGGATGGGTGATACCTTTTGAATTATCTAATGCACCTAACATATTTATGAGGGTGATGAATATAATGCTACAAGAATATATTGATAAGTTTGTGGTTGTTTATTTTGATATTCAGTAAGACTAAAGAAGTACACTTACAACATTTGAGAATGGTACTGGATTTGTTAAGAAATGAGAAGTATGTAAATTTGAAGAAGTGCAGATTTATACAAAATAATTTGGTAGTTTTGAAATTTGTAGTTTTAACAGATAGTGTGAAAATGGATGAAAAAAGATAAAGACAATTATTAAGTGGTTTATTTCAAAAAACATTACAGAGATAAGAAGTTTCCATGGTTTAACAAATTTTTACAAAAAAATTGTTAAAATTTTTAGTAGTATTATAACACCAATAACAGATTGCATAAGAGGAAAATAATTTACATGAACTAGAGTAGCCACAGAAAGCTTTGAATTTTTGAGAAAAAAGATTATAGAAAGACCAATTTTAGCATTATTGAATTTTAACAAAGTGTTTAAGGTTGATTGTGATGCTTCATTTGTGAGAATTAGTGCTGTGCTGAGTCAAGAAGGAAAACCAATAGCATATTTCAGTGAAAAATTGAATGATGCAATACCAAAATATTCTACTTATGATGTTGAACTTTATGCAATTGTACAAATATTAAGACATTGGAGGCATTATCTAATGCCTAAGAAGTCTATACTATTTACAGATCATGAGGCTTTGAAGTATATAAATACACAAAAGAAGTTGAATAGTAGGCATTCAAAGTGAGTTTCTTTCTTATATGGATATACTTTTATTTTGAACAAATTCGCGTAGCTGATGTATTGAGCAGGAAAGTAGTGTTATTAATTACTATGGTGAGTGAAGTAGTTGGGTTTGAAGCTATTAAATAATTATATGATACTAATCCGTATTTTGGAAAGATAATTGAGTAGTGTAAGAATCCATTAACTGGTAGGCGTTGAAGAACATTGACAAACAAAAATTGCAGCAATACAATCAAGGTAACTCGTAGGAGCTGATTTGTTTTTAACTAGAGGAGAATGATGTAGAAAAAATAGGCTATAACTTTTAACCAGAGGAGAATGATGTAGAAAAAATACGCTATAACTTTTGACCTGTAGCTCCGTCTGAGCTGTTCCACATGTCAAAACAATGGTCTCAAAAAGTTTGATGGTGTTCTAAGCCATTCTATTCACTTAGAGTTGATTTTGATATTTTTCAAAAGTCATACTGATCATTTGAGGGTCCGAAATTAATGTTTAATGATTTTTTTTGGAATTTTTTATTTTTAAAAAATTGTATATTTTTAGAATCAGATGTCAACTTCAGTTGAATTTTGTTCTATAAGTTAATTATAGTTTTTAGAGTGTTTAAGGAGATTTTTAAAGCTACGCGCACTTACATACAAAACTTACTATAAATAGCGACTGCCAAAAATAGATTTTTTTTTTAATTTTAGTTTTTTCAATTTTTTGCACATCAATTTTAAATTTTGAGTTGAGGCTTATTTAAGCATAGTTTAGGTTTGTAATTATTTCAAATAATTCAATACAAATCAACTCTGAATTATTGTTTCAAATTTTGACCTATTGGTAATTTATTTGTCTTGATAATTTTTTATTTTATCAGTTTGGATATGTTGTATGATTTTATAAGTTATTTTAAACCTCGCTAACTTTTTTTGATTTTGTTTGTTTTTTATAATGTCAACTTTACATGAATTAAATAATTAAAATTCAAATAAATAAATATAGTTTTTATTTTAAAGTAAATAAAATTACTACAATAATAAATATAAAATAAATAAATAAATTATTTTATTTTAAAATAAATAAAATTACTACAATAACAAATACAATTCACCCTATATCTTAATATGATAAATATATAAATAAATAAATAAATTTTATTTTATTTTAAAGTAAAAAAAATCCCACAATAACAAATATAAAATAAATAATTTTTTTTTTAAATTTTAAAGTAAATAATTTTTTTACAATAACAAATATAATTCATTTATCATATATTCCAGCATAATAAATATATAATTTAAAGTCAGCGTCTAATTCATTATTAATTACACTTTTTCACACCTCTCCATAATAAATTATTTTATTAAGTTGGCTTCCAATTCATTAATTGTCAACCCATTTACATCATTAAACCCTTTCACACTCTTGGATGTCATCGTAGTGAACACTTATCGGTGTAGTAACAGAGATGATTAGTAAAATTTTAACAAAATTAAGGAAACATCTACAGTGTAAGAAATCAAGTTTTATTAATTTCAAGATGAATAGATTAAATACCAACTCACTATATAGATTACATGCAAACTTCACAAAGATAAATACGTCTAATTGACAAAATATCGTTATGATTCATTCTCTTAAAAATAGAGTGGAAAAATACCATTAAGACTTTCCTTTTAAAAATAAAATCTGATAGAATTCATTTTCTTAGAAACAGGGTTTGACTCCTTGATTTTTTGTTTGGAGGGCGCTACCCCCGAACCCCAGTCAGTTGAGGTCTTCATAAGATGTCGTCCCCTAGACCTTGATGACACTCGTGGAGGCCGTTGCCCTCCGTACCGCGAGTGTACTATAATTCGTATCACAAAAAAATCCAAAATTTAACTTTGTTATCATATATGTAACACACCAAATACTCTAAATACAATTAAGTAGGTGTGGTGGTCTCATATATAGAAAAAATCGTTACAGTCTAAGTACTGTTAGGTGCAGGCATCTTAAACCTTAGAAACAACCATTTTTTTTCCCATTTTTCAATCGATCATAATCTGAACATTTTGTCGGTTGCTCTTAGAATCTTTTGGATTGGAAGGAACCAATTAATCAAAGGTATTGGGAAAGGATAAGTCAATACCATCCTTTTAGCAGGTCCCCGTGCCATCCTTTTTAAGAACAACCATGAAAGTTTCTATTTAGATCTTTCTCTATATGTAAGGATTGGCATTGTGGGCTTTATTTTTATTTTTTAAAAGCATATTTCATCCTATATTTTATTCTATACAAAATTGCGATGACCGAGATCAATCTTAATTATTTTTGTCATCATTGAATCCGGTTGTATTAAACTATTTAACGGTACAATTTTGGTGCAGACTGCAAATATGATTCTTCTGCTGGAGCTTTATACTGGGTGGGGAAAATTGAAGTGAATGATTAAGCTTGTATCCTCGGCTCTGACATTTCTACTGACACAATTAGGACACAGACCGTTCATAAATCTTTTAAGTTTTTGTTGGTAAAAGGAAACTCAATGCGTTGTTTTCCTTACATATTTCTTGACAAATGTCCCTAATAAATAAGTCTATTTACGCCGGCCCCGCCATGATGATAAAGAAGTCATCATATCAGAGACAGAGCATAAAAGAATAGCAAAAAATAAAACAAAACATAGATTGCTACGGCAATCAAGAAAAGATTTTTTAATTTTATTATTCTACATATGAAAATTACAATTAGAAGCTACATAAATAGAATAGAATGACAAACAAAGTTGAAATTCCACTGGTGTTAAACAATGAGTTCTCCAAGCACACTGTGCTAAGACTAAAAATATTGATCATGCAAACTGCACGCATGAAGGGGAAAACAAGAAGTTAAATAGTGAGTGGAGAAATTATCCCCAGTGTGCTGCAGTTTCTAACACTCCCACTTAATTTCTACCACTAACTACTTCAACAATTACAATGCCTAAATTTTGTCTTAGATAATCAAAGGCCTCCTTTGCTAATGCCTTTGTGAATATATCTGCCAATTGGTCTTCAGATCTGCAAAACTCCAAATAGATTTCTCCATTGTTCACTAACTCTCTGAAAAAATGAAATCTTGTATCAATGTGCTTGTTATTCTTGTGAAAAACATGATTTTTTGATAATGCAATTGCTGATTTGTTGTCACAAAAGATTGGTGTTGACTCCTGTGCTTGTAATAAATCTATCAATACTCTCCTCATCCAAGTTGCTTGACATGCTGTTGATGTGGCTGCTACATACTCTACTTCCGCTGATGAAAGTGTCACTATAGGTTGCTTTTTGGATGCCCATGTGACCACACCTATTCCAAAAAGAAAGGCATGTCCATAAGTACTCTTCCTGTCATCAATGCTACCTACAAAATCACTATCAGTATAACCAATCAAACCAAAATCATTAGTTGTGGAATATAAAATTCCATATTTTGTTGTTCCTGCCACATATCTCAATATCCTCTTTCCAACTTGCCAATGTGAGTCTTTTGGTGACTCCATGAATCTAGAGATTAAATTCACCCCATGCATGATATCTGGTCTTGGAGCTATAAGATATATCAAACTACCAATTAGTCTTTTGAATGTTTCTAGAATCAACATTAGACCCTTTGTCTTCTTTGCTAATTTTGGTCCCTGTAGCAACTAGTGTAGGTGCTAATTTACAATTCAACATCTTAAACCTCCTTAACACATCATTTGCATATTTAGTTTGACAAATAAATATTTCCTTCTCTGATTGTACAACTTCTATGCCCAAAAAGTACTTCATTAATCGCTAATTTGTCATTTCAAATTATTTCTTCATTGCTGATTTAAATATGTCTACAGACAACTTTTTAGTGAAAATGAACTCATCAACATACAAACACACAATCGAAATCTGACCTTTGTTGATTTTTGTGTACAATGTAGGCTCACTATTGCTTCTGCGAAATCCATTGTTTGTCATGTATGAATCAATCCTGCTATACCAAGCTCTTGGTGCTTGCTTGAGACCATAGAGGGCATTCTTCAATCTGTAGACTTTTATTCATGTCCATGTACTTCATAACCTGGTGGTTGTTTCACATATACTTCTTCATCTAGAAAACCATTCAAGAAAGCTGATTTGACATCCATTTGATATACATACCAATTATTTTGTTCAGCTATTGCTAAAACCATTCTAATAGTATCAAGTCTAGCAACTGGAGCAAATGTTTCATTATAATCAATTCCATGTTCTTGTGCAAAACCTTTTGTTACTAACCTTGCCTTGTGCTTTTCAACATTTCCTTTTGCATCAAATTTGGTCTTATAAACCCATTTGAATCCTATGCAATCCTTACCTTCAGGTAGATTAATTAGATCCCATGTTTGGTTTCTCTCAATGGCATTCATCTCTTCATCCATTGCCTTTATCCAATGTTCTTCATTAACTGCTTCTGCATAATACATAGGATCATGAGAGAAAAGAGTAAAATTTGAACATAAATCTAACTTCTCTTCTTCTTGTTTATAAATCTCATTCAAGTGTCTCATTTTCTTACCTTTAAATTTTGATCTTAAAGTGGCAAGAGTTGGATTTGATTCATCACTTGTGAATTGGGTGTAGGATGACATGCATGACCAGATGATTCACCTTGTGCTAAGCTCTTATGTGTTCTTATTGAAGTGCTTATTCTTGCTTATGGAGAGGATTGATCACCTTGCAAATTTTGTTCTTTAGATTCTTCTTCATTTTGGGAAATTGGTGCTCTAATTGTGATGGTTTTATCAATGCTTCCATCCCATGCCTCTTCTTCTTTAAATTCCACATCTCTGTTAATAATCACTTTCTTTGAAATGGGGTTATACAACTTATAAGCCTTGGATTCTTCACTATAGCCAATAAAAATGCATTTCTCACCTCTATCATCAAGTTTTCTTCTCAATTTAGATGGTATAAGAGAATATGCAATACAACCAAAAATTCTGAAATGATGTACACTATGCTTCTTACCACTCCAAGCTTCTTGTGGAATTCGATCTTTGACAATCTTTGTTGGGCTTCTATTCAGAATATATACTGCACATGCTATTGCTTCTGCCCAATATTCATTTGACAAATGTTTGGCCTTCAACATGCTTCTAGCCATCTCCATGATTGCTCTATTCTTTCTTTCTGCTATACCATTTTGCTGTGGTGTGTACCTTGTAGTCAATTGCTTTTTAATGCCATGATATCAACAAAAAATTTGAAATTCATTAGACATATATTCACCTCCTCTATCTGATCTAAGTACCTTGATGTAAATGCCACTCTGCTTTTCAACCATAGCCTTGAATTCTTTAAATTTTCCAAAGGCTTCAGACTTATTTTTGAGAAAGTATATCCAAGTCTTTCTGCTAAAATCATCAATGAAGGTTAGAAAATAAGAACTACCTCCAAATGATGGAATTTGCATTGGTCCACATAAATCACTATGGACTAGCTCCAATATTACCTTTGATCTATATGAGGCTCCTACTAAAAAGCTCTCTCTATGTTGTTTTGCCAGAATGCAACTTTCACATGAACTTTCTGGCTGTTCTATTGGTAGTAATCCCTTCACCATATTTTTATTTTGTAACAAATTCAAACCTCCAAAATGTAAATGTCCATACCTTAAGTGTCATAGCCATGATTGGTCTAGATGCATGGTTTTGAAGTGGGCTTTCTCTTCTCCTTAAATGCGCTGAATTCGAAGAGGGAACATCCAATTCTTGGTCATCTCCACTTTTTCTATCAACCTGTCATTTGAAAATTTGTCTAGTATTGTGCAAACATTATCCATAAAAGATACTCTGTAACCTTTATGTACTAACTGTCCAACACTCATAAGATTATGCTTTAGTCCAGGTACAAAATAAACATCAGAAATAAACCTTCTTTCACCATTTTTTGCCAAAACATTTATTACTCTTTTAACCATTACATCCACTTTGTTGTCATTTTCTAATTTCACTTCAGATTTTATGGAATCATCAAGACTAGCAAAGAATTCTTTATTCCTTATCATATGATTACTGCATCCACTATCTAAGAACCAAATATGTCTAGCATTTTCTTGAGCAACATGACAAGTGAGAAATAAGCTTCTAGAATTAAAACTAGATTCATTTGTGTAATTAGCATTCTGCTTGTCCACATCTCTTTATTTCTTTTTGCATTCACTTAGATAATGTCCATATTTTTTGCAGTAATAACATTGAATGTTAGATTTATCAAACCTTTGTGAATTTTGTTGGAAGTGATTGTTGCCACGTCCTCTATTATTGTAGTTTTGATTATTATTATCACCTTGATCAGGATTGTTCCTTCCATTTCTGCCTCTGCCTCTTCCTTTGAAGTTTGACCTTCCTCTTCCTCTGACGAATGATACCAGAGACTTGAAAGTATTCTCAAAAGAAGTATTGTTATTCCTATTCATTCTGGATTCATGTGTTAACAAAGATGCCATTAATTCATCTACTGATAACTATTTCAAATCCTTGGTTTCCTCAATAGCTACAACTATTACATCAAATTTGCTGGATAAACTCCTGAGTATTTTTTCTATGATCTTCTGATATGTTATTGTTTCTCCATTAGATCTAATTTGATTCACAATATTCAATACTTGACCCATAAACTGGTCTATAGACTCTGAATCATTCATTTGCAAATTTTTAAAATTTCTCCTAAGAGATTGCAATTTAGCTATTTTCACCTTTGTATTACCTTTATAAGTGGTCTCTAAGATTTTATATGCCGACTTGGATCTCGTTGCTGCTGCAACTCTAGAAAAAATGGATTTATCCATTGCCTGTTCGATTAGGAATAGAGCTTTTGCATCCTTTTTCTTGTTCTCTTTAAGCTCTTGCTTTTGTCCTCGAGTTAAGCCCTGATGGGCAACCTCAAACTATGGTTCTACAAAGCCATTTTATACCAAATCCCAAACATCTTGTGAGCAAAACAATGTTCTCATTTTAATTGCCCAAAAATCATAATTCTTACCATTGGAAATGAGAATTTGGAGCTGAGAAATGCTATTGTTTGTTGCCATGTCTCAACCCTGTTTGTTTGGATGAGATCTGCCTGCTATGCACAAGTCTTTCCAAAATACTCAGAGAATGAACACTTGAACATAAAATGGCTTTGATGACTGTTGAAACCGCGATCTCTCTTTTGTTTTTTTTACTACTCCTCTTTCTCATGCCTCCACTTGGGTGCTTCCTTCCAACAGCTCACCTACTTGGCTACTATACCTACTCAGCTTCAAAAACTTTTGTCAGCTTTCCAGCTCATCTCCCTTTTCCAACGATCTGCGCTCTCCAAAAAACTATTAACCTGCACTTTTCTTCTTTCTCCAAACAACTCCCAAGCTATGCTTCTGCCACGATCTTGTGGATCTGATACCAATTTATTAGAGATAGAGCATAAAAGAATAGCAAAAAATAAAACAAAACACAGATTGCTACGACAATCAAGAAAATATTTTGTAATCTTATTATTTTGCATATGAAAACTGTGATTAGAAGCTATATAAATAGAATAGAATGACAAACAAAGCTGAAATTCAATTGTTGTTAAACAACCAGTTCTCCAAGCACACTGTGCTAAGACTAAAAATATTGATCATGTAAACTGCATGCATGAAGGAGCAAACAAGAAGTTAAACAGTGAGTGGAGAAATTATCTCCAGTGTGCTGCAGTTTCTAACACATCATTTATCTTATAGTTATTGTTATTTCATGTTATGTGGGTTATTGTCATGTATTATTATTTCCTGTGAAGATTTTTACCTTCATGAGCTCTAAGAGTAATGAGAGTGGAATTTTCTGAAATAACAATTTTTTGTATATTGAAAATCTTTTTCATGCCTATGAATTTTTTTATTTTTTTTATAAATTTTTCTTATGAAAGTAGAATTTTTTGGAAATAACAATTTTATGTGAATTGAAAATATTTTTCTTATTATTTCTCCATAAGTTTTTCTTTTTGATCAACTTTATGAAGATCACTAGCTTTTTACAATTTTGCTGCAAGTCATGTTACATATTCTCTTCTAAACAAATAACTAAAATAGGAATCTAGTTTGTTTTCAGCTCGCTTGAAAGTTTGATTCAAGGTTAAATTTTTTTAAATAAGATATATTTTTAATAGTTTTTGTGCTCTCTCCTTTAAATGGTAGATCAGGGCTTAGAGCTGGGTATCATGCTAATAAGAATAGATATGATGTCTAGTATTGCTGGTTGGATTGTTGTATATGTTGTTGCTAAAATTTCAAATTTAGTATTTGTGAAATTGGTAGTAATTAAGGTGGTGAAGTTTGGTTCGTGGAGAATGTTAGTTCATGAGAATCTTTGCACTAAATAGAAGATGATTATTCTATATTAATGGGTTGGTTTGTTCTTTATCTGGGCGTCATCTGTTTGATTACATTACTATGTAACTTTATGTATTATATTTTGATTTTTAATATAATATGAGGTGTTCCAATACTAAAAAGTGCATTCAATTGTTACATTATTGGTTCGCTAGGCAAGGTCAGGGCCTTGTAATTCCCATTGAGTTCATTTTTAAAATTATTTGGGA
This sequence comes from Torreya grandis, assembly GCA_037957365.1. NCBI lineage: Eukaryota > Viridiplantae > Streptophyta > Pinopsida > Cupressales > Taxaceae > Torreya > Torreya grandis. The sequence continues at coordinate 1,822,713 of JARHVA010002498.1, forward strand.
CCTTCCAAAACCCTCTTTTGTTATAGAAAAAAATAGTTAATTTTTAAAGTATTTTAAGCTATATTGGTTTAGAGAGATTTTATTGTCTTCATTTAAGATAGAGAAGAATGCTTCGAGATAAAACTGTGTAAGTAATTTTTAGATCAATATTCCATGATCTATCAGTATGATAAAAATAAAATGATCACATTTCATGATCGTTCACACAATTCTATCTAAAAACATTTTTCTCTATTTTATTCATTTATGATGTTATGATTTAAGCTAAGATTTATGTAATTGTAATGATTGAAATATCATTATATAGGAACTAGTTCAAAAGGATGGACATTTTATTTTATTCCTAAATACATAAATACTTTGTTCTTAGTTTCACTGTTTGGTACTAGTTGGTATAAATTGGCATTAATTTTGCAATAATTCACTGACTATGAAATTTTAATTGCAGACATTAATTCAATAAGGGGAAACATATATAGTAGTAGAGGGATTACCTAGCACTGGGTGGCAGACAATGGCAATTGCTATTTTATTAGATCATTTGGTAACACAGTTATTGAAGATTATAACTTATGAAAGAGCTCTCATACTATACTGATTAACTTCGAAAATAAAAATAACAAAGAACAATAGATCTGCTCAAAATACTAAGTGAACAACCACTCTAGAAATTGAAACTGTATTATATTATTCTGCTATGTATCTAATTCTAGAAATACATAGTACATTTATAAAAAGAAATAGGACAAACTAAGCGTAGTCCAAAGAAAGCTAAATTCAGGAAAAGATATGCAAACTGATTGCATGGTTACAATAGTCTAAAAATAGAATAATGAAGACTTAACTAATAGCTAAAGATGACTGCTCATGCAACAATTTATTATGCATGCATACTAATTAAAGAAAACTATGCAAAATTATAAAATAAAGAAAGTTGTTATTATTGATGTTGAACTCGAGATGACTACAGATAATTGTATGCAGTTGATCATGCATTCTTCAATCTCCCCCTACATGAGCAATGGGGATGAGTCCCAATTGATTCTTCAAAGCAACAAAACTTGTTGTAGGTAGAGCTTTGTAAAAATATCAACAACTTGCTCAGATGTAGGGCAAAACTATAATTTCACTGTTCCATCTTGAACCAAATCTCATATGAAGTGATGTCTAATCTCAATGTGCTTCAATCGAGCATGAAACACATGATTTTTGGTCGTTGCAATGGTACTGTTGTTATCATAGTAGATAGTTGTTGGATGTTCCTGAACCAATCATAGATCTTCCAAAATCCTTCAAATCTATGTGGCTTGACAACTAGCTGCTACTACTGCAATATACTCTGCTTCTACAAAAGAGAGCCATGGTTGCTTACTTTTTACTACTCCATGAGATAACTCCAAAATCAAGTGAGAAAATATAACCAGATGTTGATTTTCTATCATCCACTGAACCAACCCAATCAAAATCCATGTAACCAACTAGCTCAAAATTATGTGTGGGAGAATAATAAATGCCAAAATTTTGTGTACCACTCACATACCTTAAGATTATTATTGCAACATGCCAATGAGACTCATGTGGATCCTGCATGAATCAAGTGATGAGTCTCACATCATACATAATATCAAGTCTTATTGTAGTGAGGTACATGAGACTCCCTACCAAACTTATGGACAAAGTAGCATCCACTTTGGAACTGGCATCCTCCTTGGTTAATTTTTCACCAAGGGCTATAGGAGTTGCAACTGTTGTGCATGACATCATTCTAAACCATTTCAATAAATCAACCACATACTTGGTTTGAGAAATGGATATACCTTCAGATTGTTGTTCCACCTCCACTCTAAGAAAATAATGCATGAGTCCCATATCTGACATCTTAAATGCTTGTTTCGTTTCTACTTGAAATTTCTCCATGAGAGATGGGCTATTACCTATATAAATGAGATCATCAACATAAAGACAAACAATGAGAATATCATTACCAAGATGTTGGATATAGAGGGTTGGCTCTGAGGGACTATGGATGAATCCTTTCTTCAAGAAATAACTATCAATCCTTGCATACCAGGCACGAGGAGCTTGCTTCAACCCATAGAGAACCTTTTTTAACTTGTAGACCAAATGTTCTTTTCCTGGAATTTCATAACCAATAGGCTATTTGACATAGACTTCCTCATCAATATAACCATTCAAGAAAGCTAATTTTACATCTATCTGATAGACTAGCCACTTGTATTGTGCAACAATAGCCAATTTAATCTTGACTATATTAAATCATGCAATTGGAGTGAAAATCTCTGAATAATCTACTCTAGGCATTTGTGCAAATCCCTTGAAAACTAGTCTTGCTTTGTGTCTTTTAATAGAACCATCAGTATGATATTTCATCTTATAAATCTATTTGACACCAATCCCCTATTTATCTTTTGGAAGTTGCACTAATTTCTATGTATTATTTTTATCAATTGCTTGCATCTCATCATTCATAACATTAATCCATACGATTTCTTTGACACTTCATATACAGAGGGTTCAACTTGAATTTTACTAAGCAAATTAAAATTAGCAATTGGAATCACATTACTCTAATAAATTTCATTTAAACTTTGTAACATTCTTGAAGAGCTTAGACTTGAACTATCACCTGAAAGTGTGCTAGTAGATGAACCTGGTGAACCTGAGCTTGGAGAGCTCAAACTTGAGCTACTATTGGGGCTTGAACTTCCACTTGAGCTTGTGGGGAGAGGATGAACACTTCTAACTTCTATGTTCATCATTACTGGTGGTATTTTTTTTTGTGCACCATTTTGCCATTGCCATTCTCCCCCTTCATCAAAAACCACATCCTGACTAATAATCTATTTCTTTGTGTCAGGATTATAAAATTTGTATCCTTTAGTTGCATCATAATATCCCAAAAAGATATAATGTTGGGATTTTGCATCCAACTTTTTCTGCTTCACAACTAGAATATGAACATATGCAAGACAACCAAACACATAAAGATGAGCCATTGAAGGCTTGTGACCACTCCAAGCTTCCTTTGGAGTGATGTTATGAACTACTTTTGTGGGGATTTGATTCAAGAGGTATACTATTATTTCCACTGCTTCACCCCAATAACAATTTGGAAGATTTTTTGATTGCAACATACTTTGCGCCATTTTCATAATGGTATAGTTCTTTCTTTGTGCAATACCATTTTACTGGGGGGTATAGGCTATAGTAAGTTGTCTCATGATGCCATTTTTGTTACAAAAATAAAAATAAATCTTTGGAAGTGAATTTTCCCCCTCTATCTATTATGAGTTTTTGAGATAATACCCGCTTTGTTTTTTAGTCATAATTTTAAAATTTCTAAAGCATTCAAAAGCTTCGAATTTCTTTAAGTAAATAAATCCATGTGTGGCGAGAAAAATCATCAACGAATGTCAAAAAATAATGATTCTTACCCAAATATTCCTCTTGCATAACACCATAAATGTCAGCATGCAAAAGCTCTAGAGGAGATTTTGCCCTCCAAGATTTGTTCACTGGAAAACTTTCTCGATGGTGTTTGCCAAGTGCACCTCCTGAATAAACTTTTTCTTTTGCCTGAATTGTTGGAAGTCCTCTCACCATATGCTTCTTGTGAAATAAATTTAATCTTTAAAAATTTAGATGACCATAACATTGATGCCATAACCATGAATCATCTGTGGTTGCTTTGAAAGCATGCATAGTAGGAGAATGCAATGTGAGAGGAAATAACCCGTTCTCTGTCATAAGAACCTTTGCTACAAGATGATAATTAGTTGATTAATAAAATATTTTGCAGCAGTTTTCTTCAAACATAATTTTATAATTTTTTTCTACAAGATGCCCAATACTTAAAAGATTATGCTCTAATTTGAGCACATGTAGTGTATCATGAATATAAGTAGTTTCTCCTTGCTTAGTTTTCACAACAAGGGTACCTTTTCCATTCACATCAACCTCTTTATCATCACCAAATTTTATTTGACTTTTTATAGATGCATCTAATTTGATAAAGAGATCAGATTTACTTGTCATATGATTAGAGCAACCACTATCTAAGAACCACAAATCTTTTTGATTTTTTTCACCAAATTGCATGTGAAGAAGGTGGAGTGCTTGCAATCTTTAGAGAACTCTTCAGTATAGTTGGCTCTTGACTTGTTCAAGTCAGATTTCTTCTTTCTATACTTAGATTCATAATGTCCATAACGATCACAATATTTGCATTGGATGCTTCTCCTATCCACAAAACTTCTTCCTCTTCCTCTTCCTCTATTATAGATTCTTCCTCTTCCTCTTCCTCTACCACGTCCTCTATTATTAGAAGGCTCCCCTTGAGATTTATTTGTGTTTGAAAAAGGAGTTGTTGATTTGTCTTCAACATTCACTGTAGACTGAAAAGCTTGTACTAAACTCTTCATAGAACATTGCATATGCTCCTCATGAGATTGTAAAGAACCAACCAACTCTACTACTTTGAAGGTGGTGATATTTTTGCTTTCTTCAATGGCTATCACCACAAGATCAAATTTAGAAAGAAGAGATCTCAATATCTTATCTACAATTTTTTGTTATGTAATTGCTTCCCTTTGTGTTCTAAGTTGATTCACAACATCTTGAGTCCTAGTAATAAAATATTGAATAGACTCAACTTCTTTCATCTTTAAATTTTCAAAATCTCTTCTTAAGGTTTGAAGTCTTACCAATCTAACTTTGTCATAACCTTGGTATGTAGTTTTAGGGCCTCTCATGCATCCTTTGACTTTGTCATACCAGCTATATGGAGAAAAATTGACATATCCAATGCAGATTGGATGGCAAAGAGAGCTCGATTGTCCTTTTTTTTGTCTTCTTTCAACTGAGTTCGTTGATTTGTTGTTAAGGCATTTAAAGCATTCTGATCTGCAGTTTCTGTGTATCCTACTTATACTAATTTTCAGAGATCTTGAGATAATAGTAGGGTCTTCATCTTTATACTCCAATATTCATAGTTGTCTCCGGTAAACAGCAGAAGCTAGAATGAAATTACCACCATTTGTCATTCTGATAATACTTGGAGAAAACTGTTAACTTGTTACTCCCTGCAAAAAAAAATAAAATTCTGCAACCTGCTTTGATACAATTTGAAGATTATTACTTATGAAAGAGCTCTCATACTATACTGATTAACTCAGAAAATAAAAATAACAAAGAACAATAGATCTGCTCAAAATATTGAGCGAACAACCACGTTAGAAATTGAAACTGTATTATATTATTCTGATGTGTATCTAATTCTGGAAATACATAGTACATTTATAAAAAGAAACAGGACAAACTAAGCGTAGTACAAAGAAAGCTAAAATCAAGAAAACACATGCAAACTGAATGCATGGTTACGATAGTCTAAAAATAGAATAATGCAGACTTAACTAATAGCTAAAGATGACTGCTCATACAGCAGTTTATTATGCATGCAAACTAATTAAAGAAAACTATGAGAAATCAGAAAATAAAAAAAGCTGTTGTTGTGCTGTTGAATTGGAGATGACTGCAGATAATTGTATGCGGTTGATCATGCATTATTCAGTTATTTCTTTAGAAGTCTATGAATACACGTTTTAAACTTGCTTTACTGTGTTATTTGATTATCCAATTCTTTCTTTAAAAACTTATAAAAGTAAAGAGTTTTGAACCTATTTTTTCAGGTCCTATGGTGACTCAGTTATTTATTTAAAAGCCTCTATTTTTCTAGTTCATTTGGTGACACGGTTGTTTCTTTTGAAGCCTATGAATGCACGTGTTTTGAACCTGTTTTCCTAGGTCATTTAGTGATTCGGTTTTCTCTTTCATTTATATAAGGATTTGATAATACAAAGAGTGCCTGCTATTGGGGGCGCTGGTGGTGGCACTTATAATTTTGCTACTTGTGGGGAAGATGGTCAAGTCCTATTAGTGGTGCGAAAGCAACATCACGCGCAGATCTAACCAAGTACATAAATTGGGATGGCGTTCATTTTACAGACGCCTTCAATGGTGTGGTTGCCGATATGTTTTTGCAGGGTGGATTGACAAGCCTTCCTTTTAACACACTGTTATCTAAGAAAAAATGTTAATCTTATCCAATCATTTGATAGTTTACATGCTTTTTCAATCATTTGATAGTTTATATGCTTCTAGCTATACATAGGTGAAGTGGTGCAGCAGTCTTACAACCAGAGCGAATAGAAGTTGTTTCTTATAATGTATAAAATATTGTGGTTGAAATTTTATGCAGAGCTATAATTTATGCAAAGAAGCCTTTGTTAAATAAAACTCTATAACATATCATCAAATTTAATGTAGACTAGCATTTGAATCTAACGATATTCTAGATATTTGGATACAATAATAGTAGACAAAATTATATTTAAAATATAATAAATATAGATAGTAATGTCTAACTGATATTATCAAATTGATTGAGAAGATAAATACATATAGTTTAGGGGCATATTTTATAATTTTTTTATTTTCCCTTAAAAGAAATGTGTTTTTTGAATTAAAACTTGAAAGTGCATTGGCATACCTAATAGCAGGTAAAGAATAAAACTTGAAAAAACAATATTTAGCTAGTCGCAAATAATTTTTCATATCCTATATCATTCTATTTTATAATATTTTAAAATACTAAATATTGAAAACAATTGTTTTATAAGATTGAAAGACTTGCACTGTTTTTGCTTTGCTATTTTGTCTATGTACAATACCTATTATTTTTATGCATGTCTTTTCAGGTTGTCATACGACCCTTACTTGATATTTTAGGACATTTTAGTATTAATTTCTTTCATTAACTCTCGTCTCGGGGGCAATTTAGCCTTTGAGTATGGGTATAAACCAGCCTAATGTAAGTGTTGATAGTGAAGGTGAGAGCATAGCATTAAAAAAAGACACATGAATTTGTTCTAAAGGTTTACAATGAAATAATGATGTACATAACCCCTTTTAATTTATAGATGTGTTTTTTTTTAACTTTGTTTTTAATGTTGTTGACTTTATTTGTAAGTAAGATGAAAATAAATATCAATTCTTATTATATTAGTTATATTTCTTCTAAACAACTCTTTATTTTATTGGTTGAGTATGGTATTAAGCTCTCTAGAGTCTGAAATCTAACCCACGGGTTCTTTTTTTTTTCCTTTGCCAAAATTCAGCATGTGAAAATGTTCTATAAAAATTTATGTTCTTGGTCCTACATTTTTATTGTGTCAAAAGAGGGCTCTCTCAAGGTTCATGTATGGGTTGAGTTGCAAGGTTTTCCATCCATGTTATAGGTTTTTCTAGATGAGATAGTCAAACCCTTTAACTATCTTATTTATCATGATTTTGATAGATTTTCTAGTTCAACCCTACAAATAAGTTTACATGGAGGTTGATTTTACAAAAGACTTTGAAGTGCCTTGAAAGTAGTCTATATCAACTTGCCTAACATCTATTTTAAGATAGTAATACTCTAACCACAAGATCCAAGATTATATGCTCATGGCTCCACTTGAAACCAAACTGATCACTAATGTGCCTTTCATGTTCGAGCAAGAAAGTTGGACTACCAATGGTGGAAATTTTTTTGTTGTGGTGCCCAAAAACCTATAAGTAGGAGAGGTGTTTGCCAACATTAAACTGTCGCAATTTAATAAGTAGTGTCTAGTGATCCTCTACTTGGTGTTATATCGTAAAACCAAACATAAGAAGCTTTAACGATTCAAGACAATTATTTAAGTATTGGGGTTTGTCTTTTGCAATTCCTTCATCTTCTAGAAGGTCTTGTAGCCCACCTCGTGGTGGCGATGACTCTCCAAAGGTGGATAGTGGCATCAAACTTCTCTCCATTTTATTTAGTAATTTCTACATCGAAACCAATTGAGTCTTTTGTAAAACTAATTTCTCTTATTTTATGTAATATTAAAAATGATTAAAGAAAATTATTTATGGAAGATTCCTCTAAGTATGTATATTCTTTCTTGTAATGTGTGTGACCTTACATAGACTTCAATAAAAATTTATGTTAGAGTTGCCAATCATTCTTCAGGTAATTAGAGTCTCTTATTTTCCCATGTAGATTGTAATGAAGTGTATTTACATGACACATTGTTGTATGCCCACTTCTCACAAGGAAGGGTGTGGTGGTGATGTCATTCGTATTTCCCCTAACATGCTAGTGTGGTGCCCATTTCATATCGACAGTTGGGTTTTAGGGCTTGTCAATGTCTATATGCCTATTAGCAGTTGCCCTTATGGTGCAATAAAAACCAGAGGTTACATAAAATTAGTTCATATTTGGTTTGTTGCAAAGATAAATTATTTTAATTTGTGTTTTTTTCTGCTAAGCGTGTGTAGTTATTCTTCATTACATTTTTTTTTATTTTTAAGTCGCGTAATTCAATTATCAATTTCTTTGGTCAGCTTTGTAGAAATATTATATAATATTTATTATAATTTTTATATACATTGAAAATTTATTGTTTTATATATTATATAATTTATATTAATATTAAATTGTATAATTTAAATTATCATTTCTAATGAAATAGACTTTATCCTATAAATTTTTATTTTAATGATTTACTTATGAAAAATAAGTAGATTAAACAAATAAATTACACAAAAAAAGTTAGCATAATGATTTAGTTAAATAACCTTGTTATAATAATTCATAAGTTATCATATTATATTAGATCAAATCTAGATCTATAATAGGTTATATTATTGAAGCAGTAATGAGGCTTGCACAGTTTGTCCAAGCAAAGTAACGTATCGAGTCATATGTTTCTAATTATAAACAATTAAAGGTGAGATATTAATGTCTCTCCCAAACATAATTTGTATGAATAAATCATAGGATTCAATCATATTGACAAAATCAAGTAAATAGTTCAATCCTAAAATTTTCTAAAAACCCAATCATAGTTTTCTCATTTTTCAAATTGTGTCTATCCATATTCAAGTAGCTAAATGGGTGTGTGCATTCATACAAACACTACTTATTTTCATGAGTGCATCTTTCCATTTGACACAAATCCATGATGCATATATACATATTGTATATACTTATTCAACATTTTTTATTAATTATGATTTAATAAAATAATCTCAACTAAAAATGCAACTCCAAATTTAACACCATTTCCATCTAAATGAGCAATTCTAACTCTCTCAATATTTCCAATCAATTAAGCAAACTGAATCTATCATTAATTTTATCTAATAAACACATCAGATTCATTTTTTTTCTTTTTAAACATTTCACTTTTGATATCCCAACAGAAATAAAAGAAGAACAAGATAAGAGTTCTTTTTTTTAGTTCCAAGCCTAAAAAGAAGAACATTTCATTTTTGATATCCCAACAAAAATAAAAGAAAGAACAAAATAAGAGTTCTTCCTTTTAATTTCAAGCCTAAAAGGAAGAGTGAAAGTTGAATTCAAACCCATCCTCTTCTAAACTTACTTTCCTCTATTTCTCCACTTCTTCTTCCACATTTTCCACTAATTTATATCTCCCCTTTTTATTATTATTAAATTTATAAAAATATAATACTTAATTCTCCCATTAAAAAAAAAAAACAATATTCAATACCAAAAAAGTTTACTTTACTCCATTTAAACATAACAAACACTCCTTCCCAATACCACGCCCGTTCCATCAATCTCACAAAACTAAAGTTCTTCATGCAACTACTAAAAACCATAACCAATCAAATATCTTTTAAAATCTTCATACAAAATAAGAAAATGACGGCATTATTATCTTGCCCTAATCAAGTCCGATTGATGCCATGATTGCATAAACCCAGGCCAAAATTATCCACGGTTGCATTTTCTCAAGGCTTCGACCGTTTTGTCCCGGAATTGATGGAATTGATGGGATCAGTTGGTGATATTGGCACTTTAATCCTCGTCGACTCGTAATTACCTTCTATTTGCTGGAGCAATGACCCACGGATCGAATTGACACGAACCCGGTCCGTCTGAACCGTTCTAATCAACGGCCGAGCCTCCGTGGAGCCCATTTTCAATGGCAATGACACGCTAAAAGGCAGGGGTCAGCAAATAATAAAAAACCCTAATCGGCATTCAAACCCTAGCAAGGCAGCAAAATCTGTTTCCTCCGCCCGACCTTGCCACAGGAAATCGCTGTCTTTCATGGCCGCACGGTCAAATGCCTCCAGCTGGTCTTCCTCTTTGTTGCTACGCCGTTTTTTCTTCCTGAATTTGTTTTAATGGGCGTAAGCTGACCTTTTTCCGATTTGGTAATTTGCTAATTCGATGCTTAATCCAATGCCCTGTGGTAAGATTCGAACCGGAGTCCTGTGATTTGGGCGCCATGTTTTGTCTTCTATTTTCATTGTCAACGGTTTTTATTCCTTCAAACAAAGTTTCAATACTGGTTGTTTTAAATGTGTGCTTGAAATGTTTATGATTGATCTTTTTAAATTGTCATTTGTTCTCCATTACCTCCTATCTTTTCTTGCTGGGTTCTTTATGTGATCAAATTCTGTTTAAGCAGGTGGTAGATTATAGTAAGAAATGATTAGGATGTCCGATTTCCAAAAGATTGAAAATTTGTTTTTCTTTTTTTTTTGAACAATTAAATGAGAGTTTAATTAGAATTTTTTAAAACTTTTTATGCTCTGCCTGGGGTTCTGGTTTAAAATTTTTCAGGCTATCCTTCTTCTGCTGCTACCTGGGGTTCATCCTCTGCGGCATCACAGGGATTGAATCCTGCCAAAGCTGCAAACAAACAAAATAAAAGAACCCCTGGGAAATCTATTGAATTCATACCTATTTTGTTGTAGTTTGGCTATGATTTTTTTTTGGGTAATACATTTGAGGTATCTGTTGGCAAATGGTGACGCTGAATCCAAATTAGGGCTTTCAAAAGTCCGAGAGTCCCTGTCAATTATCTGTCAATGGTGCTCTGTGAACAGAACCAGATATAAAAGAAGCAAGACCGTATATTGGAGTCCAACTCTTGCTTCAATCCCATACGATCTCCAATAGATTCCTTGAAAATTATATTAATTTTTTTTAGATAGAGTTTAAATTTCTGTACTTTGAAGTTTTGCAGCGTTTTGTTATTTAAGTATTTGTAGATGTTCTTCATTACTTTATAAAACTTTTTGGTTTTAAGTGGCGCAACTCAGTTATCAATATTTTTAGTCGTTTGAAATATTGTATAATATTTATTATAATTTTTATATACATTGATAATTCATTATTATATATATTATATAATATATAATATATATAAATATTAGATTATAAAATTTACATTTTAATATTATATTAGTTTTTATAATATATGTTAGTGATGAAATTGTTGAAGCTATAAAATGCATTGTATGTAGTAATAGTTACAAATTTCTTTATTTTTTGTTTTGATCGTATCATTTTACTGTAAATTTTAAGTTGAAATGTATTTATAGTTATATTAACCTCGTTGTGAACGGTTTTTATTGGGATGTTGAACGAGCATATATTTATCATTGTTTGGATAGTTGGTGTCAGCATAAATTCATCCCCTTCTTGCTTGGTTAAGAGTTAGATTGCTATGAGAAACTATATTTCCATGCCTTGTCCAATTCTTGTTTATTTTTTAATTCTTTCTAATTTTTAGATTAATTATTATTTTAGGTCTTTTTATCTCTTATTGAACATGATTGATGTCCAAAGTAAAAGTTAACATAAATTAACACTTAAAAGTATTAAATATATATAAATGTTAATTTTAATTTAAAAATATTATTGATAATATATACATATTTTTTAATATTTGAAGGAGCCCTAACTTATTTAAGATAACCAAAAATAACACCCCATCTTAACCCTTGCACCCAACAATAAGACAATCATAACATCATTATAAAATATAAAATATAAACTAACTACACCACCTCTAAGTATCATTGAAAGGCTAATAAACAATAGTCATAAGTAAGAAGGGTGAGAAGCGCCAAGTCCTTGAGGGAGGAGAGTGAAATAATCTTTGCAAATGCATTTTGGAGATCAAGTCCATTGCAGAAGTTTAAAGGACTGCCATTTTCGAAAAAATTAGCTTCGTCATTGTTTGACTAGGTCTTCAAACTGTAAATTAGTGAAACAAGGTCTTCAAATTGTAAATTATTGAAGACTCTGATCAAAGAGCGGTTGTGAATGTTGTACTTTTGGGTCTTGTTGTAGAAGTGTCCAAAACAAGCCCTGCATATGTCATTTTACTGGGCATCATAAGTTATCTAGAACCATAATGGAAACAAGGAATCAATATGAAAGGAATTAATGACATTATGCATTGTGCATTAAACTGAAAGAGAATAACGATACCTATTTCCATACCTGCAGTAGTGCCACCACCTTTCTTAAGATAATCATGGATTTGTCTTGAACAAAACAACCCTTGCATATGTCAATGACAATGTATTCAACAGAGTCTGAAAGATTAGTTTCTTGGATCGGCAAGAAATAACTAATTGTCACAATGTCATTAACAGACTCTAAAAAATGCCAACAAGGTGCACCTAACGGGATCTAGGTTAGCATAGGTGCATGCAATGACTATGTCATTAGGAATCTCTTGGATAGATCTCCAACTTATAAGTGTCAGAGTCTTAGATGAATACACCCAATGCTATGACATAGACCATTCAATGGACAAGTTTTAAGGATTCAATATTTATTTGAGATATGTTATATGACAACTTAACCTTTAAGCAAATTAATATTGAAATTAGAACTTACAGTTGTACTAATCTTGATACGGGCACTGGCTTCTGTAGGAATGATCAGAACAAAGCATGCCAATAATGATCTCTCATCTAAAAGCGGTGGGTCAGACACTTTGCCATATCCATTCAATGGCAAAGATTTATGTGGTGATTGTAATGCGGAACTTTGCACACACATAAAGGCCAATTCGCAGGTGCACAAAAAGACTTCCCTGATGCATTGTTTTCACAAACAGGGAGAGTTTCATGAGAGAGCTTTATTCACAAGAAACTAAAAATTAGGATAAGGTTGGACCACATCTAAATCAAACAAACATGAAAAGACTAGTGAGAGAGCTTAATTCTCAAGGATCTATAAACTATTAAACAAGCTTTAGAAATGATAGGATTTAGTCTTGTATCCACACAATTATTGTTGAAGGTTGTTTTCCAATAACCGAGAGATCTCCATGAGTGTATAGCTTACAAAGAAACAACAAATAAAATAAGTAAAACTACATGCCCAAATTGATATAATTTGTACTACACATGAAATATCTACTCATAATTCCCAACCCCTATATAAGTCTCCCAAGATCTCTCTAAGCCTCATTTACATACATGAAGATTGGATGCTACCAGTGAATAGCCTAGCAGCATCTGGGAAAGCATTGGAGAGGCAGTTAAGTTAGATGAAGCATCTCTCCTTCTAGTTATTGTTTTTTAAAAGTTTATATAAGACCTAACAGACCTAATAAAGGAGCAACTAGGTCATATAGATTGTTGAGGACCAAGAAGATCATATTTTGGTTTCGCTCAACCAAACAACTTGGAGAAAAATAATGAGATGTGATGTGATAAAAATCAGCAATCCTTTGGTTATCATTTCTCAACAAGCAACACCAATGTAAAAAAGATAAAAAGATATAAAACAAAGGGTTACACTTCACTAAGCTTGATATCAGGGAATAGAGCCATTTTCCTCAATCCTAAACAAGACCAATACCTCCCTCAATCTGAGAAAATAGATGTTGTTAGGAGACAAGAAATGAATGGAGACACTCATGTTTTGTAAACTGGTAGATATCGTACACTGCAAATCAGCTTAGTCCCATCAATTAGAATATGAAGAATAGAAACAAAGTAACTTTCAATTTGTTTTTGTAAAACGTGCTTTTACATGATCTAGGTTCAAATCCCCAAAAATCCTCAACTATAATTTTGCTTTTTAGCCAAACATGAAAGATTTATAGACACAAAATAACCTCAACCAAAATTTGCTAAGAAAAAAAAAAGGTAATTCAAACCCTAACAGGTTAACCAAACCCTATAAAATCAAAATTTCCAACCAAAATACTTCCCATTTTAGTGTTTGGCTTGTAAGGACATGCAGGTGGACCACGTTTTGGTCCCCTGTATTCCTTGCCAAGCAGGGCATAAACTTTTCCCTAAAATCAAAATACAAACTCGGGATTAGTAAAGCAAAGGCAATATGCATAGAACATTAAAAAAATCAATAAAAAAATATACATCCAACGGAGGCAATAATGTAATAAGTCCTTACCATAATAAAATTGAATAGGATGGGCAAAAGATTGACAATGGGTATTAGAAAAACAACTTGGCACAGGGGCGTTATTGGTGTTCTACATGGTGGGGAAGCAATCATCTATAGGGGTTTTGTGGTGTTTTGCAAGACAAAACGAGACAAGATTAACGAGTAAATGCAGGAGGAAATGAAACATCTTATCATTAAAAGGAATATATTACCTTGTGTTATTCAAACTACATTGAAACATCCAGGCAAAATAGAAATTTCATGAAATAGTAGGGTATAATACCCTAAGCTTAAAGCATGTTTACCTTCTTTTCTTTGGAGGGTTTCGACTCAAGACCTATCTGACCTAGAATCTGAGGACAAAGACCTTGACCTAAACCTGAATCTCAAAGCAAAATAAGATCATGACCCTGAAGATGAGGATGAAGACGTTGAGCAGGCTCAATAGTTAGACATCGGCTAGGGAAAGTAACTTTGACTCTGAGCATAGTTATGCAGAAACTTCTCAATGCAGACCATAAGCAACCGTTACCATTGCAGATGCACCGCTCATGATTAATGCACCACCCATGATTAAAACCAATTAATTATCATTGTCTTCCCTACTAGCATTTGCAATGTACTGAAATGCCATCGTTCTTCCCATGATTAAAAGCCCTGCCAAAGCATATAGTGCCTCTGGGACTAATAATGCATAGATATGACTAGTCACAATCATGGCATATCTCATGCACTATCACAAAATCTATATATGGCACACCTAAACAGTAAAAAGTGCACAAAAGTAGGTATATTTGAAACTTGCAAAGCCCACCATGCACTGCTAATGCAGGGATCAACAATATTCTCCATAAGTTAAATTGTGTGTGTGTGTGTGTGTGTGTGTGTGTGTGTGTATAATAGACATGATATATATTAATAATATTATTTGAGCCTTTAATTTCTTGGGATTTATGTTTTATGGTTGTTGTGATCTACGAAAAGATAGATTTATTGTTCACATTCATTTAGGTTAGTCTTATTATAATAGTAATACGACTACCAATTTACACTCACCTTACAAATATCGACTTTATTATTATAATATTATAATTTTAAGATATAATATTTCGATATATTATATATTATTATAATATTATATTATATGTTATTAATATTGTATTGTAGTATATAATATTTTTTAATATATTATTCATATGAATAATAGTATTTATATTATAATTAATAATAACAATGTATAATATATTACGATTGTAATATAATATATTATAATAAAGTATATTATATTATAAAATAATATATTATTATTAAAATATATATATATATATATATTAATTATATATATGATTTTATTAATATATTAAATAAAGAAAACTCTATTTAACTATATATAATATAATCTCATTATCTGAAACTAGCTCATAAACTTGTTCAATTACTTTTCAAAAATGATCTTAAATTCTAACCTTGTAATGAAATTATCCAATAAACTTGAACATCCCAATTTTTTAGATGTAAAATATTTTAAAAAAATTGAGGCTACGCAGAGCATGCATAATATTGTTTATTGTTACACAGAACAAGCATAATATTGTTTACTACTACGTGGAGCATGTACGTGGTCAGAGGGATTAGGGAGGCTCGCAACGTGGAGGGAGGTAGAACGAAATGCATGCCACAAATAATATTATAATTAATTCCATCTCCCTCTATTTTTGACATTTTTTGTTTCTATTATAACGAAGGTGTGAAAGTGATTGTGATTGCAAATTGATAGAGTGCCATTCAACAGACAAATACAACTCTTGGTAGAAACAAAAGTGTCTTAATAAGAAATTGGGGAGTGAGGCAGCAAAAAAATTGCTTTATGAATCCATATACTCTTGAGGGTTAAGTGCAGACATGTAAGTAAGTGTGATGGCTCATGAGAGTCTGCTCAAACCCATGACATTCATGATTTAGGATGGTTTTAGTGGTAGGTATACTACCTTGGCTTTGGTGTTGAGTTCATCTCTCATCTTGAAGTGCTTTTAATCTTTGTAGCTCATTTGCAGGCCATAGAGCATCGTATTCACCCTAGGAAATGCTTTAGACTCTTGGAGATAATGATGATGTCATCTTCATGTTCTAGCAATTAGCTTTTCTTGACCACTGTTGAGAAGGTCTTTTGTGTTCTGACCTACAACCTGCCTTGGATGGCTCACACCATATTTGAAATTTGAGGTTGTTGGCATTACTATATTTAGGCCTGCAATTCTAGTATTAGACCTTGATAAGGACATCTAATATCATTGAGATCATGTTATTACTTTGTCATTGTCTTGAAGCTTTGGAGAAGGTTGTAGACCTGTTTACAAGGTCTTGGAAACTAGTTTGTGGTTTAGAAGTGCCTGAGAAACTCTTATCTTTTAGCTCTTGAGAGCTTTGTCTCTCTTGGAATCTTGGTCACCTTATAGCTACTATCACACATGTTCTCCTTATTGGATATATGATTTTATAGGTTTGTATAATGACATAGAGTACCTAAAATCTCACATGAAGCCATGGAACATGCATAAGATTTTCACAACACGTAAACACTACCCTGTCTTAGAAAATATATTTAGAGGTTTTGAGGGAAACATATAGCTTCCTTAGTCTAGAATGGTCTTCTATATTCCTTATCATAAACCTATACATGATCATAATCCTCCTTGACTAGTCCTATAGTCTACATTATGTCCAAAATAGGGGACACAAACTTTCAAATTGAACTGAGAATCTACATGGATTTAGACCTTTATCCTTGATTGTTTTTGTAGCATACAAGCTTTGGTGCCATTTTAAATTCATTTCAATGTTTTTCACCTAAGGGTCCATCCTCCATTCATATGCTAACCCTTGAATGAGTCAAGACTTAGGCTTGACAGGCCTAGATTGTGTTTCCAGGGTCTATAAGTCTATAAACTCACTCAGCTTGCTCTATAGATACTCTGACACCTTGATACCTTTTCAAACACTTAGCATATAGTGTCCCCATCTCCCCTCAAAATTTCATTAGATTTGGTTGGATAGATCACAAAATACAAGGCTTTCTTGGTCCCAGGAAACCTTAGAAAAGGATACAATCCTACATAGGACGAGAAGAGTGATTTTTGAATAAATTACCTTTTGGGCACTAGTGTGAGTCTTGATGATGATTCTTGGTCTTTAATATGATTAACCTTTCTTCTAAAACTACCCCTATTATTGGAACAACTTTCAATGGTGAATCCAAGCTTTATTTTGACTATTCAAGCATGCTTGACTTAAGGCCATCTAAAACTTGAATAAATTATTTTAATTTTGATTTGCTCCTAAATATGACCATGCTTAGTGTTTTATCCTCACCATTCTAACCCCATCTCACCTTCATGAAGGCTTCATAGCTCTCAAGCATCGAGGCTTTGACAATCTCTTCATCACTATTCAAAATTTGACATGCTTCTCAAGAAGATGGAGAACTTGAAACTTTATTAGAAATGATTTGAAACCTATATGAAACTTCATCATGGATACTTAAAGCATATACAAACCTTTTACCATATTCCAAACACTATTCCAAGCTAGGAAATTCTCTAGAAGTACATAGTATTGGTGCAACTCTATTGGACTCTGCTCCTTTCTAATCCTACACATGACCTCATAATCCTTTGCCTAGACTTGAAAGCTTTCTTGATAGCTAATTAGATACATGGGGATCTCATGATTAATTTAGTCCTCCATTATAGTGTGAATACACCTTTAGATAAGTTCCGCCTTTCCATAGGCCTATTAGGACTTCTTCTAATTCAAATTTTGAGCTAGGAACTATGCATGTGAAACTTCATGATGTTGTTCCAATACCTTATATAATGTTAAACTATATCAAATAATTTCAAACCCTTATAAACATTAATTAAGGGGTCTTGGACCCATGTAAGCCTTTTAATCACTGCACTTGATCACCTCAACACTCTATCACCTCCTTCTTGCTCTTTTGATAGCCCAAACCTGGATTTGGTTTTAGGTTTCTTAACTATGTGTCTCTAGGTTTTTAGACCTACAAACTCACTTTTATCCTTCTTGAGGTTATCATTTGATCTAATACCGCCTCAGATGCTTCAAACATACAATTAACTAACCCCCCCCCCCCATGTTTCATTTTTTTACGCCCATTCTTTTCCAAGTTGTGCTCATTTTTGGGACTATTGAGCATGGCTCTGAATGTGCATGCATACCTAAATCTTGTTAATTATTGGAGGGTTTGAGGGTACTAAATACATTTTAGATGCTTAGTGGTTCCTTTTTTATATCGCATGGAATCCTTGTAATCACCATTTTAAAGAAATCTCTAAAACCTTCTTCATTTTATCCCATTTCTTTTCCACTTAACATGCATACTTGCATGGAGGTCTTACTTGAAACCTTACATGACCATTTGGAAGGGGTTATTTGAATGTACAACCTCCTATGAGATTATTAAATCACTCTTATCAAGATTGAAACCTCTCAATAAGTATGCGGACTTGTATATTGACATTTAAGACTTGGCTCTTCAAAACCCTATCACATTAGGGTTTCAATAAACTTGCAAGCATGCTGGAAGAGTGTTGAGAAGTGAGGTTGATCATTTTATTGAAATGATACCTCTATCTTCTTGAAAATACTCCTTTAACATGGTGAAAACATGACCGTTTTGCCAAACTTGCAACTCTGCCCCCATTCTCTGTTTGAATGCACCTAAAACCCTGCAACTTGGTTCCCAAGGTTTCAATCTCTATGGATGGTGCTTGGAGGGCTTATACATCATATTTATACTTTGATTTTTCATGTAATCCATCAAAATAAACTCAAAGCAACCAAAATTTGATATACAAAATCCTAGGGGTTTAGGAGTTTTAGGAGCATCGATGGAGTTTTGGCTTGTTGTATGTGTTTCAAATCCTTTCATTCAGATTCAATGCATATAAATGATGCCCAATAGGTCTCTTCACATCCCTTAAAAACCATATTTCACCATGTAGCAACATAAATAATATTCCAATCAAAATAATGCTCCATTTGATGACCTCACAGGCCTGTTTGGTCCTCTTAACAATTTTTCATAGAGATAAATGATTATTTATGTCCCACAACACTTTGATCATGTTCTTTAAGACCCACTCAAACTCCTCCAATGGTCTTACAATATCATGCACCTTCTCAACAAAACTAGCACATTATGGAAAACAACCTATTTTGGCTTATGAAGGAGTTTTTGATTGGTTTTTGCCTTGTTTGAGCTCTTCTAAGCATGAAACCAATGTCTAAGAATTATAATGGATAGGACATGGTGTACTTGACATTTCATGGCTCTACCCTAACCTGTACTTGTCTATATAGTTCTGTACACTTGAAGAAAACCTCAAAAACCCTATATTTTCTCATGGAAATCTTCATTTTTTATAATGTTTCCTATTTCTTGGTTGTGGTCTTTTATATTTTGTCTTTATATGGGCCTCTCTAACACTGAAACCCTACAAAAATGCTTCAAAACCATGAAACTTGCATGTTTATTCTTGAAAGGATATGGTTTTGGGTCAATAAAGGCACTTTTGCATGTTTGAAGAGGAAAAGAAGGATGGTTAATGCAAAGAGGGGGAAAAATAAGCCATTCAATGAAATTGACCCCCTTTTGTATGGATTAGTGATGCTCATGGGGGTTATTTTTAGTATTATGAGGACTTATAAGTCATTAAAGAATGGAATTTTTCCACAAGTGGCTTGAATGGTTCGATTAATATGACATTATGACCCCTTTTACATTGTCTCATGCACATGGAGAATCTTTTGATGGATTTATGACCTTGTGTTCTTCTTAAAACCTTTTTTGAGTTCATTTTTCATTGGTGAATCTCCACACATAGACCTTGGCAAGGGCTGATTATACCTCATATGGACCCTAAGACATATTCAACATCATCTCATGACTGCAACCAATAACTTCAATACCCTCTTTGAGAAGAAAATTAATGCAATGGTCAAGTTTTGAATGGTAGGGGTTGATATTTGGCCTAGGACACCAAAATATCAACATTTTTAGCAACTCACAAGGGTTGTTTGCCTATAAAACAAAGAGACCAGCCTTGGGAAGTCCATTGGACATGGAGTCAAAATAATACTCAATATGGATCAGAGACCTTATTGTACCAGCCTTAAGTAAACATAAAATCACCCTCAACAACAAATAATGAAAACAAAAGACAACAACAAACTATGCCAGATCACTTACGAAAAGAAGAAAGCAACTAACCTACTGAACAAGTTTGTAAATAACATTTGGATAAAAGGAAAACAACTAACCTACCCTAAACTAGCCAAGTGGAAGATGATATACATTAAGCCATTGACAGATTTTGCAAAGTAGATGCCCTTCTTAATCAACTTAGAATGTTTTTCAAGCTTGAGGGCAGCCAATCAAAGGTGGAGAAAGCTTGGGTATTCAATGAACTATTGATATACTGATCCAAGGACATAAAAACTCACTTACCCAATCTAGTTGATGTAAAGTATAGCTACCTTATAGTGGATGGGTAGGTTGATTATGATCTTCTTAGTGCTCAATATTGTGTTTTGGCTCAAACATATTAGGAGATGGTTTCCCCTTGTTGTCTTCCAACTAGGCTAGATATCTGATAAGACATCCTCTTGACAATACAAAGTTGGAGAAATCAAGTCTAACCTCATACTTAGGCTTTGTTACTCTATCATTCAATTGATTGAGGTGTTCTTTGCTTGGTGATTGACTTGGAAACTCACCCACTCCCACTTCTTGTTTATGTTGCTTATGAATTGCTTCTTTAAGAGATGTTGGTTTGATGTCAAGGCTTAAGCAGAAGTCCTCTAGCTCATCCCAAAAAAAGTCTTCTTCCATCTCTTCTTTGTTTTTCTCAAGGCTAATTTCTTGCCTGTTGTTTGAATTAGAAATCAAACTTTTCCCAAAAGGTTGAATTGAGTTATCTTGGGACTGATTTTGCATAAGATATCCCTCATTGAGAAGGACTGAAATGTCTCTCACATCCTGGATTTTATCCTATTGTATTGATTTAGGAGATTCCTCCAACTCCTCTTGGCCATTGGGGATTATGTCCTTGACTTCAATCTCTATATTATCTTCATCAAGATCAAACCCATGCCAACTAGATTGATTATGTTCTTATTCTTCCATGCTGAATGGAAGCTCATTTTGTCCAAGAGAGTACCTCATTGTCATGCCCCTGCATGGAATCTTATTCACCAAGAGTATCTTATTCTCCTCCATCCTTGCTCATTTACTCACTCTTCTGTTGCTCTAGTTGACCACACTCATCCTCTTCTTACTGATAAAATCAATATAATATAAAATATATATATACAATATAGATTGGATCTAGATGAAT
Organism: Torreya grandis; assembly: GCA_037957365.1. Classification (NCBI taxonomy): domain Eukaryota; kingdom Viridiplantae; phylum Streptophyta; class Pinopsida; order Cupressales; family Taxaceae; genus Torreya; species Torreya grandis. Next base: position 1,844,430 of record JARHVA010002498.1, read on the forward strand.
AAATTATGGCAAATAGCACACAGAATTGATATAGTACACAAGAATTTAAAGTGAAAAAACCGCTAAGAGATTTAAAAAACCCATGAAGATGATATTCAATAATTGAGAAACTCTACACCCCAATACAAAGCCTTCCATTCTCACTTCTTCACATAAACCTTCATAGAACCTTTATAAATATTTGTCACATGGAAATATTAAATTCATTGAGTGTATTTTTTGTGAGTAATACAATAGGGAGACCCTATTTATAATAAATCTGAATGGAGGTGACCATTGTAACCAACGAATCCATCTTTCCTGAGGATCATTTAAATTAATTGGTTTATTATTTATTTATACAAAAATTTCACCTTGTGTTTAATAAATAATAAATCAAAGTATATTAAGGGTCTAAATTAACCCACTTAGACATTAAATGTTCCAACACTCTCCCTTAATGTTAAGTGGGGATAAATGTCATAGTCACCTTAATACATGAATTATACTATGTACACAATTGAAAGATTTAAAAACCTTCATCATACCAAACATCACATTTTGAAACAAAAAAAATTATAATCCATAAACTACTATAATATAAGTCTAGTCTAGCATGATCATGAGACTACATCTCACAGTTTCTCATAAATAATCATCTAAAAATATTTAGAGCCTTTTATAATATTATGACCTCCATTAAAAAATATGATTTTATGTATTGGGATACAAAAGTAAAAACTTCATACGAAGTTTACTTAAATCACATAACTTTCACATAAAGTTTACAATGCTTTACAATGAAAAGAAGTATAGAGAAGAAGAAGGAATGCATGGTCGTTAGTAAGTGGCATGGTCATGTACACTCCCCCTCAATGGCAACTCCAAAGGATCTAGCATTGGATGAAATTGATGAAAGATGGTAGTACCAAGTGTTTTTGTGAAGATATATGTCACTTGTTCATTCATAGAACATAATTGTAGATTAATATCACCATTGAGGACTTTCTCTCAAATAAAATGCACATAAACTTCAATATGTTTAGTTCTTTGGTGTTGCATTGAATTTTTCATTAGAGTTATACAACTTTGATTATCACAATGAAGGATAGTACTTTGAAAAATATCTAAATGAAGTTCTCCCAATATATTTCATAGCCACATGGCTTCTTTAACATCTTCCATAGTGCTTATGTACTCTGATTCAATAGAAGAGATAAAGATAGTAGGTTGCTTCTTGGTTCTCTTAGTGATAGCACCTGTACTGAACTCAAACGTATATCCAAAAGTATATTTATGATCTATAGCATCATCAGCATAGTCAACATCATAAAAACCATTAATTTAACATTATCAATGGAAGAATAAAATAAATTAAAATTAATTATTCTTTTGATATAATGAAAAATTCGTTTAATTAATTTTTTATGATCTAAATATGGATCTTTCATAAATATAGAAGCAACACCAACAACATATAAAATATTTGGTCTAGTAAAGGTTAGATAAATCAATCTACCAACAAGCTCTCTACATAAAGTAGGGTGAGCTTTTTCACATGCAGGTTTAGGATCAAGTTTAATACCAACTTCAATAGAAGTAGAATTAGATTTACAATCAAGCATGTTAAACTTAACAAGAAGATTATATGCATATTGAGATTGTGATACAATAATTGAATTTTCATCTTGAAATATAGTCGTTCTTAAAAATTGATGTAGAATGCCTAAATCAATTATTTCAAATATTTGATTTAATTTATTTTTATATTTATGAATTAAACTAGATAGATCACCAATAATAAACATTTGATACAATTAAAATAAAATGAGCATTTTCAATTTTAACAAAGAAATCATTATTTGAATAACAGTTAACAAAACTTAATTTTAAAAAAAAGTCATTTTAGAATATCAAGCTCGATGAGCTTATTTTAAACCATACAAAGATTTTTTTAACTTACATATATAATGTTCTCTATTAGGATCAGTGAAACTTTTACGCTGAGTCATGCTGATTTTTTTTTCTAAATCATCATTTAAAAATGCATTCTTGACATCCATTTGGTGGATAACCCAACCATTTTGAGTTGTAAGAGCAATAAGAAGTCTAACAATACTTTTTGTCTCCAAATCTCGCACCCTAGAAGGGGGTGTTCAATCCTCTTCCAGATTTGGACAATGTTGGATCATTTTCAGGAATGTGGGTGTGCCTATAAGGGAAATAAACCTCTAAAATTTAAAGGGCTAGCTCTTTAAATGTGTCTCTATAAGATAATCTCTGTTAAAATCAATTGAATTAAGGAAAAAAAGTTAGAAGTTGCAGAAAAAGAAAACCTATTCTAAGGGTGGTGATACACTGAAATTATCTTCCACACAAATACCATATCCTAGTGCACGATGCAACAAAAGACAGGCTATTTCTAAGCTCTAAAGAATCTAACACAATTATTTCAACATAGAGGTGAGATGTGTAAAATGACACAAGGTAAATGATTTGAAAGGCAAACTTTGCACATTTCAAAATAGTAATACACATGCAAAAATTCAATACACTTAGACACACTATGTGTGATCTGTTAGAACCAAAACCCTTACTCAGACATGAAGGACAAAGGACAGAAGGATGAAGACCATCACTTGTTGTCACTATTTGTCACTTTCACACTTAGACAATGTTCAGAACTTGAAAGGGAAAATGACTGTTCTAATGCTTAAAGACAAGATATCATTCTAGCAGGGCTTAGTCATACTCTCTGTGGACATATTTTCACTAGCCAAGGGGTTGTATATATAGCAAGGAAGAAAAGCCTTTGGCACCAAGGAGAGGAATCAATTTATTCAAGTCACCATCTTCAGTGGTAATCATCTTTACAAAGAATGCTTGTTCAGACCATTTGGTTGATCCATGTCATCACAAGTTACACATTTGGTCCTACTCTCTCAAAGATGCTTTTCCAATGTTTGCGTCAATAGAATAAGAATATTCTTGGTTGAGTCATGGCATCAAAATAGTTGTTACAAGGGAGTCCACCTATTGTAGATTTGTCTCTTTCATTTTGTTTGTCTTTGTCCTTCTTCTTTGATTGGTCCTCAAGGAATGACTTGGATCCTGGTCGATCAATGGTGATATGGGCTCTTTGATTGTTTCGATGGATGAAGGATGTGGGCCCTTGGATCTGCTTGAGTCCTCTTGTGTTGAAAACTAACGATTAGCTCATTGTCTTCAAGTTGATGTTTATTCAACCGTCATTTCACTTGGGCATTTCATTCAGGCATCTTGTTTTGAGCTTTTTGTTTATGGCTTTCAGAAGGATTGTTACAGACAAAATGTCTGCAACAATTCCTTTGAACTTCTTTCTAAGGTCACAACTTGGAAAGTGGCCCTTCAGAGCTTTTCAAAGGGCACTTGGAAGGGAAAGTGACCCTTTTTGAAAAAGTTTCGAGGGGCACTTAGAAGGGAAGTGACCCTTCGAAACTTTTCGAAGGGCACTTTGGAAGGAAAGTGACCCTTCAAAATATTTTGAAGGGCACTTTGGAAAAGTGACCCTTCAGAACTTTTTGAATGGCACTTTAGAAGGAAGGTGTACCTTCAAAACTTTTTGAAGATCACTTTGGAAGGAAAGTGGCCCTTCAAAAAAGTTTTGAATGGCACTTTGGAAGAAAATGGCCCTTCGAAAAGTTTCGAAGGGCACTTTAGAGAGAGAAAAAACCCTTCGAAAAAGTTTTGAAGGGCAATCTAAAGAAAGAGAGACCCTTCAAAAAAATTTCGAAGGGTAATCTTTTGAGAAAGGATAGGCTAAATTCTTTCAAAAAAATTGTCTGAGACAAATAGTCCAAGACAGAAAACCTGAAACAAAAGATTCATTTGGGAAAAGGCAAAGAGAGAATTCTTTCAGACTTTTTGTTCGAGACAAAAAGTCTAAAAGAATTCCTAGGCTTGGACAGAAAACCCAAAACAAAGGAAGATTTTCAAAAGAGATAACACTTAGGCAAAAGGGGTGAAAAACACTTGAACAAGGTTGAAACAAAACTTTCGAAGAAGAGAAAACAACTTGTTTCTTTCACTAGTCCTAAAATAGATAATAGATGATGAAATTATCCAAAGAAAATTTCAAAACAAGGGTAATAAATTTGACTAATAGTACTCATTTTTGCTACAGGAACAAAGGTTTCAACATAGTCAATCATAAGTTTTAGAGTAAACCTGTGACCAACTAATCTAGCTTTAAATTTTTTAATTTTATCAATTGAATTATATTTGATTTCATAAAGCCACCTATAATTGATAATATGTCTTTTAGGTAGAGGAGGGACAATATCCCAAGTATAGTTTTTAATTAAGACATTATATTCAACTTGCATAACAACATTCCATGTATCATTTTGAGTGGTTTCCTCAAATGATTGAGGTTCGTATTCATACATAGTCATTAATGCCTGATAAAAATATTGACTTCTAGTTAATTTATTAAGATTATCGATATTATAAGATTGAATTAAGGATTCTGACCATTTAGGACTTTTAGATTGAATATGAAACTCAAGAGGTTCCTCATACTCTAAGTTATCCAAAAATAGATCAACTTCTTCAAGGGCATCTATTTCATCACTAGGAGAAACATGAGAGTCAAGTTCATCAACAAAAAAAAACTAAGGAGGTTCCACATAGGGATCATAAAATGATTTTTCAAGAATAAAAATATTCATATTCTTAATGATTTGGGATTTAGAAGGGTCATGCACTCTTAAACTTTTTGTCTTACCTTTATAACCTACAAAAATGTAAGAATGGGAAGTGGGATCGAGCTTCTTTCTTTAAACTTTAGGAATAAAGATATAAGCAACTCTACCAAAGATCCTAAGATGAGTCAGACTAGGTTTATTTTTAGTCCACATTTATAAAGGGGTAGAAAGATGTAAATATTTTATAAAGACAATATTTAGAATATGCACAGTAGTATTCATAGTTTTAGCCCATAAAAATTTAGAAACATTTATAAATTGCAACATTATTCTAATCATTTCTATGATGGTGTGATTTTTCCTTTCAGTAATACCGTTTTGTTGAGGAGAATAGGGTGTTGTTAGTTCCTTTTGAATACTGCAACAAATGCAAAAAGAATCAAACTCTTTCCTAACATATTCATCACCATTATCAGTTTTTAATCTCTTAATAGAAAAATTAAATATATTTTCAACACTAGCTTTAAATTTTTTGAATTTAGATAATACATCGTATTTCATTTTAATGAAAGTAGTCTAGATCATTCTAGTGTAATCATCAATAGAAATATAACTTCAAGAGGTCCTACAACATCACTATGAATCAATTTTAAAGGATGTGAGGAATTTGCATCTTGATTCTTGTGAAAGAGGTTAGTATGTTGCTTACCATGTAAACAACCTTCACAAGTTTCATGATGAGAGAGGATAGAAGGAAGTCCCACAGCAAAATTATTTGAAAACATATCATATAAACTTCCAAAATTAATATGTCATAATCTTTCATGCCATAATTGAGATTCATTCTTACTATGCGATGAAAGAAAATATGCAGAAGGAGAAAAGATATATTAACCATTCTTTTGAATACCTTCAATAATCAAGGAACCAGCTTGATTTTTAATGGATCAGCTATTTTTACGTAATGGTATAATAAAATTATCATTTATAAGTTGAGAACAAGATAACAAATTCTTTTTAAGTTTAGGTACATAGAAAACATCACTTATAGTAACATCTAAAAAAGAATTATCTCTTAAGTAATTTTTTTTAGATATATCTATAGAATCACACAAAATATTAGATAAGTAAGTCATATGGTGTGATGCACTGCTATCTAAAATCCACTCATTTTCATTTTAAGTAAATAAAATAGCATACAAAATAATAATATTTGAGTCTTAATTATTATTTTGATTAGGGTTTTGATTCTTCTACTAGTTTTGATTAGATTTTTTCCTTTTCTTATTTTTAGAAGATTGATTGTTAATTTTATCCTTGTTTTTATAACATTTTTCCCGTCTATGACCAAATTTACCACATAAATTGCAATTTTTATGAAACTTAGGTGTATGATTCTTATTACCAAATTTCTTATTCTTATATTTGCCTTTAGTAGAATTAAGGTTAGATTTATAATTTTTAGTGTTATCAAATATATTATTTAAAGTGAGAGGTGCCTAAGTGGCATTCTCTTTAGAATCAAAATTGGTCATAACTTATTTTTTTTTGAATTAGGAGAGAGGATAAAATGGTAAGATCAGGGATATCTTCCTCAGTTTCATACTTAGAATTTAAAATTGAAATAAAATTTCTAAACTTTTCATGAATATTTAACTGAACGATAAAATAAAGCAATTGATCTTGAATCAAATTATAATTACATCCATCTAATTTAGCTTTAATATTTTTAATTTTGACAAGAAAATTCACAATTTTTCATCACCTTTCATAGGTGTAGTTAGCAATTCAAGGATTAACTTGATAATCTGAGAGATGAGTGCCCTTGTACATAGATTCAAGGAGTTTTCAAGCATCATTAGGAGACTCTTGATTATCAATGTGGAGAAGTAATTATCCTTGACACTCCATAAGATAATGGACATAGCTTCATGTGATTTATGTTGAAATGCATTGGTAAGCTCAGAGGTCACATGCCATCCATAAGGAGTTTTTTCAATCTCAATGACAACATTTCATAACTTTCAGACCATAAATTCAGCTTTAACACAAATTTTTCATATATTATAATTATTTTCATTAAATATTTGAGATTTATCTAATGAAAAATGAGGTGAAGCTAGAGCTTCCCTTTAAACATAATAGTAAATAAATGCTTAAAGAGACTATTTTAAATGATTTTTTAAAAAAAAATTGATGAAAAATTCAATATTGTGAATTGTCAAAGATGAAGTATGGTTCCCCTATAAATGCTTCAAATAGCCCATAAACTTGTACAGGCTCCCAAGAATCTTGATATCTATTCCAATTGTTCAAAAAAAAATTAAACGAGGAAAGTATTTACAAAATTGAATTTACAGAATCAATTTTTTGAGTTTTATGGCTGGTTATGGCACCTCAGGATCACATAAATAAAAAATTTGTTTGAAAAAGCTTTGAATCTTCCATCAAAAAACTCTTGCCAATCACCCAATAATCTTTTGGCTCTGATTCCATGATAAAATCAATAGAATATAAAATATATATGCAATATAAATTGGATCTAGATGAATAAATGATGGCAAAGAGCACACAAAATTGATACAGTACACAAGAATTTAAAGTGGAAAAACCTCCAAGAATTAAAAAATCTATGAAGATGATATTCAATAATTGATAAATTTTGTACCCTAATACAAAACCTTTTCTTCTCACTTCTTTACATAAGCCTCTACAAAACCTTTGTAAATATTTTTCACATGCAAATATTAAATTCATGGAGTGTATTTTCTATGAATAATATAATAGGGGTAAGACCCTATTTATAATTAATATGAGGGGATGTGACCGTTGTAACCAACGGGTCTATCCTTCTCGAGAATCATTTAAATTAATTGGTTAATAATAAATAATAATGTTTTATTATTTATTTACATGAGGTTTTTACCTTGTGTTTAATAAATAATAAATTACTATTATTTAATAATAAATCAAGGTATGCTGAGTCTAAATTATCCCACTTAGACATTAAATGTTCTAATGTTCACTTACAACATGTCTGATCTCTCATCTTTTATGGCACCAATAGGGTCACAAATATCATAATGTTCCTCTTTTGCCGCAAATGACTCCTCTGGCTCATCCAATTAGCTTGTTTGCCAAACAATAGGTCCACCTGGGAAGAGTGAAATGGCACTAGGACAAGTAGGTTGACTTGGAATGGGAGTTTGAAGGATTTGTTGAGTTTCTTGTAGAAGAATGGGCTCTTTTTGGGCTAATCTTGAGGGATAAGAGACTGATTTTGCACAGGTAAAGGTTTTCTCAAAGGATGGGGACCTCGAAAACTTGAAATTCTACTTGGTTCAACCTTTACAACCTTTTTCTTTATTGATTATGAGTGGACTCACTAATACATGGAATATTTAAGTCAAGATGCTTGGTCCAGGAGGGTTTCCATGGTTAAGAATATTGACGCTCTTGAGGAAATGGATTTTCAAATATTGGTTCACCCTGATGGCAAGATACTGAAAGTTTGGCCTTATGCTTAGATTCTTGCATCTTAGCATCTGTTACTCTCCTTGCATATGCACATGTTGATTGATCATGGGGTTCCCACAAGGACATCACCACTTGGCTTTTAAGAGTATTTCAACAAGATGAGATAGGTTAGGAGCATGAGGAGGTTGACTTGGTGGATAAGGAGATAGATATGATTGATTTGGCTCCTCAAAAGGTTAATAAACAAGTTGAAAAGCTTGAGTGGAGTACTTATGATGAATGGGAGGATAATATTCATGATATTGAGGTGTAAATTTGGAATCTCCCCTAAACCCAGCTATATAAGATATGCTTCATGGGGTTAAAAATGTTGTAAATTTCTTAAAAACAACAAGTTTACAAAAAATAACTCAACCTTCTACTTGAAAATGATGCATGGGCTGTTAAAACCAATTGAAGTAGACTCAAAGTCACCATTAGTACTAGTAGAAACTACCTCAAAAGGTTGATATATTGAATAATAACACCAACAATTCTCTAGTAGATGAATGTAGAGTCCCATCAGGTGTGCCAAAAATTGTTATCAATGTTAGAATACACCCTATGGAGAAGGAGTTTTAGGACTTCTGCTTCCAACTTGATACATTAGGATCACTCCAAGGCTATGGTTCACATGTGGTTGGAGTGAACCTCGAGATAGGGGTTGTTCCCTTGATGAATCACCTAAAAAATAACACTAAACTATTGCACTTGCAAGGGAAAGGGAGAAAGAGTACAAAAACTAAACCTAAGATTTAATAAGGGTGATACACCAATAATTTATGCTACCCATACCAACTTATTGATAGGATTATATGAGTCAATGTGGATTGAAAATATCTCACACATTCTTCAAACTAGATTCTTCATACATTAGTGTTTTATATGGAGGTCAAAATTCATGTATAAGACTTGAAGGGGACAATTGAAAGGCCTTATATCAAGCACAATCAGTTGGTTTCCACAATAATTCACCAACATAAACCATCTTGACACATCATATAACATGCATAACTCAGCTTACTGATAGCAAGGTGAAGAACAAAGGACATACAAGAGGAAGAGAGGATTCTATCATAGATGTAAATCAACTAAACATCAAAATCACACAAACATATCGGCATGAAGAAGGTAAATTTTAGTTTCTATTCATTCAAAAGGCTTGAAGCTGGTGGTATAAAAGGTCAGAGTTTAGTCATACCCAAATGAGGGATACAATAATAAGCATCTTCAACCAAATTTAAAAGAAAAGAAGGGGAAGAGAACTACCAAGCTGCTTAAATGCAATTGTTATAGTCATGTTCAGCTTATTCATGAAGAAAATAAACTTAAAATCAGGTCACTATCTCCTTTCTAATGCCATTATACATATTTACTTGATGATCTTCAATGGAGTATGACATAGAGGGAGTTATCTTAGGCATAAATGACCTTTAGATAGGCATGCACATGAAAAACATAGCCAGCCACTTCTTCTCTTGCAGTTATAATAGTGGGAAACAGTCTATAAAACTTCCATAAAGCATTAATCAACCCACATCTCCTCCATTGCATGTTAATTATGCCTAAAAACTATGTTGCTTTCCATAATGGTCAAGAAATGGGCATGTTTTCCCAAATTGGCAATTATAAGTGCATTCATAGTTCTTATTAATTTTCCTTGCATCCCTCCATGCCACTCCTTAGCCTTTAATAACCTCTTCAAGGTGCATCTCAAGCATGGAAAACACTCCTTCACTTTGTACCTATTGAAAAAAAACTTGTAATATCTCCCCATAACCTTCATCATGACTCTCAAGGGTTCAATTTAGACCTGTAGGTAAGTGTGATGGCTCATGAGAGTCTCCTCAAACACATGACATTCATGATTTAGGCTGGTTTTAGTGGTAGGTCTACTTCCTTAGCTTTGGTGTTGAGTTCATCTCTCATCTTGAAGTGCTTTTAAGCTTTGTAACTCATTTGTAGGCCATAAAGCATTGTCTTCACCCTAAAAAATGCTTTAGACTCTTAGAGATAGTGATAATGTCCTCTTCATGTTCCAACAATCAGTGTTTATTGACCACTATTGAGAAGGTCTTTTGTGTTCTGACCTACAACCTGCCTCAATGGCTCACACCACAGTTGAAACTTGAAGTTGTTGGCATTACTGTTTGCACGCCTAAAATTCTAGTGTTAGACCTTAATAGGGACATCTAATATCATTGAGATCATGTTATTACTATGACATTGTCTTGAAGTTTGGAGAAGGTTGCAGACCTGTTTACAAGGTCTTCGAAACCAATATGTGCTTTAGAAGATCCTGAGAGACTCTTGTCTTTCAGCTCTTGAGAGTTTTATCTCTATTAGAAGTTTTTTCACCTTGTATCTAATTCCACACCTTTTTTTCTTGTTGGATATAGGGTTTCAAAGGTTTTTATAATGACTTAGAGCACCTAAAATCTCTCATGAAGACATGGAACATGCATAATCATTTCACAACACCCAAGCATTGCCCTATCTTAGAAAATATCTTTATAGGTTTTGAGGGAAACATATAGCTTCCTAAGTCTAGAATGCTCTTCTCCATTACTTATCATAAACCTATACATGATCATAATCCTCTTTGACTAATCCTATAGTCTGTATTCTATCCATAATAGGGAACACAAACTTTCAAATTGAACTGAGGATCTAGGAGAATTTAGACCTTTATCCTTGATTATTCTTATAGTAAACAAGATTTGGTGTCACTTTTAAAGTCAATTAAATGTTTTCCACCTCAATTCCATCCTCTATTCATATTCTAACCCTTAAATGAGTCAAGACTTAGGCTTGACAAGCTTGGACTATGTTTCCAAGGCCTACTGGTCAATAAACTCACTTAGCTTCATTTCTAGGTACTCTAACACCTTGAGACCTTTTCACACACTTAACATATATTGTCCCCCTTCTCCCCTCAAAATTTCATCAAATTTGGTTGGATAAATCACAAAACACAAGACTTTATTGATCTCAAGAAACCTTAGACAAGGGTACAGTCCTACACAGCCCGAGAGGAGTGATTTTTTTATTAAATTACCTTTTTGGGCACTAGTGTGAGTCCAAGCTTCATTCTAACTGTTCAAGCATGATTGAATTAAGGCCATTTGCAACTTGAATAAATTCCTATTAATTTTCCTTTTATCTTGAATATGACCATGCTTGATGTATTCCCTTCACCGTTCTGACCCCATCTCACCTTCATGAAGGCTTCACAACTCTCAAGCATCAAGGCTTTGACAGTCTCTTCATCACTATTAAGAATTTGACATGCTTCTCAAGAATATGGAGAACTTAAAACTTTATTGGAAATTATTTGAAACCTATATGTAACTTCATCATGAATAGTTAAATCATGTACAAACCTTTTACCATTTTCCAAACCCTATTCCAAGCTAGGAAATGCTCTAGAGTTATGGAGGATTGGTGCAACTATCTTGGGCTCTGCTCCTTCTCTCTAAACCTGCACATGACCTCATAGTCCTTTTTCTAGACTTGAAAATTTTCTTGACAGCTGATTGGATGCACAAGGATATCATGACTAATTTATTCCTCCATTCTAGTGCGAGAACACTTTTATATAAGCTCCACCTTCTTATATGCCTATTAGGACTTCTAATTCAAATTCTGAGCTAGGAACTTTGCATGTGAAACTTCATGAAGTTTCCTCCAATAGCTTAAACAATTCCAAACCATTCTAAACATTGAGTAAGGGGTCTTGGACCCATGTAAGCCTTTTAATCCATGTAGTCAATTGCCTTAACACTCTATCACCTCCTTCTTTCTCTTTATATAGGCCAAACTCATATTTCTTTTTAGGTTTATTGACTGTGTCTCTCTAGTTTTTAAGACCTAAAAACTCACTTTTTTCCTTTCTTAGGTTCTCATTTTATCTAATTCCACCTCAGACACTTCAAACACATTTTTAACTAACTCCCCCCCCCCCCCATGTTTCATTCTTTTACACCCATTCTTTTCCAAGTTGTGCTCATTTTTGGGACTATTGAGCAGGGTTCTGAATGTGCATGCAGACCTATAACTTATTGATTCTTGGAGGATTTGGGGGTCCTAAGGACCTTTTAAATGTTTGGTGGATCCTTTTTTATCGCCCATGGAATCCTTATAATAACCCTTTTCAAGAAATCTCTGAAACCTTCTTCATTATGTCTCATATTTGCTCCTCTTGACCTATATACTTTCATGGAGGTCTTACTTGAAACCTTACATGACCATTTAGAAGGGTTATTTGAACCTAAAACCTACCTAAGGAGCCTAGACTATTATAAGAGCACTCTTAGCCAGATTGAAACCTCTCAATAAGTATGCAGACTTGTATACTAACATTCAAGACTTAACTCTTCAAAACCTTTCCACCTTGGGATTTTGATGAACTTGAAAGCATGTTGGAAGAGTGTTGAGAAGTTAGGTTGATCATTTGCTTGAAATGAGACCTATCTCTTTATGAAAAGACTCCTTTAACATAGTGAAAATGTGACCTTTTGACAAACCTACAACTCTACCTGCACTTAGAGCACTTAGAGCACTATAACTGTGTTTTTAAAGTTTCAATCTCTTTGTATGGTGCTTGGAGGGATTCGAAATTATATTTATACTTATATTTTTCATGTAATCCATCAAAATAATCTCAAAGTAACCAAAATTAGATACATAAACTCCTAAAGTTTTAATGATTTTAGGAGCATCGATGGAGTTTTGGCTTGTTGTACATGCTCTAAATCCTATCAGTCAAATTCAATACATCTAAATAGTTCCCAATAGCTCTCTTCACATCCCCTAATAACCATATTGTACCATGCAATAGAATAAAGAAGATTTCAATCAAAATTGTGCTCATTTGATGACCTCATAGGCCTGTTTGGTCCTCTTATGATTGTTCATAGAGCTAAATAATAATTTATCTCCCATAACAATTATAACATGATCTTTAAGACCCCTTCCATCTCCTCTAATGGTCATATGCTGCCATGCACTTCCTCAATAAGCGTAGCACATTCTGGAAAATAGCCGATCTATGCCTTCAAAGGAGTTTTTGAACAATTTTTGCCTTGCTTGAGCTATTCTGAGCATGAAAAATTTGTTTGAGACTTATAATGGATAGGACATCATGTACCTAACCTTCCATGTCTCTTTTTTGACTTGTACTTGGTTGTACAGTTTCGTACCCCTGAAGAAATCCTCTAAAACCCTACCTTTTCTCATGGAAACCTTCATTTTTGAAGGCTTTTCCTATTTCTTGGTTGTAATATTTGATATTTTATCTTTATATGGACCTATTTGACACTGAAACCCTATAAAAATGCTTCAAAGGCATGAAACATACATGCTTATGCTTGAAAGGGTACGGTTTTGGGTCAATAAAGGCACTTTTGCATGTTTGAAGAGGAAAAGAAGGATGTTTAATGCAAAGAGAGGGAAAAATAAGCCATTTGATGTAATTTATCCCCTTTTGTATGGATTAGTGAGGCTCATGGGGTTTTTATTTGGTATTATGAGGCCTTATAATTCATTAAAGAGGGGAATTTTTCCACAAGTGGCTTGAATGATTCAAGTAATATGACATTATGACCCCTTTTACACCCTCCCATGCACTTGGAGACTCTTTTGATGGATTTATGACCTTGCATGCTTCTTAAAACCTCTTTTGACTTCATTTTTCATTGGTAAATCTCCACACATAAACCTTTGTAAGCTCTGATTAGACATCATATGGACCCTAAGACATATTCATCATCATCTCATGACTACAACCAATGGGTTCATGACCCTTTTCGAGAAGAAAACTAATGTAATGGTCAAGTTTTGAATGGTAGGGTTTGATATTTGGCCTAGGAGGCCAAAATATCAACAATAATATCATACATAACCTCATCCTTGTATGAACCAATATAAGCACTCACCACACATTACTCATTTACAAGTACTTGATGCCCTTAAATCAACCATGAAACATTGTATGGTGTAACATGTGTCAATTGTTTCAGCTCAAGGCTTTTTATCATTTCTTGAGAAACCAAATTATCCATGTTACCGCTATCAATCACAACTCTACAACCCTTACCTCTAAATTTGTAAATATTTTGGAAGAAAATATTTCTTTGTGCTAATTCATTCACCTCCTTGGTTGGTTTCAACAACACTTTATTCATCAATAGAGCCTCTCCATGTTCTAGCTCTTTTGTATGAATTAGATACCCAACACTCTCATCATATCCAAAGGAAATATGAGTTGTCCCTTCACCTCTCTTGTTTTTATTATGAGGGTTTTCTATACAATCATTCTCTTTATGTATAGCATACTTATTACATCCATAACACTTACCTTGAAAACATCTGCCTCTACCTCTTCCATAGAAGCCTCTCCCTCTAGAAGAGTATCCTCCTCTTGTACTTGAATCCTAATTTTGTGAGTTGAGTGCCTCTCCACCATGGTTTTGGTTCCCTCTTTCACCATTGTTTTGTCCTTGTCCTCTGGAATACCTTCCACTACCTCTAGAGTTTGCTTGTTTTTTTCTCATCAACTTCTTTTTTGCCTCCAAATGCACATGATAGATTTCTTCTATGGTTCTTAGGTTCAACAAACTGATTTCATCTTGTATGGCAAAACATAGTCCATTCATATACTTTACAACTTTCTTTGGATTATCCTCAACAAGTCTATCTCTTATCATGAGTCTATAAAACTACTCATTACAGTCCTTGAAATTCATCTTATTTTGTTTGAAAATTCGAAACTTCCTAAACAAGCTCAACTAATAATCATAAGGTAAAAAATTGGCCTTAAAATATACCACCATTATAAACCATGAATTTATTTTCTCCTTATTTTTAATTTGTCTCTCAGTTTGCACATGATCCCACCATAAATATGCATGACTCTTCAACTTATTGCATGTGAATTTCAACCTTCTTGTGTTCTTCCATAGATTCATAGTTAAAATATTTCTCTATCTCAGTTATCCAATATACAAGTTCTTTGATATTCAAAATCCCATTATAACAAAGTGTCTCTAGCTTTGATTTATTACCAATTCTCACAATAAATATGAGTGTTTAACCATTTTTTATGTGATTGGATGAGGTTAAATGGGTTAGAATATCCTAGTCAAAGGGATGAATAAAACTATTCTAAAGTAGGCTAATTAAGCTAATTTAGATAATATAGTATGTTAAAGCTAGAAAATTACCAAATATGGAAAGTACACTACCAATTGATATCCTGATAATTACAACATAAATAAGAGATCATACTTATTTGGTTCTCATATGTTCAAGTAATTATGAGATGTGTAAGTATGGAAATAGGCAGACTGGTATTAAGAATCTCATCATCACATTCTAAAAATTATATTTCTAGAGGCTTGGGCACTTTCCTTGACATGTGAACACTTGTGTTGATGCTTTTGACTTATAAATAATATTCATTTTATTGATAAGTAACCACCTGGACCTATTAAATTTTTTTGTCATATTTTTGTTGATGTCTCTAGATTACGTACACAAGCTCTGTATGACTATGTATAGCTCAAATCCTAGTTCTTCATCTTAGATTATGTCACATTGCCAAAAATAAGTTAGTGAGATCACAAAGTTGAGATGACATCAAGGACTCCTTTATCAATGAGTTTTGCTTACATATCCAATACTCCAAGGAGGCCCTCAAACATATGTATATCTCCCCTAAGTGTAGGCATGTGTGCATGCACAAGGGTGCAATATGCTATATGTAATGGCATGTAATGATCTAGTTTGTAACTTGACAAATACTACTCAAGGGTTGTTATTTGAATGATTTAGAGTATTTCCTATTAATAATATATAAATATGTAAGAATAATGTAGTAAAACTCAGTTGCACAATTGATTGAATGAACTTGAATAGGTGTTTACTTGGTATTTTATAGATAGATAATGATTAAGTTTTGATTTTTATTTAGACTACACCTTTTGAAAAAAATTCATAAAAGGGTAAAATAAGATAAATAAGTTGACCCATATGTTTCAAAATATTTTCAATTTGGATGACTTTTGAGGCACGGACACTAGATAAGGAATCTAGACACTAGAGTCGATCCTAGTGTCCCTCTACAAAATGCAAATGTCTGGTAGGGTAGAAAATCGTTGAAGGTTTGTAATTGATAGTGAAGGATATAAATCATGTTTTAAGACTTATGCAATGTGTAGGTTCATCATAATGATAGGTTCGAGCCATAATATAAGTAGTTAGGCACAATGAGATGGCAAATGTGAGCCTTTCTGTAGAAAAATTGTCTAGCATTGAAGGGTAGAACCGTGATTGGTATTTTTTAAGTGTACAAGGCTGAGATGCTATATATAATTATATTTTAGTATATACACTGATAAATCTCATATCAACCTCATTTTCCATATCTTCCAGCCCAATCTCTTAAAATCTTTCTTCTTCATCATCGATCATGTATTCACCACTAGCTACTCATCTTTTTGTTATTTCCATTGCATCCAACCTTGTGTGTATACCTTTCATCATTTTAGCCAAGTCTTCACATCAAGGCCCTCTCAATCTCGCACCTCTCCAAACAATGTTACCTCTATGTACCATCTCTTTAATGTAAACTTCTCTCTTTCATAGCTTGCAAATACACTCATTCAGAGTCTTCTCTCACCCTATCTCCTAGCAATAAAAACCTTGTTTTGATACTAATTAGTGCACACACAAAATAAGAATCTGCTTAAGGACAATCACTAATTCAATGATTCTTAGTTTGGGCACACACACATGTGCACGAGGACAAAATCAGAAACACATTTGAAAAATTCAACACATGATCTCTTTCTCGTTATTCATCATGAATAAAACTTAGAAAATCAATATGGTTTGGCAATGGTAGGTTCGAGATACAAAATCTAACAACATAACACTTCAACAAAATCTCAATGAATAAAATACCTAACCAAAACAAGTGCCATTTTTCTATTTATGGATGGAATGGTCTGACCCTTGACATTCCAAGCAACCTGTGGCATTATAAATTCCATCTCAGACCTTCAGGGGTTTGAAAGAGCTCAAAAAGACTAAAAAATGTGTTTTTGCACCTACAAGAGACCTAATCGAGATTTATGAGCAAAATGGTGTTTTAAAAAGTTTGTAGATCTGATCGAGCTCCCAAATCTGATTAGCATTATGGGCTTCCACTTGAGTCCTTCCTGACCTAGTCTAGCTTAGAATGCCACTTAGAATTATGGCCACACCCAAGCGTCTTCTTGAACTAGTTAGAGTTTCAGACCTGATCACCAATATGGGCTTCATTTGATTTTAGCAATGACCTAATCAGCAAGTCAGGTCCCACTTACCATCATGAAGTAATGTCAAGAATTAGTCAAGATTTAGGCCCAATTCAATACTGTGAGCATCAAATTTGATTAATGTAGACCCTATCAAGTTTAAACTCTCTAAATATAATTGCATAAAAAGACTTAGATACCCACCAGGCTAGTCAGGATTGGGCCCTGAATAGCACATTAAAATCCCTTTAAAATCACACAAAGCTGATTGGCATTAAGAAATCTAATTAACACTATGAACTTCAACCAAAAACTGATGAGACTTGATCATCATCTCAAAGACTGATTATAACTGTTAACAATGTGGAACCTCGTTCAAGACCATATCAAGGTTTCAAGGCTCGATTACAACTGAAAACATAGATTGAATTATCCAAAACCTAATCAAGCTTTATAAACCCAATTAGCACTGCAAATATATTCTTAAGTCCAAGAATACATAATTGGAATTATGAAACCCAATTAATACTGCAAGTAGACTTATACCAAATCAGAGTTTGGTCTATGAGAACTTTGAAGTGCCAAAATAACTTTTCTAGCTAAGTGTTAGAAATGAAATTTGATGGAAACAACATGATCAAACCACTAGATTAAATAAAGTAATAAAATGGAAACAAATAAGAACAAGCTCCAACCAACCACACTTGAACAAAACGACAAAAAAATAAAGGAAAACATACATCACTCTATTTTTGGGTGATGCAAGATAACATGTCTACCATGGATGCTCCTGCATCGCATTGCTTTTAAATGATGAATCTAAGGATCTCTAAAATGTATCTATGTAAACAAAATATGAGAATAAAATAACATCACACCTATATTAGGAATGGTAATGTCCCAAACATTGTGTAGTGGGGAATTTTTTGAATAGTAACCCAGATATTGTATATGAATTCAAATATGCCTTGATTTATACCACTTTTAAGCTTTCCATCATATTCACACCAATATTTTCAAGTTATCTCTAATCAAATTTTCACTTTTCTATTGATTCCAAATTTATCAACCCCCTTTGCCATGATAAAATTAAAGTTGGTGGCATAGATTGCGAAGGCATAAATGCTAAATCGGATGTGCAAATAATATATACAAGCAACATTAAAGGAAATCATTTGGGATTGCTCTTCTCTAAACCTAATTTTAATCTTCATAAATTTGATTTGAAACTTCATTATGTTATAATAGTGTCCAATTTCTCAAGTTTTATATTTAGGAGGGATCAAGAGAAATAGACAAGGATGTTCATCCTAAACTCGATACATCAAAATTCAACATTTTATGATATAATTATATATAAATATGCACATATAATATGTAAAATCATATAATTATCTTGAAAAGTGAATGCAACATTTTGTTCTAGCAAGTAAACATGTAAAAAATTCAAAGAAAGGATATAGTCTGATAATGCGTGTTCATTCCAATATGAATGGGATATGTGAATTGGTTGCCAATTGGTCGGATCATGACATGTGAGTGTGATTCACATTCGTAGGTTGGATAAGACATAGGTTACTAGTAATTTATGGATTCTCTTGCATTCCCTAGGGAAAGAGGTCCCACAGTTAGAGCTAGTTATTGTAGTGAAATTTTGCCATCCGGATTTCACTACCCATTTGAGTGATTTTTTTATTTTATTCCTTCTACTCTCCATGATGACTCCATAGTGTAATGGATAAGGAAATACTATGATAAGATTCACATGGAACAAGTTGTGAATTTTACGTTCATGTGCTCGATATTAAATTTAATTAAATTAAATTAATTATTAGTTCTTTTTAGAGTTAATTAATTTTAATTAATGTCGTTAAAAAATGCCAAAAGGAAGAGCATCTAAAGGAATTTATCTATTTGAGGTCATTGAGTAAATTAGTTATTTTTAGAATTAATATTTCATTTTAAATACAAATTAAAAGTGCATTTAATATTGTATAATGTCCAAATAATAAAATCAAGTATGGACAAACTCTAGTTAGCGTAAAATTAGCTCTAGGTTGAGTTAGTGAAATGTATATCTCTATAACTTTCTTTGTGGGTGGAAATATTGTACAAAAGATCATATATGGATCATTGATGGGGTTTCTTCTTTATTTCAAATTTTTGGAGAATACTTGGCTACAAATTTATGTGTGAGCTTGTATTTTTTTAGATTTTAACAATGGAATGCAAGCAAGCAAGTGAGATCAATCTTTAGCTTTGTAGGTTTTGATGTTCTTTGTTTGCGAATTTTTTATTCTTATTTATAGATAAAGATGCCATTAAAATTCTACACTTTTTATAATTTTATGCAACTCATGTTATTTCCAGCTTGTGTTGAAAACCATGTATATGGGCTTTGTACCAAGTGTACCCAATTCAAGTTTTGAAGAAACTTTATGCTTCTAGGAAAACCTTTTTTTCCCTTACATTTGTTGTTCATAATTTCATTTTTGTGTGAGAAGAATATTTTCCAACCATTTCATTTAATTTCAAGTTATTCTAAGAGTTATCTACATTTGTTCCAATGTGGGTTTCTCACATTCATCATCCTCCTCCCATTTTCTTCTCCCATTTTCAACTTCCACCATTTCTTAATTTTTTTCCCCTATTTATGCTTTATTAAAAAAACCATAAAAACCCCATTATCATATGAGATTTTTTACCCTCTCAAATGTGAAGGAAAATCATCGTCTCAATGGTGATTTATCCATTGTTGTCATATTCATGTTGATTCTCGTTCGATGAGTCATAAAACAAACAAAACACAAGTGACATAAATTGTTGTCAATGGTCTTTAACAAATACGGTGGGAATCGAACGATGCATTTGATTTCCAAATTTTAAAGGGAATCTTTTCCTTTCATATGAGTATTGGCTACTCTATTGAAATGAATCCCAAAAATGATGAAATGCAACCCATCATTTTTATATTTTGAACTTTGTTATTGTTTCCCAAAGTATGATTTGTGATTACAACAATTGGTAATATGGATAGTTGGTGGAAAAGAGAAGAACTAAATAAGAAAAATATTTAGAAGAGCCTGAACTAAGGGTTGATTGGGTTCTTGCAAATGATGATACGATGAGAAATATTTTCCTCTTTACATATAATTTTAAATAAAATTTAATTCATGAAATTGATGATTATCCCAAGAGTGTGCAATTTTTGAAATATTTTTATGGAGCGATACAAATAAAATAAAGATAAAAATTTTCACTTCAAAAGTTGCAGGTGGTGGAGCAAATGCAAAATGAAGAGGATCTTGATAATTCAACCCAAGAAAAGTAATACATTGAAGAGTGCATTGAAAATCCATTTTTAGCCTCCTTCCAAGTACATAAGACAAATGATGAGCATAGTGAGATCCACACTATTGAAGAGGAGATGATTGATGAGGTTGAGCCCAAGCATGCAGAAATATTTTATGAAAAGACAAGGAGAAATCAATAAAAAGATTCTAGTGATTTTGAGTGCCATGAGGTTTTGGTCCTAAGTCCAACCTTGGAGGTGTCTAGAGATATTTTGGTTCAACCATTCAATGTAGAAAAGCCACAAGAGCAGCCACAAAATAAATATTTTGAAGTTACATCTCATGTTGTTTACAATTCATATAATTATTTGACCTATACTCCTTGCATTTATGAGGAAAATGTGTGTGTTATATGTTTTTTTATGGATGCAAATGATATATATGTTTCATTTATCCATAATCAAGTGTGTGAGTCCATATTTCTTTTCTTTCCCATGCCTCACATTTTTCCTATAATTGTAATAAAAATAATTTTTTTGTTGTTTCTCATGTCCTTGCCAAAGTTGTCCTCATCTTGTTAAAATTTGTCTAACAATGGTTCATAATTTGCTCAGCTTGTGAATGGCTATGTTCAATCATGTTGTTTCACCTTTTATGTTGTAAATAGTTTACTTTTATGCACAATTTTTTGCTTGTGTTTACATTTTATTTTTTGTTGTCTGTGTGTTCATGTTTAATAAATGTGACATTCTGGGATTTTTCCCTTTCCCCTTATTTGTCTCTTATGCCTACAAGAGGTTTGAGGTGATCTTATTTATTGGAGAACTCTTTGTTTTGGTGGAGAAACATGTCAGTCCCTGGTATTACAGAATCTGAAGTAAAGCAAAGTATATGACTGATAAGGATGAGGAAATGGAAGAAATGCCTGAAATTTCATTATTGTCATGGAGTTTAACTAATTCTGATAATATTTTTAAGAGTGCAAGGGTTTGTTATTGAATTAGAGGCAAATATCAGGTCAATATATTTCCATTTAAGATGTGGACACTTATCAATTGCAAATGGTTGAAAGTCTAAATTATAGGGAGATTGTTTAAAAGGAGTCCTTGTCAATTGTAGTTGAAAGGTGTGTCATTGAGATGAGTAACACCACCCAATTCATATAGGACAATACAAATTCTTCTATTACATATATCAAAATATAAATATCAAAAAATGGGGAATATCTTATCATATTATTATGGAATGTTCTTCAAAACAAAGGCATATTGTAAGTGGGAAGACTCTAGAAAGAATAGAAGCATAAATTGTATCCAAGGCCACTCAAATTTTCTTTGGATGGTGGCAATAAGAATCATCAACATGCATGCTTCCACACATGCCTGAGCATTTCAAAGATGAGGTTGATGAGATAAAAAAGGCATTCAATGAGGAAATAAATTCTATGGAAGAATTTCTTACAAATATGAAAGTCTTAGTAGGACCAGATGTGCTTGTTCAAGCTATGCAAATTGGCAAAGGCAAACAAGACCTTACTGTAACATTCATCAAGAATTTTGGGGAATCATCAAGGATGATTTTTGGGCAATGGTAAAAGAGGCAAAGATGACTAAATTCACCCTTAAAAAATTGAACAAAATTTTTATTTCCTTGGTTCCTAAAGTTCATAATGTCACACATATCTCTAGTTTTCATCATATTGCCCTCTGCAATGTTGTGTACAAAATTATCTCAGAAATCATGGCCAATAGAATGAAACCCCTCCTTCACAAAATCATGTCCCCTGAACAAGGGGGGTTCACTGAGGGAAGATATATTCTTGATGAGATTTTCTTAGCTCAAGAAGCTCTTCACTCAATGCATCTCCAAAATTCATTAGCTGTGTTTATCAAACTGGACCTTTCTATAGCATATGATAGAGTTGATTGGGCATTTCTCTTTAAAATGCTCAAGCAATTTGGATTTTTAGAGATTGGATTCAATGGGTAAAATGATGTATTGCTTTAATTTCATTATCTATTATTGTGAATGGCATGCCTTCCAAGACCATTTTGGCTTCTCGACGGATTCGGCAAGGACATCCCCTATCTCCCTATATGTTCATCATTATGGATGAAAACCTAGGTTGAATCATAACCAAGGGAAGAGAATACATTAGCTCATGGTCTTGAACCTATGACCCATTTGTAGTTAATGGATGATTCCTCTCTTATGGTAAAAGCCACAAATCATGAAATCGTCAATTTTAGCAAGAAGTTGCATCTCATTAGTAAAGCAATTGGGCAAATTATCAATGATGATGAATATAAAATCTTCTTCTTTCACACCTTGAAAAGACAAAAAGCCCTAATTTTAGATAAGCTCTGATTCAGAAAAGATAATTTACCAGTAATGTATCTTGGAATCCCTCTGAAGCACAATCGATTACTAGAATGGGGTTTGCTTGTAGACAGATTGAAAACCAAAATTTCAAATTGGACTCACAAATGGATTTCTATGGGAGGATAATTCACATTAATCAAGGGAGTGTTGTAGGCTATTCCTATCTTCTTCTCCTCGATCCTCCATGTTTCTAAAGCCATATTTAAAGATATTGATTGCAGTTGCTAGTAGTTCTTATGGAGAGGACTGCGGCTCACCAAAAAATGGTCTCTAGTGAAATGGAAAACACTTTGTCTTCATAAGCTTGATGGAGGTATTGGATTTTACTCTACCCAGCTTGATATTCAAACACTGGCAATGAAATACTGTTGGCATATAGCTTTGGGTGAAAGTCTTGATGGATACGTATGCAAAAAACAAAACTCTTAATCAAATGGTTTGTTTATCTTTATCTTCCAAGGGCTCCTCTATTGTGGCATTTCTCAAAATTGGTGAAGTTATGATTAAAAATAAACTCTTTTGGATCATTAATAACAAGAAAGAAGCACAGTTCTAGACAGATTCTCTGGATGGTCATCCCCCTCTTATCAAATAATTTTGCCATTATTATGGGATCATGGATCAGCTTCATCAACACAATTGGATATATGTTTCCAATTACTTCAGATGTCCTAGCACAATTCAAAAATTTGGAAGGGAATGGATTCCCCCTGAAGAATGGTCGACCCACATTCTATATCAACTCAATAACCAACTCTTCTCTAATCTCATTGATCATGACTTATCCTATAGTGATGACTAAGATGCATTAGCATGGGGCAATTACATATTGGGAGAGTACACTGTAGTGGAAGGCTATTGCTCCCTTTCTCAATTAGCAGATCAACCTCTAAATTACATCTTTAAATATCTTTGGATTCACCATTTTTGGCCTAAATTTAGGTTCTTCTTATGGTTATTTCTTCATGGTAGAGTCCTCACAGGTGATCAATTAGTTAAACGGGGGTTCAACAATCCCTTCAGATGTGTTTTATGTTGCAATAATGAGGAAAATATGTATCATTTATTTTTCATATGCCCCTTTAGCACTAAGTTATGGCATCTTCTTGTAGATATCTTGAACATACACTAGATTGGTTCAACCTCTTCAAGAATGGAAAATAATCTTCTACCATAGTGATTTTTCTAATCAAGTCCTTTGGATAGGGGTGCCTTTCCTCATGTGGAACACGTGGAAGGAACATAATTCCAAAATTTTCAATCTAAAGGTCATTGATATCTCATGGATTTAACTCTGTATGATCAACAACATTAGAGAATCTATTTTTCACTTGATGAAACACCCTTATGATATTCATCAGAAAGGATCATTGCTTTTGCAAAAAACATCATATTTCTTGTTCTTAGTCCAACCTGCAACCCACCTCCAAGACTAAGGATCACATTGTACTCCCCCTCCATTGTTTCAACATAATTTACATAGATGGAGTCTTTATGAGAAACCCAAGTAGGGTTAGTATAGGAGGTTATGTGTGGGACCTCGACAACTCCATGACCTTTTTTCTGCCTGAATTAGTACCAACACTAATAATAGTGTTAAAATGCAAGCCATAATTAAAGGCCTTGGTGAAGCTTAGAATTTGGGATAGAAATAGATATAGTTGATCATAGATTCAAAAATATGGATTCAAATGCTATCTCAACCTCATATTTACACTCCTAAAGGATGGAGGATGAGTCAACGTTTTCATGAAATTCATTATCTTCAAAGAAATTTTGATAGAGTTTTATTCATGCACATGACAAGGTAGTTCAATAAGGTGGTTGATGCTCTTTCCAATTGGGCTCTTGATCACTCCAACTTGAAGGGCTATGGTCTTCCTCCCTTATGGTGGCCTTCTCATCTCAAAGAATCAGTTTTGTTCATGCTTGTCTATGATGAAAATCAAGCAGCCAAGCCCATCTATAGCTAATCGGATCTATTTTAGATTTTCTCTTTAGTATGATGGAAATTGTTTCTCTATTTTTTCTGGCATTGGATAATTAGCTTCCAACTTTGGTCAAGTCGATTGTGTGTTGGTTATTCCTTTATCCTCAGTTGTTTGCATGAGCCTTAAGTTATCAATTTTGTTAGTCTATGGTTGGTACATGCATGGCTCAATAACTGATCTTTTTAAGGTTAGGCATGCTTTTAATCATGTTGAAGGGGACAGGCTAGGTGCAAATCCTAGGTAATTTTGGCAGAAGAGATACCCCTACCTCCTTGGGTCTCACCTGAATGTGGCATCTCTTTGAGATGTCTTCCACAAAACAAAAAAAAACATTCATAGATCTAGTAAAAGGGACACACATATAAGAATAATATAGCATCACACATCCTAACTAAAAACATCATTTGAATCCTTTACTGATGAGATAGTCCATATCACTAGATTGTGTGAGCTCCAAGGTGCTATAAGTTTGAATAATTATTTTGCAGAAGCATGATAGTTGTTTTATTTTATTTTATGTTTTTATGAAGTCTAAATGACTGAATTTCAGTGAGAGAATTATTCAAGCACGCCACATGCTTCTTTCATGATGGCTATAAGTTGGTTAATGTCAGTTAATGTTAATAAAGTCTCATTTTCTAAGAAACATTAATATATATTTGTTATTCTTTGGGTAGGATAACCTCATTAAACATACAATTTTTACACTAGATAGACTCTATATGAAATTAGGTATTCACTTATTTATACCACTTTTAATCTTTCACTTGTATTTGCACCAACAATTTTTAGATTATGTCTAATCAAATTTCCATTATTCTATTGATGCCAAGTTTATCGACCCTCTTTTTCATGAGGAAATTGAAGTTGATGACATAGATTGTGAAGGCATAAATGCTAATTTGGTTGTGCAAGTAACAAATATAAGCAACATAATAGGAAGTCATGTAGAATTGTTTTTCTCCACACCTCCTTTTAATCTACATAAAAGTGGTTTGAAAATTTGTTGTAATAGTGGCCAATTTCTCTAGTTTTCTATTTAGGAGGAATCAAGAGAAATGGACAAGGATGTTCATATTAAAGTTAGCTAGTTCATACAAACTTAGCATTTTTATGATAAAATTATACTTGAATATGTAGAGGAACTATGAAAAGTAGAAAATTATCTTGAAAAAAAAATGCAACATATTTTTTTGCAAGAAAATGGAAAAAAAATAAAAAGAAGGATCTAGCCCAACAAGGCATGTTCATTCCCATGCAATTGGGATAGACGAACTGGTTGCCAATTATTAGATCAGGATATATGAGTGCGATTCACATTCATAAGTTGTATGAGGCATAGGTCACCAAAAAGTTTTGTATTTCTTTTATATTCCACTAGGGAATGTGATCCCACAGTCAAATGTAACTGTTATAATGAAATTTCACCATCCATATTTCACTACTCAATTGGGTTATTTTCATTGATTTTGCTTTGTTTACTCCCCATGATGACTCCATAGTGTAATGAACAAGGCAATGCTAAAGGAAGATTTGTATGGAGCAAGTTGTGAATTTGAAATTTGTGAGCTTGAGAATAAAATTAATTAATTTAACTAGATTATTAATTAGTTTTATAATTAATTAATTTTAATTAAATTTATAAAAGAACAACAAAAGGAAGAGCACTTAGATGGAGCTATGCATTTGGGGTCATTGAAAAAATTAGTTCTTTTAAGAATCAATGTTGTATTTTAAATGTAAAATCAAAAGTATATTTCATGTTGTAAAATGTTCGAATAACAAAATCATACATGCACAAACTCTAATTAGATTAAAATTAGCTCTAGGTTGAGTGAGTGAAATGAATAACTTTCCAACTTCCTTTATGGGTGGAAATCTTTTACAAAAGAGAAAATTCAGGCCATTAATGGGGGTTCTTCTTAATTTCAAGCTCTTAGAGAAGAGTTGGTCATAACTTTGTGTGTGTGCTATGTACTTTTTCATATTTAAGCAAAGGAATGCAAGCAAACAAATGAAATCAAACTTTTGCTTTATGGGTTTTTATACTTTTTTTTTGTGAATTATGTATTCTTATTCATAGATTTTGCATTTTTTTTGGTTGTGTGCAACTCACAGTATTTCCAGACTACATGTTGAAAACCCTGTGTATGGGCTTTATAACATTGCATTCAATCTGAATTTTGAGAAGACTTTGTGCTTCTAGGAAAATCTCTTATTCCAATTACATCTAATTTTTTTATTTTCATTTTTTATGTAACAGGAATATTTTGAGCCATTTCATTTAATTCCTAGCGATTTCAATAGTTCTTTGAATTTATTCCATCGTGGGTTTCTCACCTTCACTATTTCCTAGTTTTGTTTCTTTTTTGTGCTTTCCAGTTAAAATTACACAAAAGAACATTTTTCTATAAGGGAGCTACTCCTTTCAAATGTAGAGGAAAATCACCATCTCAATGGTGATTTATCCATTTGATGTCAAATTTGTTTCACTTCATGTTGGGCAAGTCATAAAACAAGCAAAACATAAGCGACATAATTATTTTCAAACAATGCAACTCTGCTAGGGATCGAACAGTGCATCTGATATCCAACATTTTAAGATATTCTTTCCCTTTCAAAAGAATATTAGTGACTCTATTGAAATGAAGTCCGGAAATGATGGAATGCAACCCATCCTTTTGATATTTTGAGTTTTATTATCAATGCCTAAAGTTTGATTTGTGATTGCAAAAATTGATAGCATGGATTGTTGGTGGCAAAAAGAAGAAATAAATAAGAAAGAGATTTTAGAAGAGCCCAAACTAAAAGTTGATTGGCTTCTTGCAAATGATGATATAGTGAGATATTTTTATCTTTATATCAATTTTTAAAGAAAATTCAATTTCGTGAAATTGTTGATGATCCTAAGAAAGGAAAAAAATTTAAAAGATTCTTTGGAGCCTTACAAATCAATTACATATATATTTTCCACATCAAAACTAATAGGAAGTGGAGCAAAGGTAAAATGAAGAGGATCTTGATAATTCAACCCAAGAAAAAGATTGCATGGAAGAGTTTTCTGAAAATCCATTTTTTAACATCCTTCCATAAACATGAGACAAATCATGAGCATAGTGAGCTTCACATTGGTGAAGAGGAGATGATTGATGAGGTTGAGCCCTAGCAAGCAGGAATTTTTAATGAAAAGACAACAAACAATCAGAAAAAAATTCTGATGATTTTAAGCATCATGAGATTTTGGTCCAGAGCCCACCTTTGGAAGCGACTAGAGATGATTTGGTTCAGCCATTCACAGTAAAAAAGCCATAAGAGTAACTGTAATAGAATCACATAATAGTTTCACTGTGCTCAGGTTAGGATTAGGATTACTCTCAGGGGCATCGCCATAGTTAGGTTTCAATTCCTGCATTTTGCGTTTCTGTTTAGTCTCCTATCCCTTTTCCCAACACCCAATACAAAAGAAGAGACCAGCTTCTTTAAAATCTGGAGGTTGTTTTCAAGCCGCCTTGTCCCACAACTTGAAACTTCCCATTGTTGTTGATTAAGATCTAGCGTCATTTTAAGACATCAACAGTAACCACGAAGTAAATATTTGGAATGTATTTCTCATGTTTATAATCTAGATGGTTATATGATGCATATTACTTACATTTATGAAGAAAATGTGTCATATGTTCTTTTACAGATGCAAGTGATATTTATGTTCTCAATTATCCAGTGCCAAATGAATGAATCCATATTTGTTTTTCTAACCATGCCTTATGTTTTTCCTATATATGCAATAAAAACAATCTTGTTATTTTTTCTCGAAGGCATTGCCAAAGTTGTCCTCATCTTGTGAAAACTTGTTCCATAAGGGTTTGTGTTTTTCTGAACCTGTTAATGGTTGTGTTTAATCATATTATTTTTCCTATAAATAGTTTACTTTTTTGCACAATTTTAGCTTGTGTTTCTTTTTCACTTTCTATTTGTGTGTGTTCATGTTCAATAAATGCAACATTTTGGTGTTTTCCCCTTTCTGTATGTTTGTCTCTTATGCCTTCAAGAAGTTTGAAGTGATCTTCTTAGCCAGAGAACTCTTTGTTTAGGTGGAGAAACATGTTAGTCCCTAGCATTACAGTATCTGAACTAAAGAAAAGTATATGTGATAAGGATAAGGAAATAGAGGAATACCTAAAATTCCATTATTGTCATGGAGTTCTACTAATACTGATGATATTTCTGAGAGTCCAAGGGTTTATCCCTAAATCGGATATATCAAGTCAACATATTTCTATTTAAGACCCAAGAGAATACTTAGCAAGTAGACATGGTTGAAAGTCTGGATTATAGGGAGCTTGCTCCAAAGCATTCCTTATTAATTTTAGTTGAAAGGTATCTCCTTGAGCTGAGTGACAGTGCCCAATTCAGAGAGGACAATGCAGATTCTTCTATTACAGATATCAAAACAAACAAAAGTATCAAGAAATATGGATATCTTATCATATTATTATGGAACGTTCTTCAGAACAGTCATATTGTAGATGGGCAAAATCTAGGAAGAATAGAAGCAGAAAGTGTATCCAAGGCCAGCGCATTTTCTCTATATGGCAGCAATAGGAATTGTTGACATGCATGCTTCCACACATAACTAAGCTTTCTGAAGATGAGGTTTCAAAGATAAGAAAGAAATTCAATGAGGGGATAAATTATGCGGAAGACGTTGTTACAAATATGAAAGTATTAGCAAGACCAGACGTGTCTGTTCAATCTACAGGAATTGGAAAAGATAAATAGGACCTTATTGTAACATTCATAGATCCAATAAAATCAAACCAAGCTCTTTCTTTTGGCTGTGAAATTCCAGTGCGCTAGCCATGTTTCTCTCTTTTTAGTGAGGACTGGTTTTGGGAAGTAAAGTGACTTTGTCTCTTAGTGAGAGGATCCTGAATTTAATCAGCACTCATAAATTGTATGGTGTCCACATTCTCCACCAATCACAAATTTTGTGATGGCATTCTAAACAACTCGAGGCCCAAGTTACGTTTAGGCTTGGGCAATCCTTGAATTTTATAATCCTTGTTGTTGATAGTAGTCTGATGTCACAAGGTGAACAACCACCTAGAATACGAAGGTGAGTCACATTGCCTTTGAATGATGACTCTAAGGAGCTCCAGAATGTATCTATGTAAACAAAAGATGAGAATAATACCTTTATGAGCAATGGCAATCTCCCAAAAAAAAATCAGTGGGGAATTTGTTTAATATTAACCCAGAAGAGTCTTTCCTTATTGTAATTAATAATGAAAACTCTGATAAGAAAACTAGGCTTTTTGGACCGCATAATGAATCAAATCTTGATCAAAATGATGTTCTATCCTCAGTCTAGAAGTAGAGGAGATGGTGATGAAAAATAATGTGAGCATGATATGAAAAATTATTGATTCTTTGTTGGGCTCATTCTTTTTTTTTAAAGTTTCATATCTCTGTATGACTATGTTTGTGGGTGGTGACATTTTTCATCTTTTTTTGGTATGATTTACATTGTACCATTATTTGTTTATATTTATTTCCATTTCATTTATAAATATCAGACATCATGACTGCATTCCCCTATATTACTCAAGTTTATGCAACTGTGCCTAATTATTATTGATTGTGAGATCATTCATAGAGGATCGTGTCGTTTATCTATCATTTGGTGGTCACAGGAACTTCTATGATGTTGGGAAGAAGTATATGGGCAAGATTTTGATCAATGCTCTACTCAAAATGCATGCTACCCAACTTTGTTGCATTATTGCATTGACTATTCGATTGGTCTTGAAGAACTCACAAGATGTTGTGCATTAGGCATTGTTGAGCTTGTCAAATCTACGGTGGACAAGTCATGTTTCTAATTGACAACATCAATTGAATCATTTACTGATGAGATATTTCATAGTACTGGATTGAGCTCTGTGTTGCTATAAAATCAAAGAACTAATTTGCAGAAGCATGACAGTAGTTTCTTGTTTTTTTTAACGCAGTCCCAATGACTGAATTTTAGTGAGACATTTGATCAAGCACATCACTTGCTTATTTCATGATGGCCACAAGTCAGTTAATGTTAGCAAGGCCTAATGATATATCATTTGATAAGATCCATTGAAATACATCTCGTAATCTTTGGGCAATATACCCTAGCTAAACATACAATTTTTACACTAGAGAGATTGTATATGAATTTGCATATGTACTTATTTATACCACTTTTAAGCTGTCCCTTGTAAATGCATTGTATTATCTTTAGAAAAAAAATATTTTTGTTGTTTTGGATTGCCTAAGTATTATAGGGAATTATTGAATTACATAGAATGTTGACATCTCAGTCCATATTTCAAAAGTAAACATATAACAGATTACAATGATGAATAAGCATATATTTAAATCAGTGAACTTCTTGACTAAACAAATTTACACTTTACTATTGATGCTAAGTTTATGAACCCTCTTTACCATGAAGAAATTAAAGTTGGTGAGATAGATTGTAAAGGCATAAATGTTAATTTGGATGTGCAAATAACAAATACAAGAATTCATGTGGGATTGTTTTTCTCCAAGCCTCCTTTTAATATGCATAAAATTGGTTTGAAACTTCCATATGTTGTCATAGTGTGCAGTTTTTCAAGTTTTTTCTCTAGGAGGGATAAAGAGAAATGGACAAGGATGTTCATCCTAAACTCGGCTAGTTAATACAAAATAAGCATTTTTGTGGTAGAATTATACTTGAATATGCATTGGAAATATGTAAAAATAGAAAAATGATTTGAAAAATGAATGTAATATTTTTTCAAGTAAATAAATAGGAAAAAAATTCAAATCAAGTATTTGGATTGACAATGTGTTCATTCTCATATGATTGGGATAAGCAAATTAGCTACCAGTTAATCAGATTAGGATATGTAAGTGTGATTCGCATTCACATGTTGGATGAAGTATGGGTCACTAGTAAATTATAGAGTTCTTCTACATTCCACCGGGGAATGAGGTCCCACAATTAGAATAAGTCATTGTAGTGTAATTTCACTGTCTGGATTTCACTATTTGTTTGAGTTATTTTCATTGATTTTGTTCTTTTTACTCTTTGTGATGAATCCACGGTGCAATGGACAAGGCAATACTACATAAAAAATCGCATGGGGCAAGTTGTGAATTGATATTTGTGGGCTCAAGATAAAAATTAATTGACTTAGTTAAATTATTAATTCTTTATAGAATTAATTAATTTTATTTAAAATCATAAAAAAATGTCAAAAGGAAGTTCGCCTAGAGAGAGTTATATATTAGGGTGATTGAGTAGATTAGGTTTTTTCAGAATTAATATTTTATTTTAAATGCAAAATCAAAAATGCATTTAGTGTTACAAATTTTTCAAACAATAAAATCAAGCATGAGCAAATTCTAGTTAGAGTAAAATTAGTTCTAGGTTGAGTTAGCGAAACGAATGGCTTTTCAATTTCCTTTGTGAGTGGAAAGATTGTACAAAAGATAAAATATGGATCATTGATGGGGTTTTTTCTTTCTTTCAAGATCTTGGAGAAGAGCTAGATACAACTTTGTGCGTAGGCTACATGCTTTTATGGATTTGAACAATGGAATGCAAGCAAGCGAGTGAGATAAATCTTTGGCTTTGTGGGTTTTGATACTCTTTATTTTTGAATTATATATTCATATTCATAGATAGAGTAGCCATTAAAATTCAGCATGTGTCTTGATTTTTTTCAACTCATTGTGTTTCAAGACTTTCTATTGAAATTCTTGTGTATAGACTTTGTACCAAGGGTATCTCATCCGAGTTTTGGAAAGACTTTGTGCTTCTAGGAAAGTCTTTTGTTCCCATTACATCTATTGTTCCTATTTATATTTTTGTGTCAGTGGAATAATTTTCAACTGTTTCATTTAATTTCAAGTTATTCTAGTAGTTCTCTACACTTATTCCATTGTGGGTTTCTCACCTTCACCTTCATTCTCCTTTATTCTTCTCTAATTTTTAGTTTCCACCATTTCCTTTTTTGTGTGTGTTTTCCAATTAAAAGTACATAAAAACCCCATTATACTATGAGAGAGTTATCCAACTCAAATGCAAAAGAAAACCACCATCTCAATAGTGGTTTATTTATTTGTTGTCAGATTTGTATTGCTTCCCATTGAGCAAGTCATAAAACAACCAAAACACAAGTAACATAAAATTTCGCAAATAATTTCATGACTAATTGTCAAGAGCTTTAACAATACTTGAATGCCCTTCATCTTGAGGCCGTGAACTTTCCCGTTTAGCCAGATATGTATCCTTTGAAGACACTTCCCACATACATCCCAAAAAAGGTGGATCATTACTATCTTTGGCATGAGTCTCCTACATATTTTAAGGATAAGTGTAGAGCACTTTAGTACCATTTCTACAATTTCCAAAGGCCAGAACAATAGGTTCCCGAGCAACATCCAAGGCTACATCCTACCAAGGTGTCATCTTCTTCTCTACAATCTGATGTGTTGCCAATGAACATGACTCCCATGTACATCCCTAAGAAAGGGGAAACATATTGTATTTGGCATCATTCTCCTTCCCATTTCGCTAATGAATGCAAGGCTTATTAGCATCATATCCACAATTTTTATAGGCAAGGGAATCATGCTTCTCTATGACCATCACATCATGTTCCTAGGATGGAGGAATAACCTCCTCTTAAATCGTAACCACCTCTTAAGCCAAATTATCTTCTTACCCTTTTACCTTATTCATAGTGGAAGGAACAATGTCCTCTTAATTGTAATACCCCTACTTTCTCTTTGAGGCTACTCACAAGGTTGTTCTTGCTCATATTTCAAAGTGATTATAAGATACCATGGTTAAGGCATGATATTAGCTTCACCACAAGATGTATGATGTGATTGATGATACATGTACTAATATTCAAAGACATTTATGAGCAGCCATATTCTTAATATATACTTCACATGTTTCATATCTTGGATATTATTTCATATTTTAGCAGTTGATCATTTCTCGCACTTTAATTTCACGTTGTTTACTTTCATGTTATTTACTTTCATGAACTTTACTTCTCAATATTGTTCATTTCATCTTAGGTTTATTTGGCCATTGATTCTTTTTAGATTATTTGGTATCTTTCCTTCTCATGTATCTCCCTCTTGGATTTATTCGGCAATTGATTCTTGTTTTATATCTTTGGCAGATTATTTTTACTATCTTTCCATCTTTAATATATCATCTCCACCCTTGGGTTGTATTACTACATTTGTTTTTTATAGACTTATTGTAGGTTTATGTGACTTACCTAGTGACATTGTTATCTTCCTTCATATCATCATCATCATCATCTTGTAGGCTTATCCTGTCCGTTATGGACTTACATTTTCATGTACGTATATATAATTTTTTTACATAATTTCTCTGAAGCAAAAACTTCACATCTTGTATTAGTTACAAGCATGTCTTCATTGTATCATTTTACATTGAGGATCTCTCATGATACTCAACTTTCATGTTCCTTCTTTCATTTGAGGCACACTTGGATCAAAGATGAGATTTCACTTTCTTATAAAATCTAAGTCTAGGATTGTCTAAGTTTCTTGGTCTCTAGGTTCTCTTCTTTAGTGGTTAGGTGTAAGATCTTTTGTAGTAGTCATATTTAACACCTATTGTTGGTTTTATGAATTGTATAGATGAGGAACCTAAAAAAATTCAAAAAATTCAAAAGTCCAGATATGAAATAAAAATAAAAAAGACAATTTTAAAATCTAAAATATCTTTCAAATGTCAATATCAGATGTGATCATATCATTTAGCGTGTTACCCTATCCCAATTTAAGTTTAAACTTCATGGTTGGCCTTGTGATAGATCCAAAGTCCATTTGGGTGTGGTAAGCCAATAGATTGGGGCAAGAGGCTTCATATATATTAATAATGCCACCTACTTTCTCATGTAAGTACCCAATCCTCAAAGTAGATCGATGGCTCTGCAAGGGATCCTAGGAAATAGGTATCACATTATGGGAAGGTAGGATCCTTTTAATTTTCATCCATGTATCATTTGTGGGATTATCTATATACCTCACTTGTTAGCCCAATCTATGTGCTTGTTGGGTGGGGTTCTCTAAATCCATGATGTTGAAAAATATTAGCCTTGCCTAATTGATTGGAGTTTCTTGTCTTTGAAAAGTATTTCTACATAGACTTTGTCGAGCCTTGCCTCCTTATATCTATATTTTATCCTTCCCAATATCCCCTTAATAGATATTTTTTCGAGTTAAACAACTCCCTCTCCCTCTCATTTACTTTCCCTTATTCTATATTTTTACTTCATATTTAACTCTCATATCTCTCATTATTACACCTCTTAGCTTTTTAGTTCATGTGTTGCATAGTAAGATCTTGGGGAATACAATGAGGCCTTCTTCACAAAAACCCATTACCTTCACATCTACATCATCTTCATCATTTTAGTGATGATTTTATATAGTCATGTCTTTCTATGAGACTTTCTAGTGAAAACATAGATTTAGTGTTTATTCCTTTCCTTCCTTCCAATTTTTCACATCTTATGTTTACTCTAGATTGTGTTTTATCTATTCACATTTGATATTTGAAATATTTTCTTATCTTGCACATCCTTTATTTGTTTTAGATTTCTCGTATCCACTTTAATTGCATGTTTTTACACACTTTTTGATCTGTTCATGATTATATATCATCTGTTTGATTTAAATTAACTTTTGATATATTACACATTGGAAATTTAATCATGTTTTTTGTAGCTACATAAATTAAATTTAAAATTGTGCACTTGTGACCACTTTTTTGCACACTTAGATCTAGACCTATCTTAGGGCCCCTTTGATCACTTGCAACACTTTGTACACTCCTCTAAGTTGATAAACAACCCTTGAATGTAATAATACATATTATTATCAACCTTAGACACCTTTTAGGCCCTACTTAACACTCAACATGATCAAATCACCCATTGGACAAGATCACCCTAGGGAACTATATTACATCGCTCTAGTGTCCTTGCCTCCTCTCCTATCTTCCCACTAATAATGGCTAATTTACAAATTAAAAATCTATATGAAGGTCAGCCTATGTCCCTAATGAGTCCCATTCGAAGGAAATTCAAATATATAACTATATAAACACTTTTCAAACCATTTGGAACACAAGAGGCTTCCACATCAAAAAATCACTAGAATCATAATTGCACATTGAGAGCAAAGTGCCTATTTCTCCCAATTTTGATTGTGTACAGTCCTAGTAGCCCAAAGCTCAAGTTTGAATACATTTTATAGAACATAAGTCATAGTTAAGACACTTAATCACATCAGTGTTACAACAACATCTAGCATATTACACCAATTATTGACACACCACTGTAGTATCAGAGAACTACATAGAATTTAATCGCTTTTTAGTGTATTGGTATGTAGGTAGTGCTCAACACATGGGATGTTGATGTCTCGCCCAACTTCAACTGCTAACACCCAACTTTAACTACTAACCCCTTTTCACCCCATTGTTTTACATTGACCTTCACATGTAAAAGATCTAGGGTTTTTGAATGAAAATCAGTCATACAATGGTCTCCACAGGTGATCACAAACTTTTGTACTAGATATAAGCTCCATAAATAAAGGCATAGAGAAGCCAAAAACCCTAATTTCCTAACTACAAGTGGACATGAGCATTGCATAATGGACATGAGCACCACACCTCTAGTATCTTACCCATGTTGTTTTCCAGGCTTAGATTCAGTTCCTAATTCTTAATTCCAGTCACTAGGACACTCTACACAGGAAGTTTCAAACTTTGATTCCTCCCACGGTTACAATTTCTAGCTAAGTCTTTATTTTCTTATTACACTTTGTTATTTTTAGTAAGTTTATAGAATAAAGTAGTTTCAAATTAGTGAATGTTATTATGGTTATGTTATTCTCCTAATTTTTCACAATAGTGTTGTCACTTAGGGTTTTACATTAATCCCAAATTTGATAAAACATATTGGTGAACCTGTCTCTTATCTGAATGTTGCCTAACCCTAACTAAAAATGTTACTAGGGTTTGCATCCTTATTTTTCTTGTTCCCATTTATTATTTTAGGATTTTTAGATCTGATATTTTATCCTATAACAATAATTTTCCAGGTTTTAGTGTCATATTCTATGGGTAAAAATGAATCTCTTTCTCATCCTCCTAACGCTCAAGGTTGTGACAACAAATTTCCCTCTAACCAGGTCCATATTATAATTATGCCAAGAGGTAAGGTAACCCATTATATAGTTTCAAATGATGCTAATCAACTTATCCTTCTTCAAACCCCTCCACCTCCCACATCTC
Source organism: Torreya grandis (assembly GCA_037957365.1). Lineage (NCBI taxonomy): Eukaryota > Viridiplantae > Streptophyta > Pinopsida > Cupressales > Taxaceae > Torreya > Torreya grandis. The sequence continues at coordinate 1,881,954 of JARHVA010002498.1, forward strand.
CTCTTCAGGGTGTATGTATGCATGTTCAATTTGAATCACCTAGGGTTTATGTTTATGAGGCTCTAAAGGATTAAATCATCCTATGGGTAAGTTAATAGTAGAGTTTCAAAAGTAAAATCAATTTTTTAGTTTAAAGATCACATTATTAAAACATCAGATTACATGTACAAAGAATCTATAATATGCTAGTATTAATCATGTATGTGCATCTCCATCTAGTAATGCTATACCTAACAATATTTCATATCAAAATGAGAAACTACAATAAAATACATCTACAATAAGTGATTCAAAAAGTATATAAATGGAAAATAAGATTTTTAGTAAGATTATAAAAGCAATGATTAGAAATAAGTTGATCAAACTACTTCTACATCTTCTAAGGAGATCAAAATATTATTGTGCATATCATAGAATGCATGGACATCATATATATTATTGTCTGGATTTGAAGTAGAAAATAAAAAATATAATTGACAGTGGTGATCCTATCATTGATACATCACTTAAACAACCCACTCACCTTATGAGTTCATCTCTAAAAGCACAAGTGATAAAATCAGAATTAGTACAAAAATAGTTACCAAATGACAATTCAGAACAAGAAAAGATTCAACAAGTTGAGTTAGAGAAAGAAACAAGATTAAAAAGAGAAATTCCAAAGGGAGTAGTTTGCAAAGCAAAGGTTATAGCAAGAAAAAGTGGCATTACAAAAAGAGTTGTCAAACCAAATTCAATATAAGCAAAAAAAACATTCATAAAAGAGTTTTTCTACCAAAAGAGTCTCCAAAGCATGAAATGCCTACAAAAGATATAGTTTCAAGTGTGGATCCAAAGGAGTTGACTAAAAATCATTCATCTTTTCTAGGGGCTTTGATTCTTAATCCCCTCATAGACGACAAGCAATGTACCAATGTACTATTGAAGTGAATGTTTGTAGCATGACACTTACAATTTCTTGGATATGATAAGGAAGATTTGGGTAAGAGTACTTTATCTAATTATTTGTTAGATCCATTAAGCTATCTTGCACAGTTGAGCCAAAAACATATTCAGTGGTATTTCATGTATGTCCTAGTTTGGGACAATATAATATTGAATTAGGAAGATCATGGATGATATCAATGGGAGCAACAATGGACAAATATTCTAACCATGTCACATTTGTGCATGAAAGTGAAATGATCATAGTTTCAAGAGAAGATAGAGTTTCTTCAAAATATGAGTAACAAATAGAGTGCATACTTTTAGCTATCATACAAATAGATACAAGTAATGGCATATCACTAAAGGCACATGACACATTACACATTGTAAAAGAGAAATCAAAAGGGTCAATACCATAGTATGGGGAAATTCCTTATTCATATCAAGATATAATAGAAAACAAGAGTGGTATTTCACAAGTTTAGAATCCAAATAATGATTATAACATTCCAAATTTGTATAATCTTGATGATACTGATTATACAAAATATAATTATGGTAATGATACAGAACCTACACAACTGCATGATACTTTTCATTTGCAATAAATCACCATTCCTTTGTTCACCATAGGATCTATTAATGGTAAGACTCTTAAGGGAGTCATCATTTAGTATTATATCTATTTCTCAATTCATATATATTCTAAATATACAAAAATTATAAAATATGCTAGAAAATATCAAAATCAGAACTTATTCATGCTTATATGTATTTGTCATATATACTTTTAGTTGTGTACAATATTATATATAAAAATTAGCTAGTTTTATATCATTAAGGCTTCACTAGTGTACATGAGCGATTGCAGATTACATAGAACACCATTTCCAAATTTAATTATAGGTACTTTCACCATTACACACTCAGAAATTACAACTAGATAGGAGCATTGTGGAGGACAGGAGTGCATTGCTCAAGTATCCCTCACCCTGTTGTTGTCCTAGTGAACTTAGACTATTAATACTCAATTGTAGATTGCACACATGCTTCCTATAACATGTATGTTAGCTCATTGAGGGCATGGTACACACATGTTTTATCCTTATTTTCTCACATCACCTTACTCACAACTCATATCTTTACATAGCATTACATCTTTCAATATTGCTCACTTACATTATGATATACTATTATTTATCTCATTTATTTAATATATTCAGGTTACAACTTAACTTTTGTCGATCAAATTACATATTCATGCATGCTCTATATATTATTTTTCCTAATTTCATCTATTGTGTGCATTCTCTATTTGTTTTGAGGACATTTAAATATGTCATTGCCAAGTGGATATAAGCCTTTATATCTGTAATTGTATGTGTGAAGGCATTTGAACATGTCCTTGTGTGTGCCTTCTATTCATGTGTGGACATTTGCACATGTCCTTCTATGTGGCTATAAGCCTCTTTTGTTTGGACTTATCTATCATAATATTGGTCTCACTAGACCTTGCATTGTGACACTTTTTTATTATGTAAACTAATTTTTCAAGTGTCAATTATTCTGATTGGTTCTACCATGACTACCCTAAGATCCATAACCTGCAAAGCATTCCAATCCAACACGTGTGAAGGATCAACAACATACTTTTTAAGATAAGACACATGTAAGACATTATGCAAAAGAGATAGAGTTGGTGGCAATGCAAGCCTATACACTACAATATTGACCACTTTCAAAACCTCGAAGGGTCCCACATATCTAGCTAAACTATTTATTGACTTTTTGAACTTAATCGAGATTTTATGAGGCTTAACCCACAGAAACACTTTATAACCTAAAGAAAAATGCCTTGCTATTCTCTTCACATCAACATAATTTTTTTGTTTATCATTGGCCTCAGTCAACCTCTGTCTAATTGTCCTAACTTGCTCTTCCATTTCTAAAAGCATCACAAGTCCAAAGATTACCATGTCCTCCATCTTATCCCAACTGATTGGTGTTGTACACCTCCTTCCATATAATACCTCAAATGGAGCCATCTTCAATGTTGATTGGTATGAGTTATTCTAAGTAAACTCAACCAATTTAAGGTAATCCTCCCACTTATATTGTTGATCCATGCAATATATATGGAGATCTTCTAAAACCTTGTTAACTCACTCTGTCCATCCATCAATTTCTAGGTGATAAGAAGTGCTGAAATTCAACTATGTACCTAAAGCTAAATTCAGAGTCAATCAAAATCTATAAGTCATCCTTAGATCTCGATATGAAATGATCTTCTCTGAAAAACTATGCAATTGATACACCTCTTTCTGAATCTCTTTACAAGCATTGATACATCATCTGTCAAGTTACCTGGTATGAAACGGGCTATCTTGGTTAGCTTATCAACTACAACCAAGATCATATCATGTTGGTTTCATGATAATGATAACCCTTAGATAAAGTCCATGCTAGTCACCTACCACTTCCATTCTGGTATATCATGTGGATATAACAATCCATCTAGATGCACATGTTCAGATTCCACATGTTGACATTCTAAACAATGAGAGAAAATTTGCTACAATTTTCTTGATTCTTTTCTAGAAATAGAGTGGTCTTAGCTCAACCATGAGCTTGGTTACACCTAGATGTCTTGAATATGGGTCATTTTGTAGTTTTTTTAACATTGTGATCCTTAGATTCTCTCTATCAAACACATACATTCTACCATTGTACCTCAAAAGACCATCACTCCTTATCTTAAATCCTTTATACTTAAGATTCTAAGCATTCTTTGATAATGCTTTCTTGACATGATCATAAAATTCATCTCCTAGTAAGAATTTGATTATCTGATCTCAGAAATTACTCTTGATAGTATCTATGACTGCAATCTACCTTCTATACTTAGAGCATCACTATTCTTCTTGCCTGCGATATAATTAATATCAAAATCATAATAAGATAAGAAATCAAACCATCATCTCTGATGAGCATTCAAGTTCGGTTACGTGAAGATGTATTTGAGTCCCAAGTTATCAATCTTGAACACAAACAGTTTCTCCAATATATAATGCCTCCAAACTTGCAAGGCATACACAATTGTCACAAGTTCCAGACCATGAGGTGCATAATTCACCTCATATGGATTCAATTTCCTGGACTCATATGCTACAACTGGGCCATCCTGCATAAGAACTCCTCCAAGTCCATCCTCAGATGTATCCATGATCACTAAGAATTTACCATTACAATAAGAAACTCTTAAAATTGAAGCTGAAGTAAGCCTCATTTTTAGTTCCTGAAAGGTTGTTTCACACTTGTCTGACCATACAAAACTCTGATTCTTCTATTGAAGAGAGGTAATTTGATTAGCTATCTTCGAGAAATTTAGAATAAATTTTCTGTAATAACTCACTAGTCCCATGAAAATCCTTACCTCATGCACATTCTTAGGCACTGGCCATTCCATTATGTCTCTTATCTTTGTTGGATCCACTGAAATAACATTCACAGAGATAGTATGTCTCAAATATTGCACTTTATTTTGGAAATGTTCACACTTGAACAACTTGTCATTCAACCTGTGTTTCACAACTGTTACAAAATCAGTTGCAGATGTTGAAGATGTTCTTCCTCATCTTTGAAATATATGAGGATATCATCAATAAAAACCAAAGCAAAATGATCTAGATAATCTCTAAACACACTATTCATGAAATCCATAAATGTTGTAGGAGTATTTGTCAACCCAAAATGTAACATTGTGAACTCATAGTGCCCATATCGAGTTCTAAATGTTGTTTTCAAAATATCCTCATCATAGATTCTTAGCTAGTGATACCCTGCTCTAAAATCAATCTTATAAAAGACTATTACCCCTCACATATGATCAAAGAGATCATCAATGCATGGCAAAGAAGATTTGTTCTTTATCATCACCTTATTCAACATCCTATAATCAATACATAGGTGAAAAATACTATCCTTCTTCGTAATGAAGACAATTGGTTCACCCCATGGTGACACACTTGGTTGAAATAGTCTTTTTGACAACTCCTGAAGTTGAGCCTTTAACTCAACCAATTTGGTGGTTGTCATCTTGTACGGTGATTTAGACTAGAGTTCTAATCCAAGTATGATCTCCATCAAGAAATTAAACTCACGCTTGGATGGTAATCCAAGTAATTCCTCTAGAAACACATCTTGAAAGTTCCTTAGGGAATGATAATCTTTGATGGATAGTTCTTTAGATTCCTCTATCTTATTTATCTTAATGATAAATCCCTGACATCCCTTCCTTTGAGATTTCTTGAGTTGAATTACAAAAATTTGCCTAAGCTTCAATTCCCTTTTCCCACCCTAAAATTATGTTTGATTTTTAAAATCATATTGACACTCAACCTTGTTCAGATAGCAATCAACCTTAGATCTATTTTGTGCAAGCCAATTGACTCCTAGGATCACGTCATATGACCTTAATGATGCATTATAAAGATCCACTATTATAGTGAATTCAGGCAACCTTATCTCAGTTTTGACTAAACACTTGTCAAATTTAACCTTTGACCATTTTCGTACTGTATTAATCATTCATTTGCCATAGCTCCAACTTCTCTAGATAATTTATTAACCATTCTAGGAGCAATGAAACATTTTATATCTCTTGTGTCAATCAAAATAGAAATTGGATGATTAAACAAAATACCTGATAGTTAAATGGGTTAAGCTTGATACTCAGCCTGATGATTGTCAATAGTTGTATGAATCCATTATTGAAATGTACCTTATTGAGAAGTAGAACCCTTGTTCTTTGACTTGTCCTGAGTACACTCACAAGCATAATGGTTACCTCCACAAATGAAACAACCTCCAACTGATCCTTTTCTGTCAAACTGTTAGTTTCCCTTGAAACCTTCCTTGAAACCATTATTAGGTTCCTTATTCTCTAAATCACTGCTAAAATTAACAACTGGTTTTTGAACTGACTCTTAGAATTTCCACTCCTATGCTTCTAGTTTTTCTTTTGAAAGTTGGTTTAGAACTTCCAAACTTCTTATTGAACCTATTTTTGACTTGGGCAGGAGATTTTAGTTTTTGTTCCTACTTGACTACCTTCTTGAAAACCTGATCCAAGGTAGATGGCCCATGCACATCTACTTCACAACTGACTTGGGGTTTTAATGTCATGATGAATTTCCTAATCTTGAACCTCCCATACGCTTGATATTGAGGTACACACTTAAGGAACTTGGTTAAATACTCCTCGTATTCATTCATTGAAAGGTCTCCTTGCTTAATATTATAAAAATCTATAAGCTTATGATCGAATTACAACTATGGAAGCCATCATGACCTAAACAGTGTCACAAATTATTCTCAAGTGGTGGTGGTAGAGTCAAGGTTCATCTTGAGCTTCTTATTTTTCCATCAAGTTGTTACTTTACCAGCAAGCTGATATGCTCCCCAGACTACTTTAGCCAATTTAGAGTAATTTTAAATCTTAAAATATTTATATATATCTATCAACTATGCTTCAGTTATGTCTCCTAATACAGTTCCATCGAACTTGAATGGATTCACCTTTTTCATGTCACATACTAACTCTACAGCTATTCGAGATGTTGCATCTTTGTTAGGGTGTGGAGCTAAAAGCTTTACCTTGATGCAAACAGAAGGAGGATGCTGAGTATGCAGTCACCAGCGTCGGCAGGCCAAAACTGACGTCGATCAGGGATCAGTGTACAGCAACTGACATCGATAGGGATCGGCTGGTGTCAGTCACCTCTAGGAAGACAGGGACCGACATCGGTCACCTGTGGTGGTTCCAAAACTGCTGTTGACGAACAGTCAGTTAAATGAATGGGTAGTTTGCATGATGAAGACCAGTTCGAGTCTTTGAGCCGCTTGTCTAATTATTGTATGCATGAGATCTATATAATAGACTCATGGGCTGTATTGTTAAGTGGAGAACTTGTAGTACTCAAGTGTAGAACTTGGAGAGTTCTTCCTATGGTAGAATCAAGTAGGATTCTCTATGTATGTAAGATCAGGTTTGATATGCAGGGTGTTGCAGGATCATGGTGGAGATCTACATGTGATAAGTACGATCAGATTAGTCTGCAGGGGTGTGTGTATGCGAGGGTCAAAAGGAGATCGGTGGGGGAGCAAGATCCAAGGTGACAGCAATACATCAGGGAGCAAGATCATGGTGAGATCTACTTGGAGTACCAGTTCATACTCGGTTGTACTGGACGTACAATGAGGTGAACAACAGCTTGTGTTAGCTGTGTGTTGTGACCTATTAAGAGAAGATTACTCAGGAGGGAAGATTACTTTGAGCCCTTGAGGAGGAAGCCTCACAGAGGTGGAAGAAGAGTGTGATCTCTTTATTGTAATTTCTTTTGTAATGAGTTGAATACAATTGTGTGTTGCCTCTCATATTCTGTGTTATTTCTCATTGATAGTTATTTGTTCTTCTGGTTATTTTCACATGTTTAAGTTGCTTATACAAAGGTAATCATGTGTGCTCTTAATTCTGACAAGTTGTGTCAAAGCTTTGGGGAACTTAGGTCTTATCAAATGGTATCAGAGCAAGGTTAGATGTTCTCAGAGTGAGTTTGACTAATAGATGGCCCAGATCTGGTTAGTAGTTTTTTGATTACAGGTTACTCACAGGGGTTATTGTTTGAGTGGGAGTATAGCAAGGTAGAAGAAGGTAAGCTGAGAATGGAGAAATTCAAACACATGTGTAGCACCACAGGGTGTGTGGTGGGTTGTCTTCAAGTGGGAGCTTGAAGAGGAATACAAGCTAAGATGCAGATTAGACAAAGTACTGGTATAGGTACAGGTGCAACTGTTTATCTCCAATTGGGAGATTTTTAGGGTGTGGAGCTAAAAGCTTTACCTTGATGTAAACAGAAGGAGGATGTTGAGTATGCAATCACCAGCGTCGGTAGGCCAAAATTGACGTCGGTCAGGGATCAGTGTACAGCAACTGACATCGACAGGGATCGATCGGCGTCAGTCACCTCCAAGAAGACAAGGACCGACGTCGGTCACCTGTGGCAGTTCCAAAACTGTTGTTGACGAACAGTTAGTTAAGTAAACTGGTAGTTTGCATGATGAAGACTAGTTCGAGTCTTTGAGCCACTTGTCTAATTATTGTATGCATGAGATCTATATAATAGACTCATGGGCTGTATTGTTAAGTGGAGAACTTGTAGTATTCAAGTGTAGAACTTGGAGAGTTCTTCCCATGGTAGAATCAAGTATGATTCTCCATGTATGTAAGATCAAGTTTGATATGCAGGGTGTTGCAGGATCATGGTGGAGATCTACATGTGATAAGTAAGATCAGGTTGGTCTGCAAGGGTGTGTGTATGCGAGGGTCAAAAGGAGATTGGCGGGGGAGCAAGATCCAAGGTGACAGCAATACATCAGGGAGCAAAATCATGGTGAGATCTACTTGGAGTACTGGTTCGTACTCGGTTGTACTGGACATACAATGAGGTGAACAACAGCTTGTGTTAGCTGTGTGTTGTGACTTATTGAGAGAAGATTACTCAGGAGGGAAGATTACTTTGAGCCCTTGAGGAGGAAGCCTCACAGAGGTGGAAGAAGAGTGTGATCTCTTTATTGTAATTTCCTTTGTAATGAGTTGAATACAATTGTGTGTTGCCTCTCATATTCTGTGTTATTTCTCATTGATAGTTATTTGTTCTTTTGGTTATTTCTGCATGTTTAAGTTGCTTATACAAAGGTAATCATGTGTGCTCTTAATTCTGACAAGTTGTGTCAGAGCTTTGGGGAACTTAGGTCCTATCAATCTTTTGGCACTTCCTCATGCCTCTATTCTTTAGGATGTTCCTACTCAATAGTATGTTTTTTAGGTTCCTCTTGAGCATTATCCTCTTCATGCCCATGCACTTCTTATTCTAGGGCCATGATTCGGTCCCTAGTCTCTTTCATGATTTTGAGGATTTGATCTAATTTCATAGTTTGCTCAGCAGCAAATTGATTTGGATTAACAAGGGGATTCGTATTCAAAGTACCTCACCTCCTAGTCTAGCACACACCATTACTCTTCCTGATTAATAAGAGAGTAAGTTTGTATTAGAAGACACATTAAATCTTTGAGTTTGAGCCTCAACTCTGATACCACAATGTAACAACCCCACTGGATTTTACCCAAATAGAGCAATTTTTTCAAAATTAATTACACATATTCATCTAATAAATTTTACCATGACAAACCTTACTAAGTGATCTTTAACTAAATGTATTATTTTAGTTAACCCCACAAAGTTTATAACTAATCCATTTAGCTAATGATCACCATGATAATGATAACAAAACATGAACACTGTTGAACGATCAATAAAGGCTGCATTTATTTCATAGAAGTAATAATACAATTTCAGCCACTGTTGATACAATATCACAACCACTATTGTAGATATGCAAATGAATAAATAGTATAATTCCAACATTAAATAATGTCTCAATTAATAAAAATATAATGATACAAAGCTCCACAGAGCATAAGTCTCCATGACTTAAGTACCTATCTGTAATCTCAAGTGTAGTCTCTAGTGTAGTATTGCTATGGGGAGGGAGAGCATCATCCAAGTAATTTTTCACACCAACTATGGACCATCTATCCCCCGCACTGTATCCAACAAGGGAATGGCCCTCCCTTCATGGATGGGTAGATAATGACGATATGAGAATCTAGAGTGATAGACTAGAACTTGTGTGCTATAAGATAACTAATACATGATGTATACCATAAATAAATCCATTCTAACATGATATTGTACAAACATATGAACTATATCAAACACATGAAATGACAATATTTAACTATAAATATTACTTTGGCCAAAGCTTTTAATAGTTAATGATATATAGGATCGATTAATTTTATACACACCACTCGTCGAATTACACCTCATCTTGCATTGATGGCGCTAATTAACCCAGTGGAATTCATCCATTGCTTATTCGGTTTTATAAATACGAGATTTGGTTAATTATATAATTATATAAAAACCATATATCCAATCAAAATATTTCCTATTAGCAGATAATAAATATGTTAAGTATAAAAATATTAAATACATACATTTAGTCCATCAAATGTAATGCAATGAATCTAAAATCATTTAGTTTACTACATAGAAATAAATAGAATCATAAATAGTCTTCAATAGAAATATCCTATCTGGATAAGAATCATATCTAGACTACAAGTTACCCAATATCAACATGTAACTGAAAATGTTATTTCATCAACGAAATATAACAGTAATCACAACTTATTTATTTGTTCATATTCCACAAAAATATCAAGAAGCCAATCATATAACAAACTTAATATGATATGTATTTAAACAATTTAAATGCCTTATATTTAATGCTTCAACTAAACATTAAACAAATAACAAAGCACCCATATTACTTTGCCATAAAAGTAATGTTCACAAGCATTCAACAAGTTGTTTACATCTATATATGGTATAACCAGATTTATAACACAATCAATAAATCATATGTATATACCATATATATATGTATAATTTGTAAACTCTTAGTTATATATACAGTCACAAATCTGAGAATGTAGATGTTATACTTTAAGTAGGCAATCCATTGTCCATGATTTTAGAGTATCTTGTATACTATCGATATACATTTGAACAACAATAATTCATCATAAACCTTTAATATACCAAACCATTCCAATCTATAGCACTTTGACTAGCATACTTAGAATTAAAATGAATTACACGACTAATAAAAATATGCAATTATCTATTCACTCAACCAATTATATTTTTCCTTTTCTAAAGTTTTTCAAGACATAATTCAATTGCTACGTAGACCTACTCAATGTCTTTAACTCTCATTTATTATACAAGTAAATTCAAGTTTAAACAAATAGATCTCATTATATTAACAATAAAAGATACATTGACAACAATGTAAACCTAGCCTTTGTATTATATAGCGCAAATTGAGTTGTATAACGACTCTATTTCAATAAATAATTCATATATGTCGATGAATATAGTAATTTAATCTTCTATAGAGACTTATTAATTGCCTCATATATATATACATGAACTCAACCAAATACAAATATGTGCCTTTTATGTATTTATATCATACTCAACCCCATATGTGTGTGTGTGTGTGTGTGTGTGTGTGTGTGTGTGTGTGTGTGTGTGTGTGTGTGTGTATGCATGCATTTTATTTAAATACACAGACATATACATGAACTCAACCAAATACAAATATGTGCCTTTTATGTATTTATATCATACTCAACCATTTATATAATAGAAGTCAGATCCATTAATGCTCAGATATTTATAAATAAACACACTACTTAGTAAAGACTCAACCAACTGATTCAATAAAGTTATATATGCTGAGGATATAAACATATAATCCATATTTAATAAAACTCAATACCTCATAACCAAACACCTCAATAATCTTAAATCGATTTTTTTTTAAAACACACACACACATGTATATTTGTGTGTGTGTACATATACAAATGTATATATGTATATATAATTGTATATATACATATATATACACATATATACATGTATATATGTACACACACACATATATACATGTGTATATATATATTTGTATGTGTACATGTGTGTGTGTGTATATATATGTGTGTGTGTGTGTGTGTGTGTATACACACACACACACACATACATACATGCATATATATATATATATATATATATATATATATATATATATATATATATATATATATATATATATATGCATGTATGTATGTGTGTGTGTGTGTGTGTGTGTGTATACATATATTAATATGTATATATATCCTAGGTTAATGAAGACCTATAGGGTGCATATCCATGTATATGTATGTATCTTTATCACCTAAATATAAGCTTAAATTAAATAACCCAATTTCATTTTATCTCTGCCAACTACATTTACACATAGTCGAATCCCTACACAGATTTGATTATTTATAACTCGATATAAATTTCATTTAATCATTTGCCTTGTAAAAAGAAAGGCTTCTAACTATATTTAATAATTCTGAAATGAAATCCTCTATTTTTACCGACTTACCTTATACAGGTTTCTATTTATATATGCGTATAAATGTTCATATTTCCAAACTGGTTCAACATGTTAATTATGAGTCCAAGACTGTACTGAGTCTATTAAAAATATTCACTAATTGAAATAATTATACCTTGAGGGATTCTTCCTAGGATTATACAAAATTTAAGCCAAGTGTAAAAACACATTGATTTTCCTTGAGGTATTCTAATTAGCAATGTAAGAACACAAAAACTTAAGCCTTTCGAATTAGGGTGTTTGGTTTGTATGTAGGGTTATGTGGATGGCCAAGCCATCCACAGGGCCCTACATTCAGCGCATATTTTTTTATAATTTTAAATCAACTAAAACTAAAAAAACTCTTTTATCATTTAATTTATAGAATTCATCAAACTATCAAATAGGAATTTAAAGTACATCACCAACCTGTAAAAGATATTATATTGCCAAGAAAATCAAATTTATATTCTCTTCTTAGCTCGAAATCCCTTTGTCTACTTTTGTCTGCTATGCCGTTACATGTCATGCCCTCATAGGCCTCCTTCCCCTTTTTTTATTCTTCTTCATGCCCTTACTTTCCACATGAATTTCTCCTAATTCCTTCGCACAGTAATGACTAAAATTATGCATGCCAAGAATAACTCAATAGAACAAACAGTTCATCACCATTTTCTCATGCAGAAATCTGCCAACCCATAATGATTTTGTTTAATGCTTGTAACTCAAGTCAAAGAACAGATAGGAACCCTAATAATCTCGATTGTTCCCAATTAAAAAATAAAATAATCATTATAATAGCCCTTCAAAATTGCATGTTTGTTGACTTAATGAACACTAACATCGACTTCCCATAATGCCCATGCAATTGACTTTATAAAAAGTCAATAAACAATATAACTTCCATGCTAAGTCGACTAAACAACAAGTCCATTAAACAATATGATGTCATCTGACAACGTCGATATAACATATTTCTATTAAAATACCATCAATTATATCAACAAGTATTTTAGACATTATAAATATATAATGTTAATGAAACTAAACACAAACCTTCACATAAGTCATAAAATCATTGATTAACATTAAGACTTTGCCTAGTCATACAAATAACATAGTCATTGTTTAATAATAAGAATAATTCAACCTTAGTCAACATTAATATAATGATGTTTCCTTTAATCATTTGACAATGAAACTGCCTATATTGACTTGGGTACGTAATCATTCTAAATAATAACAATCTTCTATGTATGATAGTCATTTACCAACTTGATCATGCAAAGTATTATAACCCATCTATACCTACAACTATGAATACAAACAAAGCACAATTTATAATATACACAACTATACACTAGACTGGGGCAAGCCATATTAAAACAAGCATAGATTCACTCATTCAACCAAGCAATAATAACAACTATTAATGCAATACACGACTAGATTAGTGCCATCATATAAGTAAATCAACAAGATCAAAAAATATATGATAAGATCACAACAAACATATATATCAAAAATCAAGACATAATACAGTTATCTAACTAAAGTAATGAACATAAAGCATGCTAATCTATTGTGGTGTGTGCATGGGTTTTTAGTTTTTCTCTGTCATCTCCCAACGCCTCCATCTTCACCACCCTCATTGATGATGCCCTCCCTCCATCACATTTTGAGGGATGGATATGTCCTATATCCACCTCACAACAATGAAGGTAGTTAGCCTAAAACACAAATATATCCATAAAATATTATTGTATAAACTAACAAATATGATCATAATGTACATAATATAAAAGTACAACTAATCTTATAATAAATCAGTCATGTAAATTAAACAACATATAACTATCCCATAATCAACATATGACATAAAGCTTAATCAAATGGTAGTTATTCAATTAACAACCATAATAATCCACAGATTAAATAGGTTATTAAGCTTCGAGAAAAAATCGAGATGTGACATTTGTGAGGCTTGGGAAGTTCCCCTTTTTATGGATTTTTGTATCCAACATGAATACATTGAAGTATAATTTTAGACATTTTGGGTACCCGAATGTTGCTTGAATATCATTTATTACAATGGAACCTTGTGATAAACCTCCTTCAAGCACATTCCTAGGCTCATATATTGAATTCCCTTTGGAATTTTGCATGTAGTCTTTTTTGAACTTGGATATTTTTTTAATTTGTATATAGTGGTGTGGTTAGTTATGCATTTTTATTTGGTATTTGTTTCCTAGCACTTTTATTGTACTTGGAGGGTGTAATTTTTGTCTTGGTAGAACCTTTTTGAGGTCATTTTTATTGTATTTGGCAAATTTTTATGGTATTTAGCACATTCTTTTGGATACCAATTTTTTGAAGACTATCGGATGGGGTTCAGTTTGACAGGTGGTTAGAATCGCCCCCCCTCTCCCGACAATAAACTTTAAAAAAAATGTGTCTCCCTCTTATCTTTTACAAGCCGTTGGCTTTAAAAATGCACTCTTTTTCTCTTGCCTTGTGAAGGGTACTATTGATGCCTTAAAATTGTGCTTGATTTTAATCAATAACAATGGGAAGTTTCAAGCTGTGGGATGATGCGGCTTGAAACAACCTCCAAATTTTAGAGAAACTGGTCTCTTCTTTTGTATCAGGTATTGGAGAAAAGGGATAGGAGATTAAACAGAAACGCAAATGCAGGAATTGAAACCTAACTATGGCAATGCGCCTGAGTGTAATCCTAATTCTAACCTGAGCACAGAGAAACTATTATATGATTCAATTACATTTAAGAGTAGACAGGTGCATGATCAATGTAAATGATTGGAATAACAGAAATAGAGGCTCACAACAGGGGATTCTTTTGCTGAGATACAATAATTGTCAACAAAGGCATAGTGTTCAATCTTCTTAATAAAACCCTTCAATCACATAAGAGGCGCATAAGTCACGCACAGTTATGTAGAACTTCATATTCCAGAAAATGAGACAAAAACAAATAACATTTCCAATCACAACACTAGCAAATCTATATCATAGACTACTGTGTAAATGACACAGGTAACACCAACCAAGGCATGGAGCTTAAATTTCCTTAATTCATTCAGCCACATAACAGAAACATGCATGATTATATCAACTTTCACAACTTCAGGAAATCAAGACAAGAGCAAATGATATTACTGGTCGAAACTACAAGAAGTCTAAACTATCAGAAATCTTCCCCACCTTTTTTAGATTTTACAATCCTACTTGTATAGCCTTGGGTGTCTCCTTTGATCACTTTCTTTCTCGCGCAATCTTCTTCGTCCTTCGCCTCTTTGGCCACTCAATTGTATACTCTACCTCCGCTGTTAGGGGACAAACAGATGGCGCCTTCAATGCTTGCAAGCCCCAAAAATCTACTCAGTGCACTGTTTCATCTGCTCGAATTAACTCTCACCAAATTTCCCTCCAATTTAACTGTAACAGGTAGACAGGCACTCTATTTTGTTAGGACGGAAGAGGATACTTAGCCAATTTATGAAAAACTCTCCTTTTGATCGAGAAGGCACTAGAGGATGACACCTAGCCGCTTTTGCTTTCTTTAAAATATCATTCGAGACCCGCCACAGTCTTCATTCAGTGATTAGGCTCGAAGGTGATCTCTCAAAAGTTGATACGTGGCGACCTCCACTGCTCCTGTTGGGGGGTATGTGGTGCCTTCCACCTTTTGGGGATGGAGTAGAGAGGGACCCAAAAGGTGACACTTGGCAGCCTCCGCTGCACTTTGATACTTAGCAAAATAAATGACGCCTTTATGCGTTGAATGGAAAGCATGGACCCAGGTATTGAAAAAAAGGCTCTTGGTAGTCAACACGTGGTGGCTTCCGCTGCTTCTTCAAAAGGTAATTCAAGGCCTCCGCAACTACCACCTGGCGCTTTTCGCTCTCTCTGTCGCTCAGTTCGTCGAAAGTCTTTGTCAAAATAGAAAACAAGGGTGTCTCTTATGATATGCAGATGCTGACACATGGTGCGTTCCATTTAACTGCTACTAGGTACGTGGCACGATCCGTGGTTCTTTGAAAATTTACAAAGAGGTCCTCGAAAGTCGCCAGTTGTCCATCTTCGTCTCTCAGAGGCCGACACGTGGTCACTTCCGTTTGAACTTATACTCGGGGAAAAATGAGACGAAGGAAACAATAAGGGGGAAAAAAACTATGCTCAGAGGGCGACACTTGGCAGTTTTCGCCACATCTCAACACTTAAGCAAAATAAATCGGCCCTCTGCTTCAAAATTATGCTGCGACGTCCAAGGCGTGCAGGAACCAAAATTACAGCGCTCAGACCAAAAAATAAATTAAATACGACGTAGAGTAAAAATTGCTCTACAGTTATTGGTGACCACCAGGACTTTTGAGCCTGCTCAAAAAGAACCTGACTTCCGTTATGCAGCCACGTGCTCAAAGAACACTTATTTAAAAGAAAAAATGGGAAAACAGATCAACAATATTGAAAGCAAACTACTATATATAGCTAACCAGGTATAATTGCCTCCCTCCTGGATCAAAAAGAACATTTTTGAAGTCTCCTTTATGGTGAGAAGACTTATGGTGCCAGACAAATAGCTGAATGGGAAGGAGATTTTGTGACCTGCTCCTCTTGCCTGTCACCTTGCTTGACTTGTATCTGAGCGGATCAAAATCAAACATGCTTCTGACATATACGTACTCTGCTTGTCCTTGGAAGCTTGTTGAATGTTGGTCCCTCAGACTGGCGCTCTTCACCGAGAAATCAGTGGCTGCTAGTTTATCACCGTTAGCCCTTTGTTTTACACATTCCCTCTGCAGTGCATCATGGTTTGACCCGTTTCCTTCTGCTTCGTGGCAGACCGCGTTAAACTCATACTTTGTTGCATTATCCTCTTTTTTCATGACTTTGATCTCTTGGATGGATAATTTTGATAGAGTGCAATAATTTTGCACATGTAATTGAGGCCCAGTGTTATGTTGTTCATCTGTAACCAATTCATAGCTATCTTACAAAGTGAGAAGAAAGTCTGAGATTATTTCCTCCTCATCAGCATTCCAGCTTGCATAATTTCTTGGGGGTAAAGGGGCTCCCATATTTGGTACAGGCTGAAACTGATTGGCTCAGAATCATTATTGGTGTTGATAAAAACCTCCAAAGGCAGATTGGCTGAAGAATACACCAAAATTCAACTTTTTAAAAGATTGGTCCCACCTGGCGTGCCAAAAACTGTTGATGCCTTAAAATTGCGCTTGATTTTAATCAACAACAATGGGAAGTTTCAAGCTGTGGGATGATGCGGCTTGAAACAACCTCTAGATTTTAGAGAAGCTGGTCTCTTCTTTTGTATCGGGTATTGGAGAAAAGGGATAGGAGATTAAACAGAAATGCAAATGCAGGAATTGAAACCTAACTATAGCGATGCGCCTGAGTGTAATCCTAATCCTAACCTGAGCACAGAGAAACTATTATATGATTCAATTACATTTAAGAGCAGACAGGTGCATGATCAATGTAAATGATTGGAATAACAAAAATAGAGGCTCACAACAGGGGAGTCTTTTGCTGAGATACAATAATTGTCAACAAAGGCATAGTGTTCAATCTTCTTAATAGAACCCTTCAATCACATAAGAGGCACAGAAGTCACACACAGTTATGTAGAACTTCATATTCTAGAAAATGAGACAAAAGCAAATAACATTTCCAATCACAACACTAGCAAATTTACAACATAGACTACTGTGTAAATGACACAAGTAACACCAACCAAGGCATGGAGCTTAAATTTCCTTAATTCATTCAGCCACATGAAGGGCACAAAAACGTGCATGATTATATCAACTTTTACAACTTTAGGAAATCAAGACAAGAGCAAATAATATTACTGGTCGAAATTACAAGAAGTCTAAACTATCAGAAATCTTCCCCCCCTTTTTAAGATTTTACAATCCTGCTTATATAGCCTTGGGTGTCTCCTTTGATCACTTTCTTTCCCGCACAATCTTCTCCATCCTTCACCTCTTTGGCCGCTCAACTGTCTACTCTGCCTCCGTTATTAGGGGACAAACAGACGGTGCCTTCAATGCTCGCAAGCCCCAAAAATCTACTCAGTGCACTGTTTCATCTACTCGAATTAACTCTCGCCAAATTTCTCTCTAGTTTCACTATAACAAGTAGACGGGCACTCTGTTCTATTACGACGGAAGAGGATACTTAGCCAATTTATGAAAAACTCTCCTTTTGATCGAGAAGGCACCGGAGGATGACACCTGGCCGCTTTCGCTTTCTTTAAAATATCATCCGGGACCCGCCACAATCTTCATTCAGCGATTAGGCTCAAAGGTGATCTCTCAAAAGTTGATACGTGGCAACCTCTACTACTCCTGTTGGGGGGTATGTGGTGCCTTCCACCTTTTGGGGATGGAGTAGAGAGGGACCCGGAAGGTGACACTTGGTAGCCTTCGCTGAACTTTGATACTTAGCAAAATGAATGACGCCTTTATGCGTTGAATGGAAAGCATGGACCCAGGTATTGAAATAAAGGCTTTTGGCAGTCGACACGTGGTGGCTTCTGCTGCTTCTTCAAAAGGTAATTCAGGGCCTCTACAACTGCCACCTAGCGCTTTTTGCTCTCTCTGTCGCTCAGCTCATCGAAAGTCTTTGTCAAAATAGAAAACATGGGTGCCTCTTATGATATGCGGATGCTGACACGTGGTGCATTCCGTTTAACTGCTATTAGGTATGTGGCACGATCCGTGGTTCTCTAAAAAGCTACAAGGAGGTCCTCGGAAGTCGCCAGCTGTCCATCTTCGTCTCTCGGAGGCCGACACATGGTTGCTTCCATTTAAACTTATACTTGGGCAAAAATGAGACAAATGAAACAAGAAGGGGGAAAAAAAACTGTGCTCGGAGGGCGACACTTGGCAGCTTCTGCTACATCTCAACACTTAGGCAAAATGAACCAGCCCTCTGCTTTAAAATTATGCCGCGACGTCCAAGGCATGCAGGAACCAAAATTGCAGCGCTCAGACCAAAAAATAAATTAAATACGATGTAGAGTAAAAATTGCTCTACAGGTACCTAACATGGCCTCATTGCCAAGACCTTATTAAGTAAATTTTTGTCTTTTTTATATGGCATATTTATAGCAAGACTCCTATATTTTTAGAATATGTTATTCAAGTAATAGATTTAAGTCCACTTGTGAAGACAATTCCTTAGTTCCTTATATCTTTTGACACTTTAAAATGATGATCATTCTTTTTTACTTCTATTATCCCCAACATTAGTCGGTTTATATGTGTTCTAAGTAATGGATATTAGGCCACTCATGCAAGATTTTTCTGGATGTTTTGAGTTTCTTCATCATCTTGAGCAATTAATGGTTAATTTTCCCTACCACTTCCACTCATGACATTTATTTTGATTATATTTATTTGTTACATTTTCTAGGAGAGATTATTTTCTATAAACAAGCACCTTTGTGTGCATTTATGCTTTATTTGATTTAGCACAATAAGGAGTTTGGTTTCCTAGCATGTACATGGGTATCTTCTTAGGCACTTTATTTTCTAAAACCCATATAAAGATTTTAGAGTGTCTCATCTCTTGATGACACTCTTTAGTGTACGCTTACATTTTCAACACTTTTATTCACAGTATGACCGTATCATGTTATGAGCATCATTTGGTATCCCCATCATCAGTAAGGATTCAATATTATCCATAGGTAGCCATCTTTATTGGTATCAAAATTTAGAACATTATTTTTGATCTATCCTTGGTGGTATCAAAACTCAAAAGATCATCTCTAAGCCAACATTATTTAATGGTGTCAAAATTACCACATTATCATCTCTAAGAGTCATGGATTCATACCACTCATGCAGATATCATGACTTTTTCACAACGTGTTCAATTTCATTTTGCATAACATCATCTGAGTGTATATTAAGCCACCTTGAAGTCTTGTAAATCTCATCACTATTTTGGAGCATTGTCTACTTCAATACTTTTCCATACTTATGAGAGACATCCATTGGTATCACCATTTTCCGTAGGGATGGGTATGCAATACTTCCTTAGGTCCTTCTTACCCAATTTCTTAAGATCATTGTATTTTCTTGATATTTTTACAAAGGTACCTCATCATGCCGTGTTGTCGGGACATATTTTATGAGTATTCTAAAACTCTTCATTTTTACTTTAGACCTCCTTAAGTTGCATTTAAGAGGGGGGTTTAGTGAAAATATTTATTGTGCACCTTTAGTTAAGTTAGCTCAGGTAGTAAGCTTTTTTAATAAGGTTATTTACTGTGTAGTTAGTATGTGCACATACTCAAGTATGAATGTAATGTTTACAATCTCACATGTGCCACCATAATTAGATGCCACCTTTTGTGTGGTAGGAAAAGATATGTAATCTGTGAATTTGTTATAAAAACTCTTCTCCTCCTTTGTATTTTACATAATTGTTACATGATGGATTGACATATCAACAATACATACACATAGATGTTGAATATTTGAGCAATCTTCTTCGATCTTATTTTAATTATCCTCTTCTTGCCTCTATCCTATGTGATCTATGATTTGGTTCTTATTTGATCCTAGTTAGGCCACTCATGTTTAATATAGATGTCAAAATAAACACAATATCCATAGGAAACAACAATCTATAAATTATAACCAAAGCTTGTAGAGTTGGCATTTTAGATGGACGAAGCATTATTTCAAGGTGTGTGCCTTGTGCCTATAACTAAACCCATGATAATCTTCAATTTTTTTAGCATACCTATAATACATGATTTTCACTATTATTTTAATAGTTTTCAGTGTGCCTTTATATTTGAGTCAAATGTTAACAGTATGTTCATGGCACGGCTTCATGGTTTTCATTGACATAGTAGTAAATGCTATTGTTTTTGTATCAAATTATATCATTTTTAAAATTCATTGGCCATGTTATAACACACTTGTGTCATTAATATGCAATGAAGGGCCATGTTGGAAGATGTTTGGCAACTTGTTAATGTCGTCATGTTTAACTTGTTTGACATGGCTTTTTCAAATCGCTCTCCCTAAAATGTAATGGAACCCAAATGCATGCTATTGTTATTATAATTCTTTTTGCTTGCCTTTACATTTGAGTGACTTTTACTAACATGTGAATGAAAAAGTCAAGGTTTTCATTCATGTACTAGTAAATGTTGTCATTTTTTTTTAATTTAATATGCAACGAGGGGCCATGTTCGAAGATGCTTGGTGGGATTTGTTTCAATTTATATGGCCAATTAATGTCACCAAGGATAATCTCTACAACCTGTTCAATGTGCCTTACTCAAGTCACTCTCCCCTCACAGTAATGGAATCCAAATGCCTCTTCGGTAGAATGTATCATTTCACAAATATTGTTGCATAACCATGTTGGAGGGATGAAACATTACCCACAGTGTCAACATGTTTTCATTCATATCTAACTCAACATTTCCTAGTGTTTGGATGGAAGCCCTTGATGTTTTCATTCATGTTTATATCCCTATTTGTAACATGTAGATGATATCATGATTTCTCAATTAAGGCCACAATTTGATGTTCCCTCCTTCGGCCAATCTGGTGGGCTTACCTAAGAATGCAAGCTTAAACCACCTAGTTTGTCATTTTATAGGTGTGACAAATAGTTCAAACCCAAAGGTACAATGATTTTTATAAATTTGATTAACAATAATATACAAATGAACATTTTTTTTAACATTTGCTTAAAAATTTGTGCACATAGACACCACATAGTGTTTTTGTATTTGAATACACGTGTTATTTATATATGTGTCACATTTGTATTTCCATGCATTAAAGTGTCATGTTAATAGTGTTAAATGTGCCATGTTAAAATGCCACTCACTTGCAATAAATGTGAGATGAACGATGATGGAACCCATCAAACTTTTATGTAGAATGCATTGTTTAACATAGATTGTAGCTTCAACATGTTAGAGGGTCGAAATGTTACCTACGTTGAACAACCTATAAACTAGATGTGATAATGAACATTTGCAAGTATGTGGATGGAAGCCCTAAAGGTTTTCATTCACATACCAATATTTATTATTATCTTTATATCAAATTTAAGATTATCATTCAAATATCGATAAATGTTGGGTCAAATTTATTGAACCGCATCCTTTTGTGAATTCATGTTGTTGTGTTATTAATATGTTGATGTTGTTAATGCTATTATCTTATTCATTCATGTTTTCAACATTAAAAATAATTTTTGCCTTAGTTTTTGTTGATATGTTAACCATTCACATTATCTAAGATGCATTTATATTCCCTTGCCTCCAACTTGCCATGGCTTTTGCAAGCACCCACTAAATGTTCCCACACAGAAATGCTTGTTTGGATGGATTGGGGTTTGAACTCATGATGAAATACTAAACATTTACTGTATACACACAAAGGCTTGTTTGGATGGAAAGTTATTTGAACTTGGGATGGAAGCACTATGAAAATATTGGTGTACACATATATGATTTTTAACTGTTGTTAAGCTTTTTTAATTATGCATTTCATAAATTCATACATATTCTAACACATTTCAAAATCCAACATGCACAAAATTATTACTTGCTTGGATGGAAATGGATTTAAACTTGGGATGAAATACTGAATATTTATTGATATGTGGATGGAAGCCCTGAAGGTTTTCATTCACATATAAGTAAATGTTATTGTCTTTGTATCAAAATGAAGGTTTTCATTAACATACCATTAACTATTATTGTTTTGTATCAAAATTAAGATTTTCATTGACATAGAAGTATAATGAGAACTGATGTCCAATGTTTTTTTATAAAATTGAACAATAATAATATAAAAAAGAATAATTTTCTTTTACATTGCCTTAAAAATTTGTGCACTTAGGCATGCCGTCTAGTTAGCATGGGTCATTAATAGAAAACAAAAGGCCATATTGGAATACAAGTGTGCCTATGACTCATCATTCATTGGTATGTGGATGGAAACCTTGAAGGTTTTCATTGACATACCTGTAAATGTAATTGTCTTTGTATCAAAATTAAGATATTCGTACACATACCAGTCAATGTTGAGTCAAATGTATCAAACCAAATCATTTTGTGAATGCATGTTATTGTACTATTGATATGTTTTCTTGAATTTATGTTATTTTGAATTCATGTTGTTGTGTTATTCATTCACATTTTGAACATTGCAACTATTCTTTACCATATATATTATTGACATATTTTCCATTCTATTGTCAATTACTTTATTCACATGTTATTATTTTTTACGGAAATTTAATTTTCGTAAAGAGTGAATGTTTGATGGCCTACTCATGAAAGTTTTACAAACATTATGTTTTTTGACACTTTTTATGTTTGTGGTGATTGTACTACTTTTCCATTTTTTGTTGTGTTTCTTAACACTATATATTTGCAAATATGGTACCACTTTTATACTCTTACATTGATTACATTTTGACTCTTAACACATTTATTGTGATTCTAATATTTTTAATCCTTGTATTGTTTAAATATGTTTTTTTATGCTTGTTTTCTATATATAATGATGATAGGTTTTAAGGTCAAGAGTGATGAAGAACAATGGGGAACTCATTTTCAAGTGAATGTTTTTAAACTTTTATGAAGCTTATGATCCATTTTCATGTTGAATGGTAGATAACAAGTAAATTTCATTACATTACATAATAAAACCTAACATAATAGATAATCATGACATTGCTTAGTGCACTTCATTATATTGCATAATAAACTTAATACATTTGATTACATTATATAACAGATTTAGGAGGAGGGCTTCCAAATGAACCAATTGAAGAATATTTATCATGCTTTTTAATATGTGATGTTGTGTGGGTAGAGGGTTCAATTCACTATTTAAATACCTTTACCTCTCCAATTCAATGCTCCTTTTAGTGAATGAAAACCTTTTGGGCTTTTATCCACATACCAATGACTGTTTAGATTTTGAAGTAAGGGGTGGCAAAGAATAATGGGGAACTCACTTTCAGATGAAGGTTTTTAAACTTTCATTAAGCTTATGATCCATTTCCATGTTGAATGGTAGATAACAAGTAAATTTCATTACATTATATAATCAAACCTAATACCATAGATAATCATTGCATTATTTAATACACTTCATTACATTTCATAACAAACTCAATGTATTTGATTACATTGGATAATAATTAAAACAATGGTTACACCATCTAAGTTGGAAAAATAGAGCTATGTCCTTTGTTTTTTGTATTCGTAGAAAGTGGAGTTGAAATTGGTCCTTCAAAGGTTGTCTCCTAAGTGGGATTTGTTGCCATGTTAACAAAATTAGGAGGGCTCCCACATGAAGCAATTGGGGATATAATGTTTATCATGTTTTTTAATATGTGATGTTTTGACAGAGGTTTAAATTGGTTGCTTAAACATCTTTTCCCATTTAATTCTTTCATAACCTTCTCAAATTCTCTCTCCCTTCTATCATGCTCTTTATTTTGCTCTTGTCCTTGCCCTTTTTGTATTTTCTCCTACTCTTTTTTCCTTTTTATTTCATTTTGAATATTCTGTTATTCCCTTCTTTCCTTCTCAACTACCTTAGGGTTTTCCTCACATCAACTTGTTCTTTCTTCCTTGCCTTTGATTCTTCAATCTCCTTATTGTAGGACTCATGTTCTATAAACATTTACCTATAGTCATTTGATGTTAGTATTTGAGATTGTCTGCTTAGCCTGAGTACATTATTTCTTGATTTATTTGCAACCCTTTCCACTAGCAGTTTTAGAAATGTTGATATTAATTTTTTTATTCAATCAATTCTGGTTGGCCATAATCAAGATCTTCGACTGCATTTTCTACTGTGTCCTCATCGACATCTAAATAAATTGGTGCAACATCTAAGCCCCATTTTCCACCTACTATGTAGTAATGAACTATCTTGGGTCGGATAGAAGGCGATAATGATGGCATTGACATAAACACATTTACTTCCATTAATTCACAATTAATGCCAATATTTGTTGATCCCTTCTTCAACCATTTTGGTGGGCTTACTTGGGTAGACAAACTTAAATCATCTTGGTCGAAATTGAATGTTGCATCCATTTCATTCAATGCATCTTCGCTATTTATACTTCTTGACTGTGATTTGCTACTTGTTCACTTTCATTTAATACATCTACAACATTGTCTATATTTGTTACCTTTTCACTTTCAATAATAATTTTTTGTTGCATTTGCTCCATCTGTTGCATAGTAGCTTGAATATCCCCCTAGTTTAGCCCAACTAACCTCATTAAATCTTCAACTGCACTGATTTCATCCTCTTCAGCATGGAATGTTGCATTTAGAGTCATGTCATTGGTTATTGCCTCAGGGTTTAGGGGCCAAATACTTATCCTTCTAAATCCATATTTTATATTGTTAGGAGTTTGTGCCATATTCAATGTTATGTTGCCCAAAGTGGGAAATTCTTGTCTTTTTATCTCATAACCATGATGTGTATTCATTCATGACATCCTCTTATTCTTGAAGTAGGCCTTAAATGGACCAAACACACTTACATCTAATGGCTAAAATTTGTGGCTCGTATGTGCAAGCAATGTAAGTAGGTCAATCCCCAAAGCTCTAGCCTCTTCAATTATTGATAGTGAAACATGAATGTTGTGCCCAAAACAAATGAGATGTTTATCTGTAGGTGATACTCCTCTTGGAATAAATCTAGAGAAATGATGCAGCTAGTTCATAAACAATTATTTTTTCATCCATGCATGGGCCTAGATAACCATACATG
This sequence comes from Torreya grandis, assembly GCA_037957365.1. NCBI lineage: Eukaryota > Viridiplantae > Streptophyta > Pinopsida > Cupressales > Taxaceae > Torreya > Torreya grandis. The sequence goes on from JARHVA010002498.1 coordinate 1,907,837, forward strand.
CACCTGGTTCATAAACTATAATGAAATTAGGAAACTACATTTTTAATTTAAAGAGGTAGAACCTCGAGATACTTTTTCCAACTGCATTAACACAAATTAAAACTATGATCCATTCTCTACTATTTGACATTATTTGTGACACACTCCTTGTCCCTTTTTTGGCAATGACTTGCATGCCACAATTCCATCCAATTTACACGCCTGTCTAATCACAATTCTAAATTTTGTGTGGCCCATATTGGTTTTCAACATACATAGTTCTCAATTTATCATTAAAAACTATCACTATGGATGGTATTAGCATCACAACCCTATTTTGTCCAGTCTTTTTATTGTTCTCAACTACAAATTAGGATGCCTCTTTCTAAAGCCTGCCCACCATGACTTGTCGGGGACCCTATTATTGAAAGGGTTGGGATTGGTTTCGTATATGTGGGCAAATTGTGCCTTCAAATGTGAGATGTCCAATCCATGGCACATGTCATCCAAGTCCTTACACCATTACAAAATCTCATATTCTTTTGCATTTGATAAAATAGTGGGTGGTTCCCTGTTGTTAGAAGTTATTGATCCTTTCAGCCAATTGGACAAAGTGTTTGGTTTAATGCCCCAATTCACTGCTACAGTGTTTACGAGTAATCATTATCTTTCACATCTCGCATTGCACATTGCATACCATATTTTGTCCACTCTCTATGCTAGTTGGTAGGGGGTTGGTGTTGAACAACTTCATTCTCTACCTCCTTAGTAGTGGGTTGTTCTTCTGTCATCTCCCTCTCTTGTTGGTTGGTAGTGGGTTATTGTTCGTTAACCTCATCATCGACATCGATAGAGAATTTGAATCCTCTATTCTTCATTGATGCATGTGGTCATCATCTAACAACTTGTGTCTTCCTAGGTTTCCCCATGTTGAAATACAACTATCAACCAAATATATAAGTAACCTCTAATGGAATGGAAAACATATCAACAACAACTATGGCAAAGAATATTTGTAATTTTGAAAATGTGAATAAATAACACACCAACATGAATTCATAGCAACAAATCAATAACACAACAACATGAATTCATAAAAGGATTTGGTTTGATACATTTGCCTCAACATTTACTAGTATCTGAATGAAAATCTTAATTTTGATACAAAGACAACAAAATTTGCTGGTATGTGAATGAAAACCTTTAATGATTCCATCCACATACCAACGATTGTCCAATCATATAAACAAGTATTTTCCAACATGGCCCTTTATTTTTTATTAATAACTCATGTTATTTCAACGGGGTTCTTAGGCGCACAAATTTTTAAGCCAATGTAAAAAAAACATTTGTTTGTATATTATTATTGGTCAAATTTATAAAAATCACTACACATTTGGGTTCCAACTATTTGTCACACCTATAAAATTTCTAAAAATGACAAACCATGTGGTTTAAGTATGCATTCTCAAGTAATCCCACTAGGTTGGCTAAAGTAGGGGACATCAAATCTTGGCCTTAATTGTTAAATCATTATATCATTTACATGTTGCATGTATGGATATAAATAACACATCAACGTTAATTAATTAACACATGGTCAATTTATAAATTGTTCACTAACATAGTTACAATCTCTGTTAAATAATGCATTTTGTATAAAAGATCATTGGGTTTCATCACCGTTCATCTCACATTTACTATGGGTGAGTGACATTTTAACATGACACCTTAAACATGATTAACAGTCCACTTTAATGCAGGGAGGGACATACACATGCATCACAAATATAAATAACACAACAACATGAATTCAGATACAAAAACATTAACATTTACTAATACATGAATGAAAAGCATAATTATGATACAAAGACTAACATTTACTCTAGTATGTGACTAAAAACCTTAATTTTGATAGAAAGACAATAACATTTTATGGTACGTGAATGAATGCCTTCATGTCTTCCATCTACATACCAATATATGTTAACTTTTCCATCCCAAGTTACTGGTATGTGAATGAAAACCTTGATGGCTTTGTGAATGAAAACATGTTGTCATTGTGGGTAACATTTCATCCCTTGAACATGGTGACGTTATAATCTCTATGAAATGTTGCACTCTATAGAAGAGGCATTTGGGTTCCATGACTGTGATGGGAGAGTGATTTGAACAAGGCACACTGAACATGTTTTAGAATTTATCTTTGGTGATATTAACTGATCACATTAATGGAAGCGAAGCCCATCAAGCATCTTCAAACATGGCCCTTCATTGCATATTAATGACACAAGTATTTTTCAACATGGCCATTGAATTCAAAAAATGATATGGTTCGATACAAAAATAATAACATTTACTGGTATGCGAATGAAAACCTCGAGGGACACCATCAAGATACCGGTAAAAGTGAGTCAGATGTAAAGACACACAAAAATAATTACGATAAAAATAGCAAGAATTTGAGTTCCATGACATTTAAGGGACACTAACTTGAAGAAGGCAAGTTGAATGTTGTTAACGACACACATGGCAACATTAACCAGGGCATTAATGGAAACAAATCCAGCTAGACATCTTCGAAAATGGTCGTTGCATATTAATCACTCAACCATTTTCCAACATGCCCGTTGAATATTGAAATGTGTTAGACTATGTATGAATAAATAAAACACATAATTAAATAAGGGTAACAATCATTGAAAAAATATTTATGTGTATACCAATATTTTTTTCCCTGTTGAATTTTGAAATGCATTAGAATATGTATGAATTAATCAAATGCATACTTAAATAAGCATTGTAGTCATTATAAAAGTATTTATGTGTATATCAATATTGTCATGTGTCTTTCATTCTAAATTCAAATATCTTTCCATCCAAACAAGCATTTGTGTGTATATCAGTAAATGTTCAGCGTTTCATTCCAAGCTCAAATCTCTTTCCATCCAAACAAGCATTTATGCGTGGAAACATTTAGTGGATACTTGCAAGAGCTATGGAAAGTTGAGGCATGGAAATAGAAATATGTCACATATATAAAAACAAAACAACATGAATGGATAACTTATGGAACCCAACGAGCTTTTATGTAGAATGCATTGTTTAACATAAATTATAGCTTCAACATGTTAAACAAATGAAATGTTACTTGCCTTAACAACCATGGCAAAGAATATTTGCAATGTAAATGAATAACATAACAACATTAGTTTAGAGCAACATATAAATAAAATAACAACATAATTCACAAAACGATTTGGTTTGCTAGTAAAACAAAACTATTTATTGTTATGTTGTTGGAGAACTCTAGCCTACTTCCGTGGAACATGAACAACGAAAAACTGAAGTCCACTTCGATGAATTTAAATCTGACACTTTGTGCATCCAAATTAAGAAAATTCTAATAATAACTCGTAAATCAAACATTGGTTGGTTTATAATTTTTCATTTATAGAGATATTGTATCTCATAAATCAATTTTAAATTTTGATTTTTGAATGTGCATAAGAATGAAGAGGCTTACAAATTCTCAGAATATTTGATTTTATAGAGGAGCACAATTAATGAAGTGGATTAACTATCATTACAATTAATAAACACCGAAGAACTATGTTCAAAGATAAATGAATAAATCTCAACGTTTTGGGCAACCAGCTGTGCCCATCATCAGGGAGTGGATAATACGCTGAAGAGAAGTCAAAAGCACAAAAAATTTGTGCTTTTGATTTGTCTTCAGCGTATTATCCACTCCCCTGATGATGGGCGCTGCTGGGTCCCCGAAATGTTGAGATTTATTTGTGTGTACAAAGTGATTTTGACTTCTCTTCAACGTATTATCCACTCCCCTGATGATGGACGCAACTGATTGCCCAAAATGTTGAGATTTATTTGTTTATCTTTGAACACGGTCCTCCAATATTTATTAATCACACTCTACTGCGTATTATGAATTCAACTATTAATACTACAAATTATAAAACCAATTGTTAAACCCAGATATTTAAATTTTAAATAATATAAAATGTAATAAAATTGTAATTACATAAGATACTTGAGATTTTATCTTTTATAACTTACAATCAAATACAATTTTAACTCTTCTTTCATTTACATAAATAAAATTGATATTTTAAAATTATTAGTATATAGAGAGAGCATTTAATTTTGAATCAGACCTACCCTGCCCGTGCCCGTGCCCGTGCCCGTGGCCCCCATTGTGTCCAATAAATAAAACATAAATTCCGTAATCGAAACAAATTTGAACGGGTCGGGTTAACATCTTCGAGTTCCGCCCAGACATACGACAAAGGAAACCCGGTAAAAAGCCCGCTAAATGTTAAAAAACGAAAGAACTGCCTAAATGCGCCCGTAGCACACGCAACCACGAGCCGAGACAGCTTCCACAGTAGCGCAACCGATCCACGCGACAATTAAAAGCCTGCTTATGTTAAAAAAGGCGATAGACTGGTAGGTTAGACTAGGGTTAGAGACGTAGCTCAATTTCACAATAATTGAATTATGTATGGATACGATAAAGACTGAGAATACAAGATTTTCGTAGCAGCTGATTTTTTTCAATGGCGAGCGCCCCGGGAGACTACGTGCATTTCAAGGCTCATGTGCCCCTTCGCCGTCTATCGGTAAGATTTTTTTTTCGGAAAACTTTTTTTTTTGTCAATTTGTTTTAACCTCTGTTTTTCTCAATCTTTTGTTTTAATTTAAAAAAATCCTGAAAACTACTCTGGTTTTTATGCCGATCTGCATAAAATTGCTACTTGATGACATTTTTTTAGTAAAAAAACTCGCAATTTATATGTATTACCTGGTTTACTTCAATTAGTTCCAAGTTAGATATATACATCGACTTAATTAAAGAAAACTCGACACTAAGGTAAAGGAGATCTATTACAATACCAACGGGTTCATTTGTTCGCCGACCAAAAAAGAAAAAAAATTGCACTTTAACTAAAATATGTAGAACTGAGTTTTTAGGGCACAAATTTTACTCATATTTCTCTACTTTTGGCTTAGATGACACAACGAAGGGTATCTTGCGTCAAAGTCGCCCAGAACTTGCACTGGGCTTCGATGCAGTATTATATACGATTAAAATACTTAAACATACCTTATGGGGATGAATCAAAAATCTTTATTTTGAAACTCCCAATTTATGTTTATTCTGAGTTCACTTCAATATGTCAAGTTTGCACTGGAATTTACTGCAATACGTTGAATTGAAGTACATCTGTTGGATTATATAAAATCTGGAGAGCTGAGTTTTTAGGGCAAACGTTATGGTCATAATTCTGCACTTTTGCACTCCGATTTGTCGAGCAATAGTTTAATTAAGTTCATTCTTAGCTACAGTTACTTTTCTTTTTAATTGTAAGTTCTCCTTGTGGGGCAACTGTGAACTTAGAGGCCATAACCTAAGGCGTTCGGAATTGCACCAGGCCTTGTCTGTTGGGATGTAGTATTTTATCCAATTTCAATACATACCATGTCTCCTGGAAATTTAAACCCGGGGCTCTGCTGTGAAGATCTTGTTAATTTATTGTTTAACTTCATCTTGTTTGACAATTTAAATAATAAATATATATATCAAGCTCGAAATTTATATTTGTTCATAGGGTCACTTGAATTAAGTCCAATTTACACTGGAATTTACTGCAAATAGGTTAAATTGTAGCACACACTGTTTGATTAGGTAAATTTCGGAGAATTGAGTATTTAGGGCACATTATAGTCATAATTCTGAACTTTTGCACTGCAATTTGACAAACGATAGCTTTTTCAAGTTGATCCTCAGCTATAGTTATTTCTTTTAAAATTTCTCCTTGCGGGGTAACCTTCAGCTCAGATGCCATTGCCAAGGGGCATCTCTTTGAGCAAAGTCACTAGGGAGTTCCATCCGGCCTTATCCAGAATTGGATGTGGTAGTTTCCCAATTTGAACACTTGACATGTACGACAATTTGAAGTCGGAGCTTTTCTGTGAAAACCTTGATGACTTGCCATTGATGCCATTGATGCTTCATCTTGTTTGCAAATTTATAGGATAGTCTTTTATTTTGAAGCTCACAATTTATATTTATTCTTAGGGTCACTCCAATTACGTCCAATTTACACTGGAATTCACTGCAAACAGGTTATATTGAATCGACCTCTTTTGGATTAGTTAAATTGTGGAGAGTTGAGTTCTTAGGGCACACATTTTAGTGGTAATTTCGCATTTTTGCACAACAATTTGACAAGCAATAGCTAATTTCATTCTCAGCTATAGTTATTTCTCATAAAATTTCTTCTTGCAGGGTAACCTTTGGCTTAGATGCCATGGCCAACTGGCATCACTTTGGGCAAAGTCATCAGGGAGTTGCATATGGCCTTATCCAGAGTTGGATGTGGTATTTTTCCCAATTTCAACACTTGATATGTATCCTGGGTTTTGAACTCAGGGCTCTGCTGTGAAAACCTTGATGATTTACCACTTATGCTCATCCTGTTTGACTATTTATAGGATAATTATTTATTTTGAAGCTCACAATTTATATTTGTTCTTACAATCACTCCATCAAGTCCAATTTACACTGGAATTTTCTGCAATGGGTTAAATTGAAACACAGTCTGTTGGACTAGGTATATTGTGGAGAGCCGAGTTAATTTTTTAGGGCATACATTCTAGTCATAATTCTGCACTTATGTGCCACAATTTGACAAGCAATAGCCTAGTAAAGTTCATTCTAAGCCATAGCTACCTTTAAAAAAAAATTCTAGTCTCTCCGTTTGGGGTTAACTTTGGCTTATAGATGCCATGACCAAGGGAGTTGCATACGGCCTTATCCAGAGTTGGATGTGGTGTCTTCTCCAATTTCAACACCTGTTATGTCTCCAGTGGATTTGAACAGGGAGCTTAGCTATGAAAGCCTGGATGATTTACCTCCTAAGCTTATCCTGATGGACAATTTATATAATAATTTTTTATTTCAAATCTCATAATTTACGTTTATTACCAGGTTCGCTACAGTTTGGTCCAATGTTGATGGAATTTTCCGCAAATTGGTTAAATTGAACTGCACTTTTTTGGATTAGGTAAATTGTGGAGAGCTGAGATTTTAGGGCAGACATTATAACCATAACTTTCCCCTTTTGCAATGCAATTTGACAAGCAATAGCCTAATTAAGTTTGTTCTGAGCTATAGTCACTTTTGTAATTGGTAAGTTCACCTTGCGGGGTAGGCTTCATCTTAGATGCCATGATTGGGGGGTATCTATTGGATCAAAGTTATCAGCATTTCCCTTGGTATTGCCTCATTTCGTATGCCACACTCAGTTGGATTTGGTGTTTTATTCAATTTCAACACATAACATATCTCATAGGGATTTAAACCTAGAGCTCTGCTATGAAAGCCCCAAAAGGCTTATCCTCTTTGACATTTATAGAATAATTTCTTTATTTCGAAGCTCACAATTTTTATTTATTATAAGTTTCCCTCCAGTTAGATCCAATTCACATTGAATTTACCGCAAATAGGTTAAATAAAGTGCATATTGAAAATTTCGAGAACTGAGTTTTTAGGACACAACATATAGACATAATTCCGCATCTTCGTAGTGCAATCTATGAAACAGCAGTCAAATTTGGTTCATTTTGAACTGAAGCATACTTAAATTAAGGGAGTTTGCTTTGTTTAATATTCTCAGAACATATAGGTATTTGTGATGTGGTTCTGGGCTAAATGGTATCCTAGGCTTATAGTGCATTTCTTTATAGACACAACAAACATAATTTGCTGGATTTTGATTTCACCTGATACAGTGCCACACTGTGGACTTAAAGTACCATAAGCCAGTGCTTTTCTCACCAGGTGTTGATCAGATAGTTATTCCCTTACACTTGGGAAAACTTGTGTCCATGCCATTGTGTATGGATAGTCACATAGTTTTTTTGGTGATTTTGGAATATTAACTGTTTTCACATTAGATTGAATTTCCAAAAGTATTACTCTGCACCACAGTTTTTCCATTTGTCAGAAAATTAGCTTTCTTGTAATCGCTAGAAAGTCTAACCAAACAGGCTATGGTTTTTAGAAGTTATCAGATTTTGTTTTTATCTGAATCAAATAAAAATATATGAGAAGAGTGGTCTATGGATAGTGACTAATAGGGTTTGTGAGAGTTTCATGATTTACCGAAAATTCTCTGTGTTGAACAGTGTTCTGACCATTGTATCCAGACTTCGAGAAATTTAATAGGAGTGAAAATTAGTTTGGCTGGAAGCTCTTTTTCAACTTACTGTGAAAATTTGCGATTAAAAAGGAAAAAAAACTGTTTAAAAATGTTAATTGACTTGTTTGAGTATAAATGGACCCAGGAAAAATCATGATTAAAGGCTGTTTTTGGTAACTATGTATTGCCCTTACTTTTTACACTGTGATTTTAATGGTGCAATTTCACATACTCTTCACCTTGAGTTCTATTTTCAGAAACAACAAAAATCATCACCTTCCATATACCTCCACATTTTGTTTGCTTAAGAAATCTTTGAGGTTTTTAAATTAATGAATAATCATGATTTGAGACTTTCTGGATGCTAATCGAGCGTGTCGATGTTCCAAACACTTTACGTTACTCCCACTTATGGCCATATACTGAATTTGTCGGGCATCTGTTCAAATCATCTTTGTCTCAGTTTTAGTTGCTGTCACTGACCAAATTTGGATATTCCAATATTGAAAATGCCACGATGTGTTAAGCCTTGATTGCCCTTGAGTCATGAACTTATGAAGACTCTAGATACATTTCTACTGACATAAGCACAATAAGCACATACAAATCAAATTATTCTAATTATTTAACAAGATCCAACGGTCCATGGGACCACAGATGTTCCAGCCATCTTAACCACCAAAAGGAGCTGAACTTTAGGACAATGTTTCTTCCTTATGAAGTTTGGCATCTGTTCACATCATCTTTGTCTTGGTTTTGGTTGTTACTACTGACTAAAGTTGGATTTTCCAAAATTGAAAATGCCAAAAACTGTCGAGCCTTGATTTTCCTTGAGTTGTGAGCTTACGAAGACACAGAGATGCATTCTTATCAACAGAATAACAATAAGCACATGCAAATCAAACAAAATAAAATGATTTTAGTTATGTAAAGAGACCCAACATTCTATGTGACCACAGATATTACAGTCATCTCAACCACCAAAAGGAGCTGAACTTTAAGACAATGTTGCTTCCTATGAAGTTTGGCTTATTTTATTGATTTGGATCAGAAATTCTGCTAGATCTTTTAATCTTTTCTCTTCAAAGAATTCTAAAATAGTGTCCTCTTTAAGGTCTCCATATACTTGATCCGAACGCCATTGTAAGTTGGTACAAAACGCACATCCTTTCTTCCCATTCCTCCTTACATGTGGACCACCTATCTGTCTCACATCTTGGTGTGAGCTAGTCCTTATTTGTGCTGTAAGCATATTCTCCCTACATTTAATTTTTGCCCACGTGTGCCTTTGTCATGATGTTCCTAAGTGGGGTTGAATTCAGTGAGGAGGCATTGTCTTTTCCTTCCTACATTCTTCACACATGGTTATTCTGAATTTTTCTTGGACATGGTTAGTGTTTGAACATTCATTCAAGCTAATATCCCATGGGCTATTTATCCATTTGTTGTTCTATTTCATCCAAGTGGCCACCTGTTGGTCTCCATGCCATCAAAGCTCAATCTCTAGAGTGAGAGTAATGATGACCAACACTATGATGATGCCGTAATGTGAAAAAGGGGGATTTTTAAAGCCTTTAGAGGTTGTTATTTGTACACATGGTTGGAGCCAACTTCAACCAACTTTCTATAACTACTATTTGCTTAAGTTCTGATTACAATACAATCGTAGCAGATTATGCTAAGTGAAAGAATGAAATGTGACAAAATCCATATGACATGTTATAAGTTAAAGAGGGTTTTTGTCCTTGGGTGACCCTAAGGGTTATAAGTTTTAAATATATAGCTATGTTTTAGTGTGGTAGTATTTCTATGAATGCATAGACATGCATTTATGTCTGTATGTATGTATTGTGATATTTTAATTACACATTTTATGTGTAACTTAATATTCCTGGGCATTTGTCTTTCAAAGGTCAGTTGAAACTTGAGACTTGTTCTAGGAATTATTGAAAAAAACTTAAAGTGAGTAATAAGCGGGATCTTTGTTATTTTGATCTCACATTGAAATAATAATTTGAAAGACGATTTGGTAGTTCTACTTAGTTGTAGTGGTGCTGATATCTTAGAATCTATTCTGTTACTTTAAAGCCTAATATAGAGTGTTAGGAACTAGGTTGCAGGTTATGATGTTTTCTATGAAGTAGCCTTTGTTTTATTCCCTTCTTTCAAGACAACCAGATTTCACTCTTCTTTGGTTCTAATGTTCTTGAAGGAATATGTGATTTTGTGCCGAAGTTATTTTTTAACTCTTGATCATTAAGAGATACATCAATTATTTTTAAATCTTGTTCCTCACACTGCCAGCAAGGCTTGTTGGCCGATCGGGCTGCTAGCTTTGACAGTTTGGAGTTAGTCAGTAAGAACGATCTAAAAGCCTATGTAATCAAATGTAATCAAATGAAGTTGCATGAGGGGGAAATATAAAGCTACTAAGACTGCCAAAGAATTTGAGATCCTAAGAGTATGCATTAAGGCACCAAAAATGAGGAGAGTGGACCTGTTGACTGTAATGATCTTCAGGAATTTCCTTGAGGACCCTGGCATAATACATGGATGTGTGAATATCTTTATTATGGCCACTATATTTAACCTTGAAAGGCAAGATGCTTTATTTTGTTCCAATATTACTATTCTCTAGAAAATGGAAGATCACTATAAATAAATAATGGATGTGACACGACAAACTGAGAGGAGGATTGGGGTTATTTTGAAACGAATTACCTTGCTGCAACCACTCTCAAAAAGCTCCAAGAAAACCATTCTGAACTAATGGTATTAATGGCTTACAATGAAATCTCATTGGTGAAAAAAGGATAGCTCTCAAGCTTGTTTCACCTGTTAGCACATTCTTGAATTGGTGACTAATGTTGACATATGGAAAGCGATTATGGGAAAACAGTTTGTGAAAATGGAACTATTGGAGCTATGGGAAAAGTGAGTGGCATTGAGACCATAAACAAATACTACTATAGTGCTGGGCAACATTTACTGGAAGTGCAGGTTGCTTGCATTTTGCTTTTGGTGGGGGTGGGGCGCGAAAGCAAGAAAAAAACATGAATACTAGTGTTGGTTTGCCCTTCTCATTTTTTTGGGGATACTGCTCAGCTTTGGTAGGCTGTCATGAAGAACATCGGTTCTCTGTTTGTCTATGGTACTTTTTTTCCTGAAAATTGCTGTCTCTGTGAAGCCTTCGGTCATTTTGTTGTTTGGGTATGTTGTTTGTTTTGCCCCCGAGGGGTATGATTGGCATGAAGTTTTACTTAAACACCCATGTTTTGGTTATGGCGGATGTGTGCTTTAAAGGAATATAGAATAGTCATCCCTCAGGCAGTTGGCTTTGAGTAACTTGCAGTATGGTAATGTAAATACTATTTTTAAAACAATTAAAACTAAATGTTTCCATGGTTATTTTTTTTTGTAAATAAATCAAATGCGATGTGTGCTGCAGGTTGGACTAAAGCAATGGCGGTATTATGATTATGGTCCCAAGCAGGTGCCTGCACTCATTTGTCTTTCGGGTGTTATAGGGACAGCTGATGTCTTCTACAAACAAATTATGTTTTTGGGGATGAAGGTAAACCATAAATGCCTGACTTTGTGTTTATTGGATTTAGGTATAAATATTTAATTTTAATTGGAAGTTAGATCTAACATTTTTTTCTGAAAAAATGTATCATATATTATCTCAATGAATCAACAATTTATAACAGCTGAGCAGAAGGATTACAGGGAAAGTCCCTTCCTATAAAGAAAGAAAAGAAAACACCTATGCTTGTTTCCCAATGGGAAAAGTGTCAACATCTTGACTATTTTTTTTCCACTTGGCATTGACTAGAAGAGCTAAATGTTACTTTCTCATGCTGAGTGGGGAAGAATCCTCCTGAAAGTAGGTTTGCATCTTTCTTTCCACAGAAAAATCAGGGATGCCAGCCAAATTATTTGTCAAACATTTTTGCAGCTGTCCCTAATCATCCTAGGGTCTACTAGGAGGGGTCCATGCGATGAGAGAGGAGCAATACTCAGCATGCAACCAGGTCCAAAAAAGCAGAGCTGTGGTGTACTTCTAAAAGTCAAAAGATATGTTCAACTGTTTCCTCATTTCCACGTATAATGCAGGAAGAGTCTGTCACCCCAATCTTGTACAGCCTTGTTTTGACTGCCAAACCTTGATGAAGCACTAACAATCCCAAAACTCTCTGCTTGAAGGAGGTCTTTGGTCTTTCTAAGAAAACATTTTGCAAAGGGGAAAATATTGGAAGTGTTTAATGGTACTTAAATATTTTCCTTCCACATTTTCCATTTACGGTTTATGTCAGGATGCCATACAATCAATGTATTTTGGTGTATGCTTTTTTGTTGGTATATCACAGAAATGTGAAGTTGTGGTACTAGTCCTTTCTAATATGTATGGGGCAATTCCCTAGTATGCTCTTGATATTTTAGAAAATCGTTTGCTGCACAGTTTCACAAAATATATTCTGCACTGTTTCTCTTGAATGCAATGTTTTTTTGTATTGGCACTCTTGTTTGCCCCGTTGACTATACAAAAAATTGGTTTATTGACACTCTTGTTTGTTCCATTGAAAATCACATTTTATTGACTTTCTTGTTTCTTATTTGTGTTTCTTGTTTCTCTTATTGATAATGCAAAATTTTGGTTATACTTCTTAATGTTAGGAATTCTATGAGTGGCTTCAACTTTGCATATGTATATGTGCAACCCTGCAAGGGAATACCATGTTTCTTGATAAATTTCAATTAAATATAGCTTTTAAGATGCAGGTTTTTTCTATTGAATTATTAATAATTTAAGGATTGCATTTTAGAGTTTTCTGAAACATGATTTTTAGAAGAAAGATGATTTTAAGAAGAAACATGATTTATATTGTCCTTTAAGGGATTCTATACCAGATTAAATGAGTGTCATTCTTGTATGTTTTTCCAACAAAGCATTTGTTTTCTTTGGCATTATAATTTGGGGGTTTCTTCAATTTTTGGAATTATGTCCTAGGGTACTTAAAATTCTTTCTTACATACAAACTACAATGCACTGCAATGACAACTGTGGCCATTGTTAAAGGATTTCAAGTTATTGTTGTACTCTTTAAAGCTTTGACAAGAGCGGCCAATAGAACACAATAATGATTTAAGCATTATGTTGTTCTGACCACAGTTCTAAAACTAGGTGAGTACTTGGCAGACTCATGAGGTTTTAAAGAAGGCAAGTAAGTCGTTGATGGCTTGCCGAGCCGAGTCTTCGAATAGAAACTCGCCAAAACTTGGCTAGTCTGTTCCGAGAGCTTGACAACCAGCAGAAAATGTGTCAAAATGCAAAAATCAATGTTTTTGATATTTTAAGCTCTGTTCAGCTCTGCAGAAGCCTGCCAACATTTTTCTAGCTGCCATGAAGTGATGATCATCGGATTTGAAGCAGAGGGAGTGGTGGGAGATGAAATAATTGATGTTTTTATTTCTGAGCAGGATGCTTTACCTTTCAGTTTGTGGGCGATGACGAAGGGTGTAAAATTTGAGGGATTTGTAATTTACCATGATGATGATCAATCATCATATGGTATTATAATGTGCACTGTACTTCTTTTTGTATAAATTTAAAGAAAATAGACTTATACATTCTTTAAATTAGTTTCTTATGCTTTTTACAAGTATTTTACATTTATTTAAGTATATTTAATGAATTTATATATTTATTTTATTTGCCAAGGTTTCACTGAGCATGAGTCCAAGTTAAAATTTTGGGCTGCTGAATTTTGGCCTAGTCCGAGTCCGAGTTTTTGAACTATGGTGCTAACAACATGCAATAATTGTTTCATTGATAGCTAGGTGGAAGACATATTATAGAAACCTATTTTTACTGAGTCAATGTTGCTGGACATGTCAATCATCCCTATAACATTAGCATTTCTCGTTTTCAGAAGATTTTTAGAGGGTTGCAGATTTTCATTTCATTTGTATTTATTCAAGATAAGATATTATGTATTTGTATTAAAAAAGTGAGTATAATGACACATAACTTGTATGTAAGACATTAAGACAAACATGATAACGTTGTCTTCAATTAAACAACATTTTGGCCATGGTTGCACTTTGAGACTTTTCACCTAATGCTCATGTATAGGATGATATCGTAATTACTTATAGCAAACAAACAAGGAAGCGTGTCAAAGCTAGGACTCTTCTTTTTGTCTGTTCTCTCTATCTGCTGTGTATTCAATGCTATGCATGTTTTTTGAGTTTTGTTTTCTCACCTTTAGTTTTTCTTCCTTGATTCCATGAACTTTTTAAAATTGAAATCAAAGCCATCATACACTCTTATAGATTTGAAGAGAAGCAAAAATATAGCTGTCCATGTGCCTGCAACTAGGAAGAGTAATAATAAATATATGGATCAGGATGTAACATGTTTCGCCATAATGAATGGGGAAGATTTTGTTAGTGTAGATTTTTCACCTTACTTAGGTCTTTATTACACTTGTATTATTCACAATGCTCAGGTGGATATTTAGTTATTTAGGGTGATTTATGGGGTCATTTATTTGCACACCCACGTGTAAATTGTGGTCAAATGGGTTGGTGAGGATGCCTTGTCATTCACTAACCAATATTGACTTATCTCTTGCACATGGGTTTACTATTCATTTGGCAACTGACCCATGTTCACATTGCCAAATTGATGTGACTTCATGCCTCTTCTTAACCTATTTAATGGCCTGTTCTCCTTTGTATTTGGTGTGGAGTGAGAGCTATTTCTCTTGGGTGAAATATGATGGATGTTTGATTCCAAGCTTGTGGAATAATTCTCTTAGTGTGATTTTATTTACTTTCCGCAACCTTATGTGTTTGCTTGTCTCACATTTGGTGAACTTGTGCATTCGATTGATCCGGTGATTTTGGCAAACACTTTGATAGATTCAAAGATGTGTGAAAATACTGCTTCTGAGATGACTGACTCTATTGCTAAGTAAGTTGCTTTTAATACAAATGATTCCAATTAGTGATAGTAATTAATGCTCTCCCTTTTGTAGAAGTACTTTCCTAGGTGGGATGGGGTTGCTTGTACTGACTTACTTGAGCATCCTTGTTCTTATGTCACCGTACTTCGGTATCAGCTTCTAACTTGTCGTCCTTAGAGATGTGCCATTTGCAGGGAGATGATGTGCTACATCTAGATGTTTTCTGGGCAATCTAGGTCAATTTAGCCATTTTGTTAGATTTCCTGCTGATTTGACTATCCTAGAATGTTCTAACACTTTGGTTTTGACGTAATTGTCTTAGTCGCTCTTGTGCATTGATGTTGCACTCATGCACAGGATGTACATTTTGTGCGCTCTTATTCCATGATGCATTACACTTCCTCGCCACATTTAAATGGTGGCCTCTATAACTTTTGTTTTATTTATAACTATATTTACTGTATCTAATGGGCTGGGGCCCCTAATAAATCCTCATTCTTGTACCGATATAAAAAAGTTTGTTCAACAATGAATTCTGTCATTTACTTTTAACATCCCAATGCTTGACTCTTAAAATTAGTTTGTTGTAATGTATAGTTTTGGGCTTGCTTTGATTTTAGTCACCACTATGAGGACTTGATATATAGGTAATCTTTATCACCATGTACTTAGTAGTTTACTTGACAATGTAAGTCCTTTATGGGATTGTTATTCTACAACATAAAGCTGAGTGCCCTTTTGAGGGCTTAGAGTTTTGTTTTCTGACTTTAAAGCAGTAAAAGACGATTCTCTTGAGTTTGAGGTTGGGCCGAGATCCTTTTGATTTTAGTTGTTTTGATTGTTTTTGAGATCTATTCTATGTGTGGTAATGACAACTTATCACAGGGTGGTTTATTTTCATCTAACAAAGTATCAACCTTTTCCAACAACACCATCTTGTCTTCAACTATGTCTCTAACAAAATGATAGTTTAAATCAATATGCTTCAACCGAGCATGATAAGCAACGTTCTTTGCTAAACAGATTGCATTTTGACGATCACAACCTATTCTCATTGCTTTCTGTAAGAAACCAATATTTGAACATAACCTTTGTAACCATACAACTTCCTTGCATGAGTGGCTGCCATGTATTCATCTTCTATAGTTGATAGTGCAACTACTGCTTACTTCTTGTTCATCCAGTTGACCGCTCCACCAAACCGGTTAAACAAATAATTGCTTATAGACCTTCAGCAGTCAAGACCTCCAACTGAATCAACATCAAAAATGTTAGTGTAGGTATTTATTTTCCTTCTATTATTATTCCTACACTTAAGTTAGCTTGCTTAGTTGTACTTCCGTCATAGGAGTTACACTTTGATTATTCTGTCATAGGAGTTATAAGCCTATTCTAGGCCCTTTGTGGAGGTGTTACTACATTTCTCTCCTATTTGTACATCTCTTGGTGAGCTATTCTATATGGAGTGTTGGACATTGATTCATTAATGCTCATTTAATGCACTTTTGCTTTTGCAACTTGCTCTCACTTCTAGGTTTTTGTATGTCTTTGGCTTGTTATGAGATCTTGGAGCAATCCAACAAAAAAAATCATGTACCTTTTTTGTTTTATTCTTCTTAGGTTTTCCTTGGTAGCAAATTGCATACTCTGAAGTGCCACACAAATATCTAAAGATCCTCTTTACAACAATCCATTGTTCCTTTCTTGCATTGGGTATATATATGCTGATAATTCCCGCTTGAGCAATGTCAGGTCTAGGACAAACCATAACATACATGAGGCTTCCAATAGCATTTGCATAAGGAACTTGAGCCATGTCCTCAATCTCTTCTAATAACCTAGGACACTGTTTAACAGAGAATCTTTGACCAAAAGAAAGGGAGTACTCACAGGTTTACATTCTTGCATTCTAAACCTCTGCAATATCATCTCAACATATTTCCTTTAATTTAACTAAAATTTCTTGTTTGGTCTATGCCTTTTAATTTCTATGCCCAAAATGATTTTTTTAGCTTTTAATTCCTTCATCTCAAATTGAGATGACAATTGAGATTTATTTTGCTTGATCATTTCATTGTTGTTACCAATTAACAACATAACATCCACATATAAAACTACGCTGACAAAGTTATCACCTGCTATTTGAAATACACAAATGATTGACTTTGCTTCGTATAGATCCAAGTCCCAACACAATTATCAAATTTTTGATTCCACATCCTCGGTGATTGCTTCAAGCTGTAAAGAGACTTTTTCATTCTACACATCAAGTCCTCCTTTCCTATAAAGATATCTTTCTCAAGCTCCCTATGTAGAAATGCTATCTTTACATTGATTTGTTCTGCTTCAAAATTGAAAGTAGCAACAATAGCCAAAAGAAATATTAGAAGTTAATTTGGCAACAAGAGAAAAAATCTCACCAAAATCAATACCCTCCACCTGAGAAATTCCTTTTGTTACCAAACGATCTTTATAATTCTCCATCTTTGCTTCTGCATTATATTTCTCTTCTTGAACACCCATTTGTAGCTAATAGGTTTTCTACCATTAGGTAATTTCACCAAGTTTCATGTCATTTTTTGAGCCAAGGACTCCATTTGTTTATCCATGGCCTTTGTTTAGAATTTATTTTCCTTTCAATCAAGGGTCTCTCTCACAATCATGGGAGCTTCATTAGTAACAAGGAGCTCTTATAAAACAAATGTAGAACAAAAATCAGGTGGACTATAATTTTTTGGTTTCCTTCTAATTCAATATGACCTCGTCAAGACTGGAGTCTGAGATCATTCCTCTTCTGGTTCATTTGAATATTCCCAGGCAACTCCCTTTCTGGTTCATTTTCTTTTGTTGCTTTGTATTCAGATGCAAAATTTTCCTCCTCTAAGTGGACCTACAACTTTTCTAGTTCTTCTTTTGGTTGTCCTTGCTTTGGAATCCCTTTAATTTTTTTGAAGATTACATTAAATCTTGTATCCTTTTACACCATTACTATATCCAATAGAGATACACTTAGCCAATTTATAGTCTAGCTTAGTTCTTTTTTCTTTTAAAATATGCATATAAGCATCACAACGAAAAACCTTAAGATTTCGAAGTGGGTCTATTCTCAGTCTATGCTTCTTGTGGAGTTTTATTTGCAAGAGCTGATGTAGGTGATTGATTGATCAAATAACAAGCAATCTTTATTGCTTCTATCCATAATTTCTTTTCTAAGTTTTCACCACTGAGCATGTTTTTAGCCTTATCCATTAGAGTTCTATTTATTTTCTTTGCAACTCCATTTTGTTGTGGTGCATGCACAGTTGTCTTTTGCCTCACTATTTCACACCGCTTACAAAATTGCTTGCTTGAATTCATATAAGCAATGTTCTCTACCATTATCAGTTCTCAAAGCCTTTATCTTTTTCTCTTTTTGGTTTTCTACAAGAGCTGTAAACTCCTTGAATTTTCCAAAAATTTTAGATTTATATTTTATACGATGTACCTAGGTTTTCCTTGAGTAATCATCTATAAAAGAAACATAATACAAAGATTTTCTTGGTGATGGAACTTTCACAACTCCAAACACATCACTATGTATTAATTGTAAAATATTATTTGCTCTTTTAGCATTATTGAGAAACCATACTCGAGTTTGCTTACTATACACACAATGTTCACATAAATCAAGATTTAAAGGACAATAAATTTTTTATTTACCTATACCTTTAGTTTGCAACACTTGAAGGCCTTTCTCTCCAATATGTTCCAAACTCTGATGACAAAGCATTTTCTTTTGCCTCGCTATTCCACACTGCTTACAAAATTGCTCAAATTCATACGAGCGACACTCCCTAGCATTATCACTTCCCAAAATCTTTATCTTTTTCTCTGGGTTTTTTACAAGAGCCTTAAACTCCTTGAAGTCATGAAAAACCTCAAATTTATGTTTTATACAATATACCTAGGTTTTCCTTGAGTAATCATCTATAAAAGAAACATAATACATGGAACTTTCATAGCTCCAAACACATCACTATGTATTAAGTGTAAAATCCTATCTGCTCTTGTAACACTACTGGGAAACTTTGCTCAAGTTTGTTCACAAAAATCAGAATCTAAAGGACAATCAATAAAATCTTTAGCCATATCTTTAGTTTGTGATGCTTGAAGGCCTTTCTCTCCGATATGTCCCAATCTTTGATGCCACACCATTGTTTTTTCTGCAAGCAGTGTAAGGGTCTGATTTAATTTATTTGAAACTTTAGAAACAACAAAGCTATTACATCCATCACTTATAGTGCTTGCCCCAAGCTTGAACAATGTTCTAGTACAAACTCCTCTTGCCAATTCCATTGCTCCACAATCGATCTTGCAACCATCCTATTTAAAAACTTCCTGCACACCCATATCCTTCATCTTGCTTTACAAAAATTAGAATTCTAGCCAAACCTAGAATATGCAGAACACTAGGGAGGATTTTAACCCTTCCGTCTTTGAGCATCAACTTGACTCTTCCTCGGCCTATGATCTTGTATGTCGAGTTGCCTCCTAAGAAGACATCACCTCCATTAAGCTTTTCATATTAAAAAAATCACTCCCTATGAGAAGTCATATGAAATTAAGCACCCAAATCAATCAACCATGCATCATGACATGCATTTTTTCTTGAAACTGCCAAGAATAGATCCCCCAAGTCTTCATTTGTCCAGAAGGGGCATTGTCAGACGGCTTATCTTTTTCAACCTTTTTAGATCTGCATTGCTTCTTAAAGTGCCTAGTTTTACCACAGTCACAACATTTCCTTGCAATTTTAGTTTTACCTCTCGACTTTGATTGTTTGCCCTCTGACATGTTTTTTATTTCTTTCTCGAGTACAAACTCTCACAAGCAAGGCATCCCTTGTTTGATAATCCTCCACAATTTTTTTTGCCTCATTTCCTCTAATAATACAACTGCAACTACATCCTCAAGTTGTAATGTAGATGCAATAGTACTAATGGCCATAACAAGATTATCTGATGAATCAGGGAAAGAACATAACAAAATAATACACTTTTCTTCTTCGCCCATTTTAATTTCGATTGAAAGTAACTGACTTACCACATTATTAAACACATTCAAATGCTTTGCCATAGGGTTGCCTTCATTCATCCTTGGGAATACAAATTCTTTTGAATGAACAATTTGTTCACTAAAGACTTTGTTTGACAAAATCCCTAGCTTACTCTGAAGTTTCTTGGTGGTGTCTTCTCTAGAGGCATTCAACAACACTGAATCTGAAAGACACAATTTAATTGAACCCTTTGCCTTCCCATCCATCTTCTTCAAATCTTTTGGTTCATACTCGCAGGTTGTGTCCCTGACATAGCTCCCCACTAATCTTTGTCTACATAAAGACCTTTCATCTTGAGTTTTTGTAACTCAAAATGTTGTGCATGAAATTTTTTTCTATCTATATCCTTGTACTTCCTGACAAAGACATATATGCAAAGCTCTCACTCAATAAGTAGTTTATCACAGGGTCAAGATGCCCCAGCTCTTCAAACAAAGCTAAACCATATCTCTGATACCAAATGAAAAGAAAATAGAATGGTAAACTTATGCAAGAGAAGCAATGCTAACATAATCTAAAGCTATAGTAGAAAGGAAAATTGTCACACACACACAATACATGATTTTTTACCTGGGAAAACCCATCAGGGAAAAACACTTGCACAATAACCTTCTTCCTTATTGCATTAACTCATCCATTTACAATACAATAATGTACTTAAAGGTTCTGCTTGCTCATAATTTATTTGCAAGTATTTATAATCCTGTCAATATGAAACCATTGAAACGGTATTACAATACAATGGGTACAAAACCATGGGCTGAGAAACCACAATACAATTCCATGGGTCAAAACACCCATAATAACCCAAAAAATATTAGGTCAGCCACTAATTGTTGACAACTCATGTTACAGTACCACCCCGTCTGCCAATGTAAGAATACCTATCGGTGTAACTAATTTAGACATATTAAATGCGTATCTATAAGGGATGAAAAAACATGCAAGGTATACAACACACCCAACAATGTTCAACTAGAGATTGTTTTTACAATATTAATAAGAAATAGAATATTGAAAAACCAGTTGCAAATATAAAGATGTGCAAGAGTTTAGTGATGCCCCCTTGAAATGTCAAAACATTTGCAGCCACATGAGACTGATTGTTTTTTTTGATAGGTAAAATGAGGGATTCTATTGGGGATCTCACTCTTATTAGAGGAAAAAAAATAAAGTGCAGGGACACAAATGAGGTCTGCTCCCAGAAAGAAAGTGGGGAAAAATGCCAAAGGAAATACACTCATCAACCAGATAAAGATACTTGTAAAACCACTTGTGAACAACAAAACACCATACAATGCGTTAACACAAACACTACCAACAACCAAGAAGGGGAAGAGTTAATCCAGTCCTTTGCTTGATCTAAGGGTGATATGGCTGGAAAAAATATGTTTTCTACCCTTTTTTCTTTTCCTGACCTCAATCCATCCTTTGTCAGAGGTTTCTGAGAACACATCCAAATGGTAAGAAAATAAAGGGATCTTGAAGCATAGAGTGGTCTTGAAGCATGAGAGACTAGGATCACAATAGAGAACTCCCTGGGTTCAACCTCAACTTCAGACTACTGGAGTTGAGGGGCAGCAACTTGATTCCCATCAGCAGGTGGAGCCTTAAGCTCACAAGCCCTCATCGGAACAGAAACAACATGGGCCTCCTCACACAGGGCAGCGATTTCAACTTCAGCGCCCAGACCCTTGGGACGCTAGCGCCACTAAGTGGTGGTGTGCCTCAGCCCCACATCACCATGTGAGCTGAATGTTTCCCCCTTTTTTCCTCTTTCCTCCCAAAACTAAAGACTTCTCTACCATCCTTTTAGGGCAAGCAACCACTCGATGATCACGGGAGAAGGTAGCTTTGAATCTAAAAGCCAACTGTTTGTAGTCTAATTTTTTTTTCCTAACCCAATTCTCCACCTTGAGCCAGATCTCTTCTGGTAGGCTGTTTACAAAGTCAACTTCAACACACAATCGGGCGAAGGTTGTGATGTCTTTGAGAGCAATCTTGGAATTTCCCTAGGGCATTCCCAATGGATTGCAGGTTGAGAGGACTCCAAAATTGCAGGTGTTCGAGAGTCGAACCCACACATGAGCAGACAAAATAGAATCCCAAGAGGGATCCTTGATCCGCAACCGAATTGAACTCAAAATTGAAGAAACCCTGAGCACAAGGGTAAATGTAGAGTTCTTTTGACAACAAGGGTTTCTGAGAAATCTAAACCCACTTATGATGTTCTGGAAGTCCAGGCAAAAATCCATTGAACCTGAAAATCAAACCATGATCCCTATAAAAATCCTACTGATCAATTGCCTTTGGAGCCAACTCAAGGACTGGGATTGTTTCAGATTTATCCACTTCGAAATGGGTGCCAGGAAAATGCCAGAAAGATTCAGCAGGAGAGGGAGTGGCAGGCTGCTTGAGAGCATTTTTGAAAGAAGGTATAGGGCATTCTTGACTAGTTGATAGATGAGTTCGAGTAGAAAGAGATTTGGAGGGCTGCAGCACCAGTGCGTTTGAAGGAGCAGAAGCCACCACAGCCAGAAATATCTTTCCTGGCAGAGGTCTTTCCAGAGAGCATGCAGCAAGGCACTGCCATTAACGTCAACTCTCAACATAGTCCACAACCATGCAGCCCCAAAGAAAAAGATAAAACACACACAACAGGAAGGAGACATGGGAGAGCCCCACAGGATGCTGGTGGCCAAGGGGATGAGACAAACACAAATGTCTTAAGAAAAAAAACGCCATTTACACCTTGAACCCTAAGAAGCACCCTGAGGTACATATGACCGATTGTTATAAGAACACACTTTCATATATTACTATTTATGATGTATGATGGTTTAATAAAGCATGTAGGGAGTCTCATTCCTGGCATGATAAGGTCATTGTTCATTCTTGAAATAAATTGGAATATGTTTTTATGTATATTGATGGCACTTTGTAATAATATTTCTGTAATGATATATCGTCTATCCAAATTGGATAGGTTTATCCCTTATTGTTTTACAAACAAGGGAATTGGATACAAATAATGTTTATGGATATGAATGTTTTTTCTTAATTTA
Organism: Torreya grandis; assembly: GCA_037957365.1. Classification (NCBI taxonomy): domain Eukaryota; kingdom Viridiplantae; phylum Streptophyta; class Pinopsida; order Cupressales; family Taxaceae; genus Torreya; species Torreya grandis. The sequence goes on from JARHVA010002498.1 coordinate 1,931,178, forward strand.
GGATACATAGAATTTTATGATTATTAATAATTATGATTTTGAGTTTATAGGTCATTTTTCAAGTCAACTTGTCCAAAAAAACACATGTACATATTTGAATTTTAACAAGTTGAGATCACCCATAAATGGAGGGCATGACAGTTAAAACAATTGGAAAAAAAACATTGAGGGCTCATATTACAGACTCCTTCGTCTTCTTAGGGACAGAGTGATCTTATGTTTGCACGTATGGGAAAGGAGTGGAGTTGTATGTCAGCCATACTCTGATATGTATAAACAAGTGTTGAATAGTAGCCATTAGGGGAGGTACCGTGTTACTGTTAATATAATTTTTCTTATGATTGTGGGGACTTTCTATCGCATTGACAATTCCTTACAAAAACTACCGCACACTTGTAGTTCTTGAGTAAGTTGCGTCCATCCTAATCCAATAGATTTAGATTACTTTTATTAATGTGTATCGGTTGAGTCAAACAGGACCATAAGTTCTGATTTGAAATACTAACGGTCTTTAATTATTATTTATACACATTTTGTAACTTATAATTTTCTGTAAAAGATGTATGTTTGAATTAAAATTAAAAAAGTAAAATCTTTCAACATTGGTTTCTTACTCATCTAATTTCCTTTGAGAATAGGGTTATCGAGTGATTGCTGCAGATGCACCACCTGTTTGGAGTCATCAAGAATGGGTTAATTCATTCGAAAAATTCCTGGATGCTATTGATATTCATCATGTAAGTAATATAAAAATTATAGTTTTTGACAATCTTCATTCTTATTTCTTGATATGCAATTTTCAATATTCCATTGCATACCTTGTAATTCTATTTAATGACACAAAAAATAACGATACTAGCAACCTATCATTGTAGTATAGTCATTTTGAATCATAAAAGGAGTTGCATATCCATGTTTTGACTAAATCTTGTTGCTTCCTGGCATCTCTCCATATTGTCCGAAGTGGTATACAATTAAGCGTGTATCTAGTTATGCCAAGCATAAATCACGCACTCATCCTGCAACAATTTCTTAGGCATAATTACTAACACAAGCAAACTTCTTGTGGCTATGATTTTAAACCTGAAAATTCAATCTACTTGGAAGACTCTTTATTGGGATTGGTGACTGATTGGAATATTTTCATGTATTTGGGTCAAGTAAATGGTTGAATTTATGGATATAAAGACCAAATATAGTTTTTTATGTTTAGTCTTCAGAAACTAAAAAGGGTCAGTAATTTAGTCTTCTTTCAAAACTACCTAATGATTGCAAATATCCGTATGGCATAAATTGTGCTACAACCCTGAATTAAAATATTTGCAGACATCACAAGACAGCAACATAGATGCCAAACATTTTCTTATCATCTCCTTTCTGATATTATTGAGGTCTCTTTCAAACGATTTTCTAAATATTTAAGATAGATCTTCTTAGTGATTTGTTTCATATAGCAAGTTTTTATTTGGCTAGTTCTAATCAAGATATAATCTTTGGCAGGTGCATCTATATGGGACAGAACTTGGGGGATTTCTTGCACAAATTTTTGCAGAATATCGTCCAAGGCGGGTAAAATCATTGGTGCTCTCCAATACATTTCTTGACACTCAATATTTTGCAGATGAAACACCTTGGTCTTCATTGTGAGTTTTCTCTATCCTAGGAGATTGTTTTTGGTAAAAATAATTCATACGATTCATACTTCCAGTATAATATACTATGTTATTGGTACATGCATTTTATAGAAAATAGGTGTGCGGAATGTTATGCGCCCCATGAATATGACCACGGCAGAGCACATGGCCTACTATCAAACCGCCCAAAATTCATTGGTATGAAATTTTTCATGATAAAAGGTGATAAAAGAAACAAATTGCAAAAATCAAAAGTAAACAACTCCTAAGATTGGCAAAAAGTAACTCCCCTCCTGGGTAGAGGGCATTTGATAAAACTGCTTTCTGCATTAAATTTCACAACAGCCCAAGGTCAAATCAGTGTCTAGCCAAGCTCCCGAGGAAATTAATCGGATGAGCCATGGTGGGTCATGTTATTGAATGCTCCCTGCCCAATCTGTGGCTTCTCTATTCGTGGATCATTGGCAGACTGCTTTTTGTCACCTTATATTACAAGGAGCACTTGTCATTTTGTGGTGACAGGGCCCTCTTGTCTGCCTGTCCTTGCCATGTGAAACTGTGGAGATCTCTCCTCTCTGTATTGTTTGTTAGATAAGCTTGTGTGTGGACTGTAATGAACGTCTTGATGCTCCTTGGGAGCGCCTCAAGGACATGCATTGAGGGTATATTTTGTTGACTGTGCAAGTGGGACTCTCCCAACATGAAATTAGTAGTTTGACACTAAATATGCAAGGATGGGTTAACAATGATTGAAATTTTATCAGTAACAATTACAATCTGAGCTTGGCACTTGACCACCATAGTAACCTTGGAGGAGATATATCAATTCAGTATGTTCGAAGCTTTATTGACTTACTACAATGGCCATAGCTATCACCCAATGGAGCAACTTTTCAATAAATTAGAACGATTGACACAGACTCACAGTGTTTTTGTAGTGCCATGCAGATTCGGTTTCACAACAGTACCCAAACCACGTGTTGCAGATTCAGGTGTTCCAAAACCCAAAAAGGAGCCTAAAATCCAAGATGGACCAGTCTTTTTCTAAGCATGAAGCAATTGTGAATCAGATACTACTATATTCAAGCTTTTCTAGCCTTGGTATAGGCTGTCCAACAACCATGTAGTGATCTTAGACTCTTCCAATGGAGGAATTTCTCTTGGCCACTTTTAGGGCATCCATGGTAGTGTATCATGTGAATTTTTTTGCTATTTTCCACCTTCAATCAAACCACCATCTCATGGGAGAAGAAGTGCATAGCTTAAAAATAGAGAATGTTCAATTAGACTATGAAATCTCACCAACGCTAGTTTTATCATCCTTAACTATCATAAAATTTCATTTATTTGATTCTAGGTGGTTCATAAGTAACTTTTTTTTTTGATTACCATTGACAGGCTGAAAACAAAGTTGAAGGAATGGCAATTTGTCAGGATGTCTGCTGGTTGCTTTGCTATCGGGCAATGTTGTAACTTGACACCGCTATCTTTCACATAGTGCCGAATCAAATGAAATTTGGTATTGATGTACTTGGTTTGGTCGTTAAAGATTGGATTCTTTGCCATCTGGATTGCAGAAGTGTTGTCAACTATGAGAGGTGTTGACGAAACCTGTTACTCTTGCAAATATGAAAGAACCACAAGATCTCTCTAGTTGCTTTGAAGTGGCTATATATTCTGCTTCTGCTGAAGAAATTGCCAGCACTGATTGCTTCTTGGAATTCCAACTGATAACTGCTGTTCCCAAATTCATTAGAAAACCCGAGGTGGACTTTCCATCTTCATGATCACTAGCATAGTCGGAATTTGAGTACCCAACTAGTTTGAAGTCTCTTGCCCTGGAGTATTTGAGCCCAAAATGTTGTGTGCCTTTGAGATATCTGAGGACTTTTTTTGTTGCTACCCAATGACTCTCTCTGGGTGGTTGTATGAATCTTGAGAGGACACCAATGCATATGATATATCTGGTCGAGTGATAGTCACATAAATCAAACTTCCAATGAGTTGTCTGTATTCAGTGGCATCAACCAAATATGTTGAATCTTTAGATGCCAATTTGAGATTCTATTCCATGGGTGTGCTAAGAGGCATACAATCTTCATTCCAAACTTGCTCAGAATGTCACTAATGTACTTCTGCTGAGTGATGAAGAAATACTTTGGTTTATGAATTACTTCAATACCCAAATAGTAATGAAGATAACCCAAATCAGTCATTTCAAAGCTTTTCATCAACTCCGATTTGAATTTTTCAGTGTACCGTTCATTATTCTTTGTGATGAGCAAATCGTCAACATACACCACAAATACAACTGTTTTGATGAAAAGAGTTGCATTTTTAAACTCAAAATGTTTGAAGTTCATGTTCATGAGGTGCTCAACTAGTTTTTCATACCATGCTTGAAGGGCTTGTTTCAAACCATACAATTATTTTTTTAGTTTGCACACCTTGTGCTCTTGTCCCTTTACTGCAAAATTGTCAGATTGTGTCATGTACATAGATTCTTTGAGGTCTCTATTCAGAATGCAGTTTTGACATCCATTTGGTGAACTTTTCATCCGTTGTGAACTGCCAGAGCCAACATGGTCCGAATGGTAGTCCATTTTGTTGTAGGTGCAAAGGTTTCATTGTAGTCAATTCCTTCCTTTTGAGCATACCCCTTTGCGACAAGCCTTGCGTTGTGCTTGTCAAGTGAGCTATTTGTCATGTATTTGTTTCGATAGACCCACTTGCAGCCAATCGATTTGCAACCATATGGTGATCAACTAGATTCCAAGTCCCATTTTTTACTAGTGAAATATACTCATCTTTTATTGCTTTTCTCCAAGAGTCAAGCTTCTCAGCTTGTTTGAAAGTTGTTGATTCTGAATCAAATGCAACATTGAGTTCCTTTTGAGAATCATTCAATGTGAGTTTTTTAATCATGTTATGAATTTCATCAATATACTTGTCTGGTTGAGGGGAGGTTGCATGCGCACTTCGAGTTCTTGTTTTCCCAACTTCATCAGGCCTCACATCTTTCAGTGTTTGAGTGGCCCACTTAGGCATCTTGTTTTGTGCTGCAGGTGCTTTGGGTTCATCCTCTGAAGTTCCTTCACTGTCTGCCCTCTATTCTACTAGCCCTTATTCAATATCTGATGAAGTTTCATTCTCTCCTTTAGGAGGAGTTTCAAGCTCATGTATAAAAGACAATAGAAAATCAATAGATTCTCAACTCTATGTCCCCCACTCATTGTTTGGAACATTTAAATCACTCTCTTTGTAGACATCAAACTTTGCATATTGTCTAGTCGACTCAATTGCCAATCAAAATGCTCTTTGTCCTTTGCAGTCTCACAAAAGACAACTTTTTTTGTGATAAGAAATTTCTTCTCTTTCTCATCGTATAGCCTGGATGCCTTGGAGGAATCAAAATATCCCAAATGGATGCATTTTCGACTCTTGTGGTCCAATTTGTTTCTCTTCTCCTTTGGAATCAATGCGTAACAAGTGGATCTGAAAATCCGAAGATGTCGTACTGAAGGGAGGTGACCACACCACATCTCATACGGAGTCTTTGATTCAAGAGCTGTTGATGGCGATCTGTTGCGAAGGTATATTGCTATTATAGTTGCTTCGACTTAAAAGTGCAGATTTACCCTTTTGAAATACAACATTGTACGAACCATATTTATCACAGTTCTGTTCATTCTTTCAACTACTCCATTTTGTTGTGGAGTGTGAGGAACTGTGAGATAGTGTTTGATTCCATTTTGCTCAAGATAGGATTAAAACTTCTTTGATGTGAATTCACCACCATTATCTGTCTTCAGTGTCTTGATGCGGGTTTGTGCTTTATTTTCAATCATTGTTCGCAATTTTTTGAAAGTATCGAAGGTTTCTGATTTCGTTTTCAGAACGTATATCCATGTCATCCTGCTATAGTGATCAATGAACAACATGAAGTACTTATGACCACCAACGGAGAGGATTGGAAGAGAACACAAGTCTGAATGAACAAGCTGCAATTTTTTGTCTGCTTTCCACTGTGACTTCGAAAATGGTTTTCTTGCGTGTTTAGTCAAGATGCAGGCTTCACACTTCTCATCTGATATTGCTGGCAATGTAGGCATGTTAACACCATTATTTTGCAATACACGAATGTTGTTATAGTGAGTGTGCCCAAATCAAACATGCCACAACATGTTTGGAGACATTTCATCTTCCACAAGATGAGCATAATTCCTTGAATTTGATGGCTCACCTTTTAGTTTGAGTAGTTTCCCTTCCTCATATCCAGCGAAGATGATTGTATTGTCACTTTTTCTCCTGATTGTGACATCACCATTATCCAATATAATGAAATGGCCTTGATGCCTTATGAGCACTAGGGACAACAAGTTTTTTTTCAATTGGGGAAGGTAGAGAACATTTTCAAGTTTGTAGTTTGGAAGCCTTGGACACTTGAATCGAATTGTACCTCTTCCCTATGGTTGTAGACTTGATCTCTCTACGAGGTATACTTCGCCATAACTTTCTTCAGTGTACTCTTCAAAGCAGTTTTTTTGGAAAGTCATGTTGAGTGGCGCCAGTATCAAGAACCCAAGCATCAAACCATGAGGAACTGATTGAGACATTGTTTGTTTCATCATCTGTACTGCAAAACACACATTCATTGGTGAATTGGGTTGAGTTTGACTCTTTTGATTATTTCTTTGAATTTTTCTTTTTTTTTTAATAGTATGCTTCAATTTTTTTCCATGGAGTCTTGCATTCGTGAGTCTTATGGCTACCTTTTCTGTCACACCGTTCACAATAGAGGTTTTATTTATCATTCTGTTTTTGATTTTGACCACCATGATTTTCATTTTTGCCACCTTTTCCCTTGTACTTGTTTTTATACTTGTTATTGCCTTTATTTTTGGAAGATGTGGCCTTGTTTGATGGTTTGGAAGAATTTGTTTTGACATAGCACACACTTTCACCTGTTGTGGTTTCAGTTTTTCTTCCAAAGGCCTTTTCTCTTTTTGCCATCTTTTCAACCAACTGGTCAAATGAGAGAGTCTTCAACTGATTGCTTGCTTGTAGAGACTCCAAATAGGTTGAATAGTTGGGAAGAAGGGCTTTTATGAATGCGGTCATGTATATGTTGATTTTGACACCTATTGCTTCAACATCATGTTTGATAGCACGTATCTTTGAAGCCAATCTCATCACATCACCATCTTTCAACGCTAGGTTGAACAATGTCAACTACAATTGAATGAATTCCAAATCTGAATGGGAGTCATATAGGTCTTTTAGTTTATGATATGCTTCCCATGGTGTATTGCACCCCTATATATGATGAAACACATCTCCGTCCATTGATACCCTCATCAAGGCCAAAGCCTTATGGTTTTTCTACTTCCATGTCTGAGTGTCTTTTGCATTCCTTGTTGGTTTAGCTGGGTGGTTTACCCCATCACAAATATCAAACCATATATCGTTGAAGATGAGTGTGTTTTCCACTTGCCGAGACCATTCTAGCCAACTAACTATTTTTGCCAGTCAAGGTAGTGTCAACAATGGATTTGATGGAATGCATGATTTTGAGTTTTTGTTCGAGTTTTTAGAGGATTTGAGTTTTTATTAACCCCAATTGGTTCCTTATCACTCGAAAATGGTCCCCTTTTCTGCATACGCAAAGGTACTGAAAATGATCCGCTTTGTCATTAACACCGACTTAAAAAGAAAACTTCATACATCAATATACTCGGCGTTCCTTGATTTCTGGATTTATGTTTTTTGACATACACGAATGGGTAAAAGAGGAGAGCTCTCTTTATTTTTCCTTGAATTGCATAATTTGGTTGTTTTCCCAAATTCGCTTAGAGTAGCTTGCCTCAAAGCAATTAAAAAAATTGCTCAAATTATAAATGCTTTCAAATTTGAAAAAAAAAACATTTAAAAATAGAATCTGCTTTTTAATGAAAAAGCTTAAAATTATACCTTTTCTCTCCTTATGTCTTTACAAGGAAGAATGAAATTCCAATATTGGAATTTATAGGTCTCCTTTCAATTCTGCACTTTAATAGAAAAAACTGCCACGTGGTCCAAAATATCGTGCTATCCAAGGGAGTTAGATGCAGGTTTTTTTTTTTAATGCTAAAAAAAAAACAAAACTACAGTGTCAAATGCCACGCAGCCCAGTCATACGCCAAAGTTGTAGTGAACACCAAATGCCAAGACTGTTAGGTGTAGCCGAGAAATTTAGATGCAGTCCTTCACACAAGCAGACCAAAATGCCAAACGCCTCTATGCAAGTCGCGGCTCATACAACAGAGCAGTTGAAGATGCCAGATGCAGCCAAAACCCCAGATGACATAGTAGCGAAAAACACCAGTCTGGTTATATGCAGTCAACATGCCACGCAACCCAAGGGCACACTAGCTAAAATGCCTTGCAAGCACCAAACGCCAAAATGCTTCAAATGCCACACAATGCTCCTTAAAATTGCAAAAAAGCCACTTAGACGCAAGTCAGCAATCTATTCACCAGGTCGGCAACAAATTTTATCCAAGCTCGTGATAATCTTGCAGACCGTAGAAGACAATGATAGGCCGTGGAGGCACACCAAAGTAATAAAAATGTAGACTGTAGCAATGACAGGCTGTAAAAGACAATAAAATTGCAAATAATATGTAGATCGTACAAATTGAAGGAGAAAGAAAAACAAAATATTTTTAGCCAAGCTTTGATACCAATGACAAGCCGAAAACAAAGTTGAAGGAATGACAATGAAATTCTATTTCACGATTCAAATTGAAAAGGAAACAAACATTACAATTAAAGCCAAAATTTGACTAACACTTCACCTACCAAGAAGTCCATTCAACTACCTACGGGACTTTTGAGCTATACACTATAAAACAAAAGTAAATGTGTAACTACTCCTAAGAATTAAGAAATATTGTCTACAATAATATTACAACCATTTTGTAAAAAATGCAAGGTTGAAAACAATAGGTCCTCTACAAGGGGCTTATCATTGTAAAAATTGGAGTCCATCATAAAGAGTGCTCATAGAATGGTAAGTTTGGTTCAAATTAATCCCTGATCAATCTCAAATAGGGCTTAATGCCTCTCGAGCCTTCCAATTGCTGTATACAACCAAAGAGCAATTGATTTTTATTCAATCTAGGGTAATTAGCAAGCCCTAATTTATTTTCTTCTAGGGTTTCCATAAGAAGCATTGGAAATGATGCAATATTAAATGCCTTATAAGCTTCTTCACCTTTGATGGATTGATAATCCATTTAGTGCACAAAACATGGGCTTGGGCTTGAGTGAAAGCTACCGTTGATATGATATTTGGTCCACTATTTTGTATGAGGCTTTGGCTACATTATTATATGGTGTTAGATGTGACCTCCAGGCTTAGATGGATTGGCAAGGTAGGGTTTACTCTCGAGCTTGGTTATGAGGTCGAAATCATGGGGTACACAATTTGAACAATATGTAAGGTGAATTGGAAAAGAAATCTCCTAGTGGAAAGTCCGCAAGAGCATGCTCGTTTGCCAAATCAGCATCTGGGTTGGTCATGACCTAAAAACTATCTTTACCTTTCCCTCTATTATATTGAGGGTTTATATATTTTTTTGATGCGCGAATCGGGGGTTGTCACAGGACCCCTGTGCATTAAGCTAAGCCTTACAAAACCAATTTATCATAAAAAATTGGATTGAACCATACCAAGTTTGCAGGATTCAACTGCTAAACATGACTTACAAGAGATAATTATACAAAACTAGATACAATATATTAATCAGTATATTATCTCTATGAGGCTACATGAGATTTGATTTTTCCATGGAAATATAGCCTTCAAAGCCCTGCTCAAAACAACCCCCCATTCTTCCATCACAAAATTCTTTAATCCTTCCATATATGCGAGGCAACAAAAACTGTCTTGCCATTTTCTAAGCAAGGGCCAATCCTCATTTTCAGGGCTTGCATAACATATCACTTCCGCCATCTACATTGATCTTCAGGGAACCAAAATAGAGTTGAGAATAGCACAAGGATTACCCATAATTGGCTTGTCAGCCTTAAGATTGCATCATTTTTCTAACTAGACGAGGTGAATCCTTCTTTATGCTAGGCCGGGTGGGGGCAATATCCCCCAACATCTTCAGTATCAGGAACACTCCTTGTCACCTTTGAGCCAAGTTGACAAGTAGAAGGTCGTTGAAATCCATTGCCAACCACCTCAGGAGGAGCTTTCAAGAATGCACACGAACCCTAGGTTCCTTCACAGTATGCTTTCTGGGAGATCTATTCATGGATTTCAATTACTTTCTCACAGGGAGAGGTATCAAGCTTGAGACTGCCAACAAACCCTTGTGATGCACCACCCTTAGATCCTCCACATATTGGGTGAAGTCTTTGTAGTGAGCATCAAGGGCCTCCAAGTTATCCATCATCTGGATTTACCTTCGCATGCCCTTGTTTTGACCACTGATTGCCATGAAGGACAATGCTCCCCTTGTAGGAGACACTAGAGAATCTGGTCATAAAGCTTTTCATCTCGCACCACTCCCCCAACTTCACTTGAAAAACTGCTTCGATGGTAGCTTGTGAACAAAACTACTTTGGGGCCTAGGAGACTTGACGAACAACCACACTTAACAGATTACATGGGTTACTGCAGAAGTCTATATTGAATGATAGAGGTCAATATATATATACACACACACACACACACACACTAGTGTGCAATAAGATGATGGGAAGTGACAAGAAGACAATGGACACCGGAGTATATATATAAAACTGTAATTGCAAAGTTTTGTTATGCAATAGTTCTGTACAAGATATATATATATATATATATATATATATATATATATATATATATATATATATATATATATATGAGTGTGCAATAAGATAATGGGAAGTGACAAGAAGACAATGGACACCAGAGTAAAATTGTAATTGCAAAGTTTTGTTATGCAATAGTTCCGTACAAGATCCAAGGTCTCAAATGTGTGATGCCTATGTACTTCCTAGTCTATCCATGTTTCAATAACTTATTACAAAGATTAGAAGAATGTATTAATATGCAAGAAAGGAAGATGAAGCTTTGGTTGGATCGTGACAAGACATGGTAACAATTGCTTCATTACTAATCACTAGTTTGTCGTGTTGTGGTAATGCCATTGTGGTGCTATGCAGAACAATATTGACACTGTTAGAGTTGTGTTTTGTTGTATGTCCACATGTGCATTGGATGATGTTGAAGCTATTGGTGAAGACGATATGCTCTAGAGCAAAGTCGTTATGTTGTGAGTTGATCAAAGGTTTAGATCCTCCTAGAACAATCGCCTCTTCTTGAAGAGAAATGGTCCCCATTGCGTGTAGTTGTAGTACAAGATGTGGAAAGAAGTTGGCAACTTGCACCTCTGTAAACCATTTTCTATGGGAAGGTACTTTCCCTGCTTTCATGATCTAAAAGAGAGGGATCTATTGTTAACGTGTTCATTTGGATTTGGCATCAATTGTTTAATCGGATTTAGCCGGTGTGTTGCAGTTTGGATTGATCTCTGCTTGTGTAAGTGCCTTTGCAACATTTGAAGTGTCCAACAAAGGTGGAAAATAATGGTCCAAGATTTATGCATTAAAGACTCGATGCAAACCAAGATAGGAAGATTAAGCTCGAAAGTGTTATCTCCTACTTGCTTGGTGATAGTGTAGGGCCTGTACTGAAGTGGATGAAGCTTGCGCTAAGGTCTTGTCAGTCTTTCCTTCTACAGATGAAGCCATACTTGATCACCAACTTGGGAGGTTTGCTATGTTTGATGGTGATAATAGCGCTGCTTGTGTTTAGCATTTTCTTGCTACAAAATGCTCTGCACTTACTGTTGAATGTGCTCAATGAACTCAACAACTTTGTCAACTTCCTTTTGAGCTGAAGGAGTTGCTATTGCTGATGGCAGTATAGGATAAGCTACGTCAATGGGTGTCAGAGGTTGGAAACCCAAGCAAACCTAAAAAGGGTTGTGTGCGGTAGAGTTGTGTAGAGCTCTATTGTAGCAATGTTGATTGAAAGGAAAGCTTTCATCCCATGTGCATTATGTCTTTGAATTGTACACTATTAGAAGATGCACGATCCTCTAGTTTACAACTTCTGTCTGTCCATCAATATGAGGATGGAATGCAGTAGACTTGTTCAATTTTGTGTCCAACATAGACCAAAGTGTCTTCTAGAAATTGCTCAAGCATCTTGTATCCCTATCAGAGATGATAATTTATGGGATCCCAAAATGGATCTAGACATGCTGAAAATAAAATTGAGTTGTTTCTAGAACTGATGTTCTTTCTTACAAGGAGTGAGAATTGTCATCTTTGAGAATCTATCAACTAATACATAAACATAATCATTACCATGATTGGTAGTAGGGTAGCTTGAGAGAGTCCATGGAAATGGATTCCCACGGTTTTGTTGGCATCGACAACAATGTGTCCGTGCCTTGATTTTTGTTGACTGGTTTTGCAATCCCACATTTGGTACAAGCCTTGATGTATTTGATAACATCTGACCTGAGGTGTGGCCAAAAGAAGTGATTTTGCAACGCTGCAAGGGTTATTTTGACTCTGAAGTGTCTTTGCAACGTTGCTGAAATGAGCTTACCATATTGGTTTTTGTCTCTTTGCCTTGTGCAGTACTCACAAGTGCCAAGATGATATAGGAGTTCATCTGGGAAGTAGAAGTTTGAAACTGATTTGCCACAATGCAACTTTTGATAGATTTCTGCAAAGTCTATATCAGATGGATACACTTCTAACTAAGTGTTTGCTTTGTGTCCACATACTTCATCAAAGAGGATTGTGTCATCTACAAATCATAGATGGGAGTTTTGGAAGGAGAGCATGGATGATTTTAGACCCTTAATTTCCCTGTTAACCCAATGCTTCTGCCATGATGAAGAGGCCGAGCTCTTGTTCACCAAGTTTGAAGTGAAGGATCCGGTAACACAACTCATTATCCATTCCGTCGACTCCTTAGAGAGCTTGAAGGCCGTGATAGCCTCCCTAAGGAATGCCTAATAGACCCTATCATAAGCTTTTGCAATATCAAGCTTAAGGATCGTCCCTTTTTACTTTTTTGATATGAGTGAATGTAGAATCTCACGAGTTATGATAATGCTGTCCAATATTTGCTGTCGTGGGAGATGATACCTTACAGTGAAGACTTAAGTCTTTCAGTGACAGCTTTGGAAATTATTTTATAAGTTGTATTGCAGAGGGATATAGGGCGGAAATCGGCATGAGAGTGTGGGTTTGATTTTTCAGAATGAGAGGAGTAAAGGTACAATTGAGATCCTTCAAAACCTTCCTAGATTTTCTTGATTTGTTTAATACTCCTATTAATTCTGAGCTAGAATATCCCATAATGCTTGGAAGAATCCAACGGGGAAACTGTCTGGGTGTGGAGCCTTTTATTTTCCATTTGATTTAGGATTCCTCTCACATCCTCCTCATCAAATGGGTGTATTAAAACTTTGATCTGATTGCTGGTTATCAGTCTTGGGATAGACTCCAAGTTTATCAGCCACGGCGCCGGTACAGGTTTTGATAAAAGTTCTTTGAATAAGTTCACCACCTCTGCCTTGATCTCTTTTGGTTCTGTTGGTAGGGAGCCATCTTCATTTGAGATGTTGCTGAATCTATTTACCTGTCTTCTGGCCACTGCGGATTCATGGAAGAATTTTGTGCACTTGTCCCATTCCTTAATCCACGTCTCCTTCAATTTTTGCTTCCAATTTATTTCTTCCTTGAAGTAGACCTTTTATAGCTTTTTTAGAATTTCAAACTCATTGTTGAGCTATTCATTTGTCATTGGACTCAACTGGTGCTGATTATTTATCTTTTCCAGTTCCTCCTCCAAAGACTGTTTTTCAGCGAAGATGTTACCAAAAGTTTTTGCATTCCTTACTTTGAGGCATCCCTTCACACACTGTAATTATTGGGAGAACATAAATATTTTGTAGCCTTGGAGAGGAGGCAACCAGCCCACCATCTGTCCATGAGCTCTGGAAGATTTGGGTCCTTGAGCCACATTATTTCAAATTTGAAGGGGCATTTCTCTGGGATCGGTGTGGACATCCAACCATATTGGATAGTGATCAGACCCTGACAAATTTAGGATTTCAGAGACCACAATCCAGTTCTTCTCCATCCATTTTGGGGATACCAAGAATCTGTTCAGATGCTCTGCCATGTTGTAAAACGCTTTTCTTCTGGTCCAAGTGAATATCCCCTTTTTTGGTCCCAGATCTAACTGTGCATTTTGGGCCGCAAACTGTTTGAAGTCTCTTTTTGATTGGGTTTCTCTTGCTATTCCTCCTCTTTTCTTCAATGAGCTCATAATGGCATTGAAGTTCGTTAGTTCTTCACATGTCTTTCTCTTTCTGATGGGGCTGTTCGGCCTGTATGCATTTATAGATAAGCTTGAGATATTTTCCCTAAAGTTTTCTACTTCACATGGCAGCCAATTTGACCCTTTTCCAATGATCCTCGTGTTGATTGTAAATGGGTTCCATAAGAGGCACATGCCACTTGGTGACCTTGTTGCTCCAGTAGAGCATCCGTTCCATGTTTTCTTTTGCTTGGATAGGAGATTATCAAATTCCTCCTATGAAAGTTTGGTTTCTTGTAAAAAGACTACATTCCAGTGTTCTTATCAGGAGTTGGCATCTTACCAATCACCGTTTCTTAGGGGCATTCATGTCCCTAACATTCTGGGAGAGGACTTTCTTGACTTCACTGGAGGGACCTTCACCCTCTGCCTTAAAAACAAATCAGCTATTGTTCTATGTGCCTGATCCAATAGCTTCACGGGCTTCTTCTCGAAGTCTTTCTGGTTCAGTCCTCCTTCCCCTTCTTTTTTTGTGTTGTTGGAGGGTTCGTGTTTGTGATTTCAGTTTGTGAAATCCTACACTTTTCCATCTCGTCCTCATTTTGAGGATTTTTAGCTGGTTTCTTCCCTGTTTGAGGTGTTCATTTTTTTTTATTATCCATTTTTGCCTCAGAACAATTTCTAATTGCCATGTAGGTTTAGGGCTGTTTTGATCGATAACATTCTTGGGTGGAAGTTGGGATTCTTTCCTCCATCCCTGCTGGCTTTCGTTGGATGTGGTCTTGTCCTGGTCATTTTCAGGCCTTTTGTCACTCTATCTAGAAGGATTCTTTTCCTTGGAGAAGAACCAATGGTGATTTCTTCGAATCAGGAAATCCTCCTTTTCTTTTTTTTTCGCCTTATCTGTTTGGTAAGCTTCCCCATGCTTCCCCCTCATTTTTTTATTTTCCATGCATTCTGCGAGCAATGCTTAGCTATATACCCAAGCTCATGGCAGGAGTGACATCTGAAGGGAATCCCCTCTTAATCTAGGTTCAGAATGAATTTTCCATTAGAAAATACGAGATTTACTGGAGGAGGAAGTGGTTTTGATAGGTCTTTCCACCTTGATCCTAGCATATGAAGCATAGTTTTTTTGATTAGTGACTGGGTTAACCTCGGAGAATTTCCCAAGGAGTTGCCCACCGCTCCATAGGTTTTGTTGTTTTAGTACTCCAAAGGAAGGGCATTCATTTTTCCCCAAACCTCTTTGACCCTTGGGGTTGAACCGTCAATTTGGAAGTCATTTCTCCATAGTTTGAGCATGATTTCAGAATTCTGATATCTCCAAGGGCCTGCCTTCAGATTTCTTTGGAGCTCCTCCCTGCCTTTAAAACTCTACGAATTAGCCTTTTGGGAGATGGTGAATTTGGACTGGATTTTATTTTTGCCAGTTGATTGAGATCCATTCTTCCAAATTGTTCGTCATGAGTCTTCTTCCATATATTCTTCCAATTTGGGCATTATTTATTAAATTCTTCCTCTCGTCTTTAATTTCTTTTATCTTAACTGTTAGAATTTCACCAGTTGGTCAGAGTGATGACCATTTCTGACGCTTGGGTTCTTCTACTGTCATATCTCTTTCTATTCCCGGACTGGCCTAGCTATACTTGGGGCGAACCCAGAGGTTTTTCCCTATTTATCAATTTTTATTTTAAAGTTTTTCACAATTAGACTTAAATTAATGAATAAAAAAAGAAACACACAAACCCTAAAAGCTTCTAAAAACTCTAAAAGATAAACATAAAGCAACATTTGCCGAGAATATTTGGCTTGAATATTTATATTTATATATTTGTTTGTACGGCTGTACCCAATCTGTACTTGGGGCAGATAAAAATTGGTGTAATGGCGAATCTGATTTGGCATACCCGAACCTGTACCCAAAACGAACTAGCTACTTAGTTCAGGAGGATCTCGTCCTCATCTTTCGTTTTCACAAATTCTGCCACCATGTCGCAGCTCTGTTTGCTCCCTGCCCTTTTCCTTGTTGATTCTTGCATTCTTCGCTTCTCCTTTGTTGTCTTTACTATTTTTTTTTCTTCACTACTTTGCTCTATTCGCTCCTTATTTCCCTTCACCTACTCCATCATCGTTCTGGAGCATTCATTAAGGATTTATATCTTATTGTAATGTACTTTGTCAGATTATTGTATTGAAATTATTTGTGAGCTTAATTATTGGGTTTATTAGCGTTGTTTATGTGAACGAGGGAGTTGCACTTCTCAGTATGGTTTGTGTTGGCATGTCATCTTTGAGAGAGATTGGTCTTCATCTGGGCTTGCTTGTCCTCCGCTTCATCCTTATTTGACCTCCACTTCTTAAAGTAGATTCTGGTTTAATAAAAAGCATGTTAACTTTCCATTGATGACAAAATTACATCTCCCTTTTTATTTTAGTTTATTTATGTTGGTCACTTTATACTTTTGGATTCTCTCTTGGGATGAATGGTTGAATCAATGATGGTATGTAAGAGGTCAAGCTTCTTTGTTCTCTTTTGGCATTGATTCTTTGGTGCAAAAGTAGTGTCAGCAATTGCACCAGCCAGGGAGGAAATGAAAAATGCCCGAGTCTTTTGGACCTGCACTATGCACAGGGTTAGGCCACTAGTGTGGTCTGGGTGTTAGTAGATGCAAGGATGCCCACTTTTGACATCGATTTGTAAATTTACTTGACTCTCTTGATAGCTATGGATGTTAGGGGAGTGTATTCTCATTCCATAAATTGATTGCAGCCTAGGACAAAAGGTGGATCCATCATTAATTCTTTTGAACGTGTTGAACACAACTATCTACTGAGAGGGGGGTGAATCAGTAGATAAGCTAAAGCCTAGTTCTTAAAACTTTTAAACAAGATACATAATGTATATGCAAAGTAAAGAACAAAAACAAAGATCACACACACACAAGAATACTCAACACCAGATTTTTACGTGGAAACCCAAAGGGAAAAACCACGGTGAGAAAACGCTGTTAGAATCGACTGTTTTAATCTAGCCTCACAGAAAAGATGTCTCACAGACAAACCTCACTGGTTACATTCAAGAGCACCCACTCTAAGAAAGCACCAACTTCCTAACTGAGCACCAACTCATTTTTTCTGATGGCACCAACCTATCAGAGCTATAAAGCTACAACTTCAGAATACAAAAGAGATTCAAAATGAATCCTGTTCAGTTTCTCTGTTACAAGTCTAGTCTGTAACTGCACCTTCACACTATGTGCCTTGTCTTTTTTGCCTCTTTCTCTTTGTGTCTAGATATCTTCTATTTTGACACACCTTATTTTCTTTGCCTTTTTATGCTGTCTGCATATGTTCTCACTCGACAATTTTTGAGTTAACACTCTAATTATTATTGCTGCAGCAGCAAAAGACACTTTCAAATGTTTTGTTTGTGGCATATATAGACAAATGCATCTTAGGGTTTTCTATTTGTAAGGTGTTCACACTTCAACTGCCCTTTTGGTCAAGCTTTTGATCTGCATTCAATGTGACTTTGACTTCGTGTCTTGAATCATGCTTCAAACGGCAACATTCAAATTTCTTTACTATCTTTGGCATCTGCACTTCTACTGTTCTTAACTGTGTCGCTTCCTTGATTAATTAGATTAATCTCAAGCTCCGTGAAGATATATCGAGTTCATCACCAGTTTTACTTGATCCTTTACAGACAGTTAGAACATGTTAAATGCGGGGTTTTTATTTTTTTTGTCGCTCCAAGTTCATGTTCTTTTCTTTGTTGGATCTTTACTTATGACCTCTTGACACTTGTCAAATGCGCGTGCACTCAGAGGGTAATCTGGGTTTGCTTCGCACCATTGGATCTAATGCACCGATCAAGTGTGTGTCATTGATCTTTTAAAGCAGCATGTATTTTAATTCTTGCTTTGTCATTAACCATCGAGCTTCTTTTCTTCCCTTTTCGCATCTTGCTGCTTTCTATATGATGGGTTCGCTTCTGCTCCTTTCGATTGTCCTCGATATGCTCTATCTTTACCCTTTTTATTGTGCGTTAAATTTCGACATGTTGGCGTGATCTTGTTTTCTTCGGCCTTTTTGTAACACTCCTTGCAACATTGATCCTTGTAGACTTGCTCGTCTTTTAACCTTGCTTTAATCATTTGGAAAGCTTCTTAATAGAACTTGTTGCGGGCCTTTGTGTCTTCGGAAAAATTTCCGCGGACTTTTTATCTGTGTCCATTTCATCCTGAAGTGTCCTCCAATTTCTCCGAAAGAATTCGTCATTGGCTTTTATTTGGAACTGCCCTTTGGAAATCTTCCAACAGTCCTCATACCCTTTGCAACGTTCAAAAGATACCCTTCGGACTTTTTGAAAAGGTCCACTTGCCATTCGCAACATTCAAAAGATACCCTTCGAATTTTTTGAAAAGGTCCACTTGCCCTTCTGAACATTCAAAAGATACCCTTCGGACTTTTTGAAAAAGTCCACTTGCCCTTCAGAACGTTTAAAAGATACCCTTCAGACTTTTTGAAAAGGTCCACTTGCCCTTCGGAACGTTCAAAAGATACCCTTCGGACTTTTTGAATGTAACCTTCGGATTTTTGTTAAAGGACAATTTTCCGAAAAGGACTTGACAATTTTTCCAAAAGAATTGCCCTTGCCACTTTTTTCGAAAGAATTCCTCTGAAGGAATTCTTCAAAAGACTATTTCCGATTTTCCATCCTTGACTTATGTACGTAAGAGAAGTAAAGCCACTCAGAAATTCCTATTGCTTCTTCTAAACCCCTTCGGGTTTTTGACATTACTTGACTTATCAACTTGAGAGAAGTAGTCCCTCTTCAAGATCCCGATTACTTCGCCTAGACCCTTTCGTGTTTTTACGTTTACTTAGCTTATCAACATAAAGAAGTAACGTGCTTGCAAATCCCCAATCACCTCTTCACTGGACCCTTTCGGGTTTCCCACATTGTTTAGCTTATGAAAATGGAAGAAGTAAAGCTATCCTGGAAACCCGATAAACTCCTCTTAGACCAACTCGGGTTCTTAACATTGCTTGACTTATAAAACATAAAGAAGTAAAGTCGTTCTAGAATCCCGACCAAGTAAAGTCACTTCAGAACCCCGAACAACTCCTCTAGACTACTTCGGGTTTTTGACTTTGCTTTACTTATGAACATGAAAGAAATAAAGTCGTTCCATAAACCTGACCAACTTTATTAGACCAGTTCGGAGTTTCGAGACTGCTTTACTTATTTCATAAGAGCACTTCACAAACCCGATTTAGTCCACAAGTCTACTCAACTCAACCTTTGTCAATGACATCAATGACATCATCCTTTGACATCAATGACAATTCCATACTGCTTTAGATGGGAATGACAATTCTTCAGTCCTCAAACTGCTTTCTGGATCATGATATTCAAACTGTCAACTGTCTCCTTGCTCAAATTGCCAACAGAACGATTATAATGGGGAAATTTTAGATCAAAACCATATACTGTGGCTGTGAAAATAATGCGTGGGGAATTGGTTGCGAATCGGTGTGAGACCTACATAGATTTAGGAGACAAGCAAAGTTAAAATGGTTGATGACATTTGCATATTGTTGGTGAACAAATAGTGAGAGTGCATGGAAGTGTAGTTGCGAACACAGATTATCCCTTTGAGGTTGCTTGAGATTAAGACAGGTTATGAGGAAATAGTCAATATTTATGTAGGGAGCACTAGAAAATGGCCATGATATAACATTGCTATAAAGTGACCTGCCATATATCACGATTAGAGCTGATATGTATTGGGGTTGATCCGAGGTGTTGGAGACTATGGTGGGGTTGATGATGGAATGTTGATGTCAATACCCCTAATGATTTGTGGATGATTCATCTTCATGGAAAGAACCTTAATGATGAAAGAAGCCTCAATGGAAGATATTTGACAAAAAGAGGCCTTGATGATGATGATAGGACATAGAGTTTCGAAATCACCTAAAGAGCACATGCTATGTATTGGAAAGGCTCTTTTACTGACTATTTGGTGCCGGATGATATGAAATGTGTGTAGTTGCATTTAGGCTATTGAATTAGTCCAAGATCAATGACAAAGACAATGATTAAACCAATGGCGATAATGCTATTTTTTTGTAGCCTTTGAGACCTCTCATCATTGTTGTGGGTGAAGAGATTGTTTTTAAAATGATTACAGGTTTTATTAAGCTCAAAAATATTTTAATGAACAAGTTGGTAAAGGAGTAAATGTTTGTCATTAGGAAAACATTTTTATTGATGAAGATTGCATATTGTTTATGTCAATGACAAAATAAGATGTTAGGTGCCAAAGAGATGTTAACTGGAGTTTTGGTATTGGCTTCATGCTGCCAAACAAAGTTGTTATATGAGATGAAGAAAAAATGCTTGGGCCTGACAAAATATGATGGCCATTGAAGGCAATTGTGCTTGAGAGTTTCAACAAACAATAGTTTCCCCTTATGACTGATGAAGAATTTATAGCGCCTAACCAAGCTGGTCAGTTGTTTCCTAATGATAAATCTCCCATGCTTGATAGGACCATAATTCAGAGAATCCGGAGGAGATTCCTCATCCTATGAAAATTGACTAGGAGAGGGAGGAGGTGAGTCCCCATCACCACTCTCTTTATCAGAACTAGAATAAAATTTTCTAGATCATTAGGAAGATGCTGAGGGGGATCCAAATCATCAAATCCCAGTGACTCCAAGGAAGAGGGAGAAATATCAAGTGCAAAGTCTGAAGGACACTCCTGAAAATTAACACTTCTCTCAATGAAAAACTCATGAGTGGTGGGATGGAGAAGCTTGTATCCCTTAACACCCTCATCAATCAATGTCAATCAAGTGTCAATCAATGTTTATAGCCATACTGGAATAAACTTTGAGGGGATAACTCACTATGGGCTTGACAATCTAGCTCCACAAGAATCCAATACTTGGTAAATAAATATATAAACTGGTGTGAGGCATATGCAGGGTTATCATGAGTCATTCAAATTTTTGTATAGGGACAGATCAAATATAACTCTATCTCATCATCAAAAATCTTTCACAGATGCTTATCAATGCAAAAGTGCCAGTTTTCCCACTAGTTCATTTGCTCGTGATGCTAAACCTCCTTATCTCCAGTTGTGTAACACAATGGTTTAGATATATACATCAAAAGTAGAGAGGGATATGGATATTTGATGGGCATCGACAAAGAGGAGTCTGTTCATGCGAGGGAATACAAAAACCTGTCAATACTTGGCAAAGGAAATGGTCAAGCAAGAATATTTGATGTTTATTAGAGTTGATAATGAACAATTGGAAAAAATGGATCTCAACAGAGCTCACTGTCTAAAGATGTTTCCCATAGTTAAAAAGGTTGCAGGACAAATTTCGTTGGCATTAAATGTTAACGTTTTTACGAGCAAGCTGCTTCCAAATGGTAATATTATGTTTTACTAATGAATAAATAAGACAACAGCAAGAATAATTTGCTGGAGTATAACAAATTCAATGGTGGTTCAACTATTGTTAATAGTTGATGAGATGCCAACCTTGTGAAGTCGGTCATAACACCTGTTGTTTCTTTTGCAATGCTAGAAAGCCTTTTTGGCATTCTCTTAGATGAGAATCAATGGCTACACATTAATGTATGCAAAGGATATTGGGTGAAGGTTTAAAACGAACTGTACTGTTTTTGGCAAAGTTATTCTTGGTGCAAGAATTTGTAAATGGCCATGGGAATAGCATGGTGAAGGTTGCTGCATGGGATATTTCCTCTTTAAAATCATGGTCCATTGACTATTTACTACAAGATTTAAAGGGATAATGTGGAAAAATTAGTGGCCATGATTTCCCAACAACGTTGTTTAGTTGGTGCCTGGGGTTGATGCATATGGAAGTACATCAAATTCGTTAATAGAAGAGATCCGATAGTATTTTATAAAGCTTTCTGGTGCAAGCTGATGAAGAGTGCATGGTGAAATGATCCACATGGATGAAAGATAGTTGTCTCACAATCAATGATACATGACAAAAGGTGTTGTTGAGGGACAAAGTTATCAATCCCAATCACAGGATCCTATTTTGATGAATGAAAATCTAATTGACAATCACTTACAGGCGATGAATGTGAATTTAAAAATGTTGGGCCTAATTTTGTATACAGTTATGAATTACGATTTATTGCTGAATTGTAAAGTGTTATAGTGGTCATAGGGGGTTTTAAAGAGTAAATCTTACCATAAGAGTGATTTCAGAGGATCTAACATCATGATCAACTTGTGGTATAACTGCAGTACTTCATGCCATATGCCGACTACACCACGAGCTTCAGGACCTTCTCAAGCACCTGGAGATATTGTGAAGTCCTATGACCAACCTTTTTAGTAATAGTATAGGGGCCATACTGAAGAAGATGGAGCTTTACCTGGGAAACCATATTTTGTTTTCATCGGCATGCAACCTATGAAGCAAATTCCATGAATGTTCTCATAGATTTTGGTGAACATAGATACTGCAAATTGGAAGCAATCCCTAAGCTTTCACTCATCAACACCAAGCTCTACAAGAAGCTAGTTAGTTCTAATAGAAGGTTAATGCTCAATATAGGCATTGCCTTAATCAACATTGAGTGCCAAACGCTTTTCAGGGTGATCAAGTATTGTTTCATCTGCAAAAAGAAAGATGCACAGGGCCTTGCTGTAAGCTCTGTCCTATTTGGTGTTGCCCTTATACTATTACTAAGAAGGTTGGAGATAATGCCTTTGAGCTTAATCTACTTTCCTATCTTGGTCTTCATCTAGTCTGCAATGCATAATTCTTGTGCCATTGATTTCTATCTTTGTTGGACACATTAGATGTTGCAGACACACTTAAAAAATAAGAGATTAATCCTCATTACGGCATGCCAATAGAAGCAGATTAAGTCATTGATGCCAGAGTCAAACACACAAGGAACCAAGAGTTTCCTCTGTACCAAATCGTCAAAGCAGGTCAAAAACCTTCCAAGGGGAAATGATTCCTAGAATTTCAAGTTGTCAACAACTTTCGACATCTTATTCCACAACTTAACGCAATGGGGACCATTGCTTCTTAACGAGGGGTGACTGATTTGGTAGGATCTCAAACGATGATCAGCTCGTGGTATAATGGTGGTACTTCACATCATATGCTGACTACAACACTAGCTTCAAATCTTCTTAAGCACTCGTGGTCCTACTGCAAAGTCCTAACTTCTTTTCTTTCTTGCTGTACAACTTTGACGGTGTCAGCCCTGCTATATGCAGTTGTACCATAGCGTTTCTAGAAAGTGAAAAAACAAAAGAAATGAACAGTCACAAAGCAAGCAGTTGTGTTTATTGTAGCTCCAAAACCATATCTTCATCTTCCATACTAGTATAATAATGTATTCTACTCATTCTCTGGGTATCAAGACGAATAATCATAGATAGGCATCTTGCAGCATACATCAGACCTCTGGAATCTTTGTACATTAACTTTTGCATGATACAATCTTGCAATTTACAGTCATAGCATGGTGTCTTGTTGCTCTTGTGTTCTCTTTGTGTAAAACACTTTGATTGCTTACAATTAGCTCTCTATCATTATCATTCACTTCCATCATAACACATTTGAATCCATTTTTGTGTGTTGCCCCACCTGTCTTTTCCTGGCCTCAAATCAAAGGGCCTCTTAATTGTAGATTTAAATATGTAAATGGAGATGTCTTAGTGGTATTCCTATTGTATAATTGTTTTACTTGTCATGTTCCGCGTATAATTTTATTCATTTCTTCAAAAAAGGAGATACAAGGCGTTTTAATGATTATGTCCTAAGTCATTGTTTTTTAAGTGGATTATGCCACTCGTTAGATCCCCAAAGGTGTGAACTGTGAAGTAAACAGAACTGTAAATGGAGTCAACTTTTTGGAATTGTGTATATATGCATTTGGAGTCTTGGAGTAAAAAATAATCTAATAGGTAAAGTCTATTTACATGGCTCGTTGAGGTAACAAAGGAAAAGTTGCCTCCAAACATAACCATATTGTGTTTTAAGAGCCTATAGCTATAAAGGGATGTTGGTTACTATGAGATTTTATAAAGAAATGATTGTCCACATGAGTTTTAAGTGGCAACATCTATTCTGGACAAATTGATGAAGTCGCTTTATGAGTATTTTTCACCAACAATTTGTTGGTGGACTCTTGTTTTGCAGATGACAGACTCCTTGAATATTTTCCCATGTGCATAAGCAGTGGTTGCCTTTGGTAATGATGATGGTGGACAATGATTCTCGCGGCACCAACAATTTGTTGGTTGACTCTTATTTTAAAGATGACAGACTCCTTGAATATTTTGCTTTGTGCATAATCAATGATTGCCTTTGGTGATGATGATGGTGGACAACGATTCTTGTGGTTAGGGTTTAGCCGAAACCCTCTGTCTAGAGATTGGCATGGGATTAGCTGAAACCCTCAATCTGGCTATTGGCATGGTTTGGAGTCATCTGAAAATCCGTTTTGCACAAGTTGGGGGTGAGCCTTGTAAAGGCCGCAAGTTGGATGATAGGTTGTGGGCGACTCTTGTAAAATCCTTAGTTGAAAGATGGATTGGATAAAGGTGATGGTGTAACACTTGAAAATGATAGGGTGGCCTCTAAATCCAGATTCTTGTTAAAGAATTGGGTAAATGCGACAATGGATATGTTGACAATGATAGGGTAGCTAGGGAAGAGTTCAAGTAAATGATGTTCACAACCAATAGTGGTATCCAATTATGAGCAGTTGCTAGTGGTGGGTCAGAAAGGACTAGGGGTGAGCCCCATATGCAACATTGTGTTCAAAAGACTTGGTGGTTGGAGTGATTGGTTATCCACATAGTTTGATATGCCACGATTGAGCATGGTGCCATATGGATGCCTTTCATTGTCATTCTAGTTATCCAGTCCGGATTTGCTTCTTTCTCTTGTAGTGGTTTTACCTTACTTTGTCTAGGCAAGACAAGAGGTAAGACTTAACATGATATTTTGTCCACTGTTTTGTATGGGTCTTTGGGGACTTTGTCATATGGTGACATGTATTGTGGAGGTGAGATTATTTTGTACCTGGGACACTTAATGGGACTTAATAAAGGATTTGTATCATATGTTATGCACATGGCAGGATTATCATGTTGGGATTAAACTGTGGGCTTAGTTATTCATAGACTTAATAAAGGATTAATATCATATGGGATTATTTGTGGGCTTAATTATTCATAGACTTAATAAAGGATTAATATCATATGTTATGCACATGGCAGGTTTATTATGTTGGGATTATTTGTGGGCTTAATTATTCATTATTGTTTGTGGGGTTTATTTTGGCATGCTGTCTTTCAAAGGGATTGGTCTTGGTCTGGCCCAAGCTCATCCCCCATTCAGTCCTCATAGGACCTTGGGTTCATCTAGCACTTCATGGATTAATAAAACATATGAGCATTTCATTGTAGTCTTTTTTTCGTAAGTTAATATTTGCTGGTCGCTTTATATTTTTGGATGATTTATCTGGTTTAATGGTTGAATCAATGGTGGCATGTGAGAGGAAATTGTTCCAGTTCTTTTTGGCATCTAATTCTTTGGTGCAATATTAGTGTCAACTACAACTAGAAGTCCTTGGCTCCTTTTATCATTGGCTGTACAATAGAACATGGTTATGAGACTCATTCTCAGTCCGTACTTGGCAAGGTTGCTAGGCCAAGCTGATTCAGACTTGATAAAAAACCTTTTTCAACAGTCAGCAGAAGACTTGACCACTGAAAAAGAGGTCTTTGATTTGTTTAAGAGGGCTTTCTTTGCCTCTGATTCCCGAAGCTCAAAGAGTCGATCCGTTTCAACTCATTTTAGGTCGCGCACCACTCTGAGTTGGGAGTTTTATGAATGGCTCAGAGAGTTGCATAATTATGCAACAGAGCTCCTGGCATTGATCAGATTGAAGAGGTCTGATGATTCTTTTCAGCTTTCCATAGTCTGAGACTGAAGGTTGAATCGGATCCCATTCAATACTCTGAAGTTAATTAGGTGCATTCCTGGGACTCTCCTTATAGCACTCAGCCTTTTGCCATTGAATGCCGGATCCTAGTGTTTCTCACGAGATGCGAAGACATTCATGAGAACTATAATAAGTGTTTTCCGCCTCAGCAATAGTGAGGAGGGAATCATTGATAAAATTGCCATTAGCCCTGTTCCCTGGCAAGCTGATGTGCTAAATGACTTCGTGCTGCTTTCTAAGCATACAGATGTGCAGAAGTTTATAATGTATGTTCTAGGTGGAAGGCTTGGTGACTCACTTTAAGGAGCCCAATTTTGCCCGATTTGTGTAGAGCTACCTGAACTAATGTAAGGTTGACGTTTTACCTGATTAGAAACGTGTGTGAACTACCAAACCCAAAATCGTAATGCATCTATTAATTCACTTAATTTTTTTTTTGCAAATTTTGTCCACTGATTCAGAATTTAAGATCAAGCCTATCATTTATGCCCACAAAAATGAAATTAGAAAATATGTTTTGGCTTGCCTCTTTTTTCTCCTTCTATGATCTTGTACATATATGCGGGAGAGATAAAGGAGGCATAAAAATAAATGCACAGTATAAATGTTGATGTCACATAAGTCATGTCCAAAATCCAAAATTCATGAGCATGAATAGGTTTGAGTGTCTTAAATGAGCCCATAATTGCTACGTGTATGGGAGTGATTGTAGGCATTCCCATTTGTGAATCTACAAGTTTATTAAAGTTATAAGGGACAATCAGGAAACTATTTCTAAAATTGCCAAATTAACCATATTAAAAGCTGTATTTCATGTACCGCACATGCCCACACTCTATGCCAAAAACATAATCAACTATGAAAGTGAGGGTAAATGGGATTGATTCAAGCCCAATATAAACAACTTTCATGGATATAATCATATAAAGATGCCATAAGGAAAAACAACATGATTTCCAGTAATGTTGTAATATTCAGTCACCCAAGAATGTGGAAGTGAATTTGACTATGCCTGCCAAGACCCACCAGATTCGCCACCTAGCCAACCCCAAGGTTACTCTCCTTCTTTGTGGGCCCATTATGGCAAGTAGTTGTGCATGTTGGGGTGAAGTGGAGGCTGACAAAGATCAAATGCTGCTGCTGTAAATGCTAAAGCAAAAGCTGCGGTCCAACTAAAATTTTAAACCCAATTGCCTCGAGATTCTGATTTCAGATTTTGAACTTGTTGTAGCAGGTAAGGATTGGGAATAAAATGATTAATCATCCAACAAAGGAGTGCTAACACAACCCAACAAGGAGAGAAAGAACAGTATTCCAGATTCCAGAACAACCTCCCTGGGTAGCTCGGATGCTACTTTTAACCTTGAAAACTGGGTAGCTGTGTCTTGCAGGGACTAGGTTGTTATTACAAAATGCCCTCAAAGCATGAACGCATTGAGAGAAGCCAGATGATTGAACTAGGATAGTATGATTGAGCTTATAGATGCATACAAAGGAGGGCCTAAATGATCTCAACATGTCCTTAAAAAGTTTTTTTTTTTAAATTTTGTTGTGATGAATGTCCACAAATAACCAAAATAGGTCAATGGGACTCCAAAAGTACAGTCTCTTATAAAAGAGTAGTACTAGGCTAGAAAAGACCCTAGGAAAGCAAAAATAACTAGATACAAAGTGCACAAACAGTTAACAAAGGGAGGGTAAACCTAAAGTTTTTAAGCCGTGAACCATAAGATATTCATATAGACATAGAAAAACAAGTTTTAAGTTTTAATAATATATAATGCGTACTTTCTAACTAGTTAATTTTTAACTGTTGTCATCTGTATCTGCAATGAATTATTTGATCCCATTCCTCTTGTTGCTAAGTTTTGAGCATAGATCATATTTCATGCTGTAAATTTAGAGACATTGAGACTGTGTGTGTGCATGTGTGGTTAGAAAAATCAACTAGTCATTGAGGACACAGAACCACAGAAATAACTATTAGGAGATCACATAAATTGCCATTCCAGTTAATGTAAGTCCAAATGATACATGAGATTCTAGGTTTGATAACTAGGAAGAGGTATAGTGCCTGTCTTGTGATGATCAGGTATTGTTGTGGTCTTCAAAGGTTAGCAATCATGGACCAATTATCTGTGATCTCATCATAATCAGCTCAGGAGATCGCTGAATCTAAGTAACTGCATTCGCCACACTTATCCATTTAAATCGGAAATTGGCGATTTTCTATGCAATGTGAAATTTTTTGTAAAATTTGGCATATAAAATCAGACTTTTAACTAAATAATTTCAAAGTAAAAAATATATAAAACATGGTCTTTGGTGTACTCAGCTTTGTTTTATTGGTTGTTTTTGGGCCCTGATTGAAGTCCAACTGGTTGAGATGCAGATGAAAGCCATTTTAATTCCCTGGTCTGGTATTTTAATTTTCTTTTGCTTTCAATTCATGTCCTGCTGGTATTGACCTCTAATAGGAGAAATGTCATCAATTCACCATGGCTTGCAAGTGCATAATTGTGGAAAACAGACAATATCTGTTCCAAAACGAGCTGCCAGTTCCAGCCATAAGCGAAGCACGAGGCTGAGATCCATCCTGAGCGTATTGTCAGCCAACGACGACAACAATAATACTTTCACATGGAAGTTATTAAGTCTATCACTTTATGAAGTTTAAAGTTTACGCATTGCTTAAAATTATTGTTAAAATCATTACTATCTAAAGGCATAAAATTGTTGTAACCTACCTATGGCTAGAGTTTTATTTTGAGATATCGATCAAGATATAAAACCAGTTGAATCCGTTCAAAACATTCTATCTTCATGTTATCAAATCAATTAAAAATTGCATCCCATAGTTGTCAATGCTAGCCTTATACACAATCATAGCATGTACATTTGAAATGTTTTTTTAATTTATGGGGCTATCTATTCACAATAAAATAAATGAAAAAATTGCTTCATATCTTATGTTTGGTGATCGGAACCTGTTAATTAGTTCCAGTGCACTTTGGTCGCTTGTAAGGCATCCATAAGATATAATATTTAAATCTGTTTGGCGTTTAAACTAAGCAATTCATAAAATATCCATTTGAGTTATTTAAGGATGCACTTCTTTCCTACTTTCAAAGTTTCAAAACTAGTGATCCATTAATTAGCAAACACATTAATTAATTCATTTCTATTGGGATTTTTATTGCAGGATAAATTGGACTCCATGCTTTATACTGAAGCGACACATTTTGACAGGGCTTCCAAGGGAGCCACAAGAACCCTTTATTGCAGATTCTATAGACTTTGTAGTTAACCAGGTACACTTGTGTTTTTAAATGGTTCTTTATTGCCTTTTGGTAATTAATATTTTAAGACTATGAAAACCAAATTTGTTGGCATACAAGCATAGGATATTGATATCACCAAATTCTGTTTCAGAATTTGTTGTGTTGTAAGGTGACTAAGCATATGTGTCATTTAGTTTTGAATTGAGCAGTAAAGATATTAAGTGGAAAGCACATAAAAGCTGTAATATTGAATTTCACTTTTTTCCGATAAATATTTATCCTCAAAAAATATAACATCCTGGTTTTGTGGACAGTAACAAAGACATTAAACTGTCTAATGCAAATGACATTGATCAAACATATATATTAGAGATAAGTGTAATCCAGAGGATGATGTATGGAGATCCAACCCCTTGTCTCAATGTCCTCCTAAACTAAAATTTATTTTGCTTGAAATTAAAATTCACGAGGAAAATAGCATAAGGATAGATGAGTTCAATTTACCTACCCTCAATGTATGAACGGAATATTTTAGGTTACTGACTCATCTTCCCCATCTCTTTTATGAATGATATATTGTGATATGCAAACTTTTGGTAAGCAGTTCATGATAATCTTATAGTATTTCATTCCAAGTTTATAGGAGTAGACACTACACAATATCTAAGTGGCCTTTTTAATTAACCTTATAATATTATTGTTCAAAGAAATGACAAAATGGATGACCTTGTGGTTCAAAACCATATCAAATAAGGAAGCTTGTCTTCATGAAGAAGTCCCAGAGGAAACACAATGCAAGCCCCCGACCAATTCATTATAGAAGATAAAACAGGGGGATCCTCCTCTCGGAGAAGCACCAACGGTATAAGAAAATTCAAAAAAAGCAATGTTTCAGGAAGATTGCAAGACATGGGAACTTGGGGATGCATTCCCCAACCATCTGGGATATTTCAATTTTTTAGAGGACTTCTTGGGAAAGGGGCAGGATGGGACTTTGCCATAAAAAAATTAAAAATATATAAATTTCATATTTTTAATGACTAAACACAAAAACAGTAAATTCAACATTGAAATATAGTCAATGATAAATACATATTGATATAATAGTTTTACATTGAATCCTAGATTAACCATTATATATCATCAAGAATAAAAATAGTAAAGACATTGAATTATTTAATAATAAATACATATTGATATTATATTTTTAAATTGAATCCTCGATTAAACATTATATATCATCATGAATGACAATAGTAGAGACATTGAATTCTACTTTTAATTTCTCAATCTCATAGTTTGACATCAATCAATAATTCAAATGGAACAAAAATTAAAATACGTGTCATCATATCACATTTGAAAATTGATGTCCATGGTACTGAAAATCAAATGTTTGAAAAATAAAAAAAAATCATTTAACATATAAGTCCGATAACATAATAAATTATAAAAATAATATTAATGCTAGACATCCAAATAGCTGTAAGTTCTACAAACTAAATCCTAAAAGTTAAAAAGTAAAGAGTCATACAAATAACAACAAAAATCATGGGGCAAGCATGACTCCGGCTCTATTTCTGTGCTACTACTACTGCTCTAGCCTCAGCTTCCATGCACTCCAAACTGGCCTCAAGACTAAAAACCACACATGGAGATATTAACACCACTCTTGGGATCCTCTGGCTGATCCAAGATGCTCAGGATCGCCTCAATTAATCCCTACTAAAGATATACAATCCTCTCATCAACTTGTGTGACATCCTATAGATCAACATGCCAGTGTGTGTCAGGTCCTTGAAAACATTTTGTCATCTTTCTGTGCTCAAGATGCAACCAATTTCTTCGCTCTCCTAGGGATAAGTTTGTTTGTCTAGATAAAGTGGATGAATCTGTAAGTGGACTGATTCCTCTCAATTACAAAAGAGCTATTGGTCTGGGAGAGCAATCGAAAACCAAGCTGTGTATTTCCCTTTTAATTGCTCTTTTTCTTTAATTTTGTGCTGGATTAAATGCTCTTTTGGCAGCATATATGTCAGGTTAGGCAAGAAACATGCTTCTTTTCTACCTATTAACTATTATTACAAATTGATTAGAATATGAGTTGTATTGTCTTATTTTTAGCCTCTATTCCAAAACCAGAACTCATGAAATATCCATGATTGAAGTCAGAGACAAAAGATCATTTGGTTGGTGCCTTTTGGTATTTTATGGTATTGGAAGTAGTTCGATGACAATTGCTCTGCTTCCCCAGTTCTGCTAACTAGCTTTTCTGTTAGACACTAACAACTATTAGCTAATTTATACCTTACTTTTATTGTTGAGTGTCCCCTCAATTTGGAGACATTGAGCAATGAGGGAGGCACAAGGAGAAAGAGAGAGAGTTGGGAACTTGACAACATCTTGAAAAAATAGAGGCTATCACTGTACTGATAGAAGACATAGTGCTCATAAATGATGAGACCAGGACTGGAGTAGTCTGAAATGCACAACAGTAGGTGCTCTTCTACAGGTGCAATGTCCTCACTGACTACCACACTTTATTAAGGAATAGATGTAGGTACCCCAAACTACTCACTTCTGGAGGTCTCTGCATGGAAGCGGATAAGGAAACTATCGGAGAGACTAGCCAAGAAGGGAGTTGGATGTATAGTACCTAAAATGGAAAGAACTGTAATCCTTGGAGGTGCAGAAGGCACTTTCAGTGCCATGGCAAAGTGTCGGCAAGTTGTTTACTCATCTATCCGACAGCTTTTTGAATGGACTAATTCTTTTTTCTGCATTTATTCTCTTAATCTTTTTCGTTGTCTTTCTTATAAGTTTTCCAAGCCTCTCTGTATCAATATTGTTTTACCAATTCTTTAGTGTTATTTTCCTATTCCTTGGATCTGTCACCATGTTTAGCCTGGTCTTTTGTTTATCTCTTAAAAAATAGCTTCCATAAAGGAAATTCTCTCCTCCATTGCCTTTTATTCTGTCTTGTGCACTCGCCTACTCTTTCAGTAATTCTTGCTCAGTTGCTGTGCATTTTTGTTGTACTAACTTGCTGTCTTCTTCATAAACGTGTAATGGTTGAACTATCTTTGTGCCTATAACTGAATTATAGTTTTTTATATATCGTTGTCTGCAATAATCTTTCTTCTAATTTTTCTTTTAGAGGTGGATGATGAGTTCCCCCCATTATCAATTATCATGGATTTACCATGGAGTCATATAACACATTCCTTTTTCATTATGCATGAATTTGTTACTCCTCCCCTTCCAATGTTCTGTAGATATTTTCTTCCATGTATACCCGTATTGATCTTTTCATGATCGTTTGGGAAGCTACTTAATTACTTCAATGATGGGGTTGTTGATATCTAATGTTAATGGGGCTTAAATTAAACCAATCCCTAAGTAGTAGATGGACCAGGCGACCTCTTGAGTACTATCTGAGCGCTAGGTCCAGGTGCAGGTGAAGAGATGAGACACTGAAGTGGAAGTGTCAATGGTGGGATGTGGCTTGCTCTATTTACGGGCATGGTAGTGGCATCCACTGTTTCTTTGATAGTCACACTCATCTTGGGTGTAATGACTATTCTAGATGCAATAAGGTTGTAAAACATGGATGGTATAGTCAATAGAGATGGCGTGATAGACATAAACAGAGTAGTAGACATATGTGACATATCAGACATAGACAAAGTGACCAAGGTGGCAGTTGCATCTTCCTCGCCATCTGGAAGAAGGCCAGTAGCTTTATGCAAGTGTGACATTGTTTTTCATCACCCATAGCAAATACTAGTTGTAGTATTGTTAAGTGGGAAGCGAAAATTGGTTTGCCATTGTGATTATTTCATGATCAAATTTATGTAGTTGCAGGTTGCACCACATGGGAAATCTCCCCAACTAACCATGAAACAATTGAGCACCAACTCTTCATACACTAATGCCCTAGTCAGCATAACAAGGTGGCTCCCAATTATTAAATAAAAAGTGAGGGGCCGACCCCATGACCCAATTAATGACTAGGAGTAATTTATGCTACCCTTCTCCATAAAGCATTTATCCTTTGAAGTTTTCTTGAGAGTGAGAGCTTGGGATATATTAACTAACTGTAATCAGTTATCCACGATTCATGGCAATGTGATATGGAGATAATGGCATTATAAAAATCACTGTAAAACTCTCCCATTCGTAAAAGTGTGGGGACGAAAGGAAATGCTGTTTTTTAAAATCTAATTTCGGTGATGTTATGACAGTCCAATTTTGTCTGTTTGTAGGTGAGTTGGCAGGCCTTGTGTATGCATGGAATTTAAACTTTTACTGATGGTTAAAGTTTTTGTTTATTGGCTCTTGGCTTGCAATCGAGGATAAATATTATTTTCCATTATGTGATTTATTAGGATTTGATATAACAAGGTTGTTTGTGCTTCTCATTGTCTATTGGAAGAGCTTATTAAGCATAAGCCTTGATTGTGAGTAGCACAGCCATTGATTTTATATGTTTTTGATACTTAAGGGTAGGTATCCATTTGAATGGTGTAATGGGGGAATTGTTTCACATTAATTTTTTTGTTGTATTATTTTATACATATTGCTTTGAGTCTTGGGAGTTATTTCTGCAGCTTGAGACATTTGAAAGGGATGAATTGGCATCGCGTTTGATTCTGAAGACAAGTTCTGCTTCTATTCGTCGATTGCTACTACCAGACTCAGAAATTACAATCATGGATGTATGTTATTCTTTTTCATAGGCTTGTTTTTTGGCATTTTGTAATTTTTCATTTTGGGAATGTTCTTCGACATACATGCTGTGTTTTGTAATGCTTGGAAGCGTTAGTTTGCTATTTTAAGTTTCTTGGTCCTCAGCATTTAATTCATATATGTTGTCATGTATTAAGTCTGATTTCCCACTATGTCCTTCATGGTAAGTGATGATTGGTTTACATTTTATTGGATGAAATCTGAATAGAAGCAATACATGTACAATAGTTATCCACTTCCTTTGGGTGTGCAGTAATTGAAGAGGCTTGTGATTTGAATGAATGATAGTTTCCTTATCTAATAGATAGTGTTTCCATTACTTCACAACTTGAGTGATTGCATACAGCTCTTTCTCATAAGTAGAGTATCTCCGACTAGTGTCACTAAATGTTTGCATTTGGGTGTCCATTTTGAGTGATTACAGTGCCAAGAGAGAAGTCAAATGCATCGGTTTGGATTTCAATTGATTGGTTGATATTAAGCATCGCAAAGAAAAGTGCTGGACAAAGCTTGGTTGAGATCTTCGAATGAGTGCTATTGTGTATGTGTCCATGGAAATACTGATTTAGCCTGCATAATTGAATTCAACTGCCATGGAAGGTGTGAGATACCCAACACAAACTGTTGGTAGAAGTTAGTGGTCCAATAAATCTTCACAACTAGGTGCAATTGCGATGAGTCGACCAATTCTAATTGTTTTTTTTGATCTTCTCTAGATCCACATGAATGCCTTCATGTTCAATGATATTACCGAAATGCTGAACTTGAGCAATATCAAAGGTACACTTACCTAAGTTGTCTTGAAACTTCTTGGTACGAAGTGTGTTGATGACCTTCTGAACATGCACAGTGTGCTCTTCCCATGTTTACCATAGATGAGGATGTCATCCAAGTAGAAAATGACAATAATTGGCAAAGGGACGCAAAATGTCGTTCATGAGCGTCATGAACCTCATGAAGGTGGCTGGAGTGTTGGTTAGACCAAAAGGCATGCATAACCACTCGTATAGGCCTTCTTTCATTTTGTATGCAATTTTTCGGATGTCATTTGGATTCACTGTTACTTGGTGTTAATTGGACTTGAGATCAATCTTTGTGAAGTATTACGCACCTTTGAATGGGTTCAAAAGATCATCAATATGAGGTAGAGAATAAATGTTCTGGACGGTGATCTTGTTGAGTGTGTGGTTCTTAGTGCACAAACACCAAGAACTGTCCTCCCTGGGTGCAAGGATGATTAGGCTACCAAAAGGCGATCTGTGATACAAAGGATTCTTGGGAAGTGGTGATCGTGGAAGGAGATTAGTCTGATGCTCAACTGAGCAATGTGTAGGAATGCTATTGGGTTTCTCAAATACATCGTTGTATTGTTGGAGGAGATTGTCAAGCTGCTTTTGGGCTGAAAATTTTCTAGATGATGCTGCGAAAGTATGCTTCTTTGAAGCATTTTTTTTGACTTTGGGCAGACCATGAGAAGAACTAACGTTGGAGCATGGGAGGCAAGTTTATTTCATTGATTCACAGTTACCAATGAAATGCTGGTTCAAAGGAGATTCTAGAATGTTTCTTTAACCGATTGACATTGAGGTCTGGCTCTGTAGGTCACCTCATGATCATACAAATAGAGCTTTCAGAATGTGATATGTATAGTTGTCGTCCTTGACCAACTAACATTGAGGTCTTCGGAGGAGATTCTATAATTTAATATGTGCAATTGTTGTCCTTGACTAACATTGAAGTCTAGCTCTGTAGGTTACCTCACGATCATACAAATAGGGCTTTCAAAGAAGGGCATCATAGATTTCCAAAGGAGCTACATCACAAGCGAGAGAATCCCGCATGGGTGAGATCTATACTCGAATGAGCACCGTTGGGTGACTTTGATATCATGCCCTTGTTGAATCCATCCAAGCGAATATGGTTTGAGGGTTTGCTCCTGTTACCAAGCCTAGACGCTTTGTAGTGTCTTGTGCAATGATATTCTTTTGGGTTCCACTGTCAATGATGACATGGAGCGGTTGTCCTTTTAGTCAACACTCATTGTGAAACAAGACGCTCTCTTTCTTCAGCATCAACGGGTGTTGGCTGAGTGTTGATGCTCAAGCAAGTTTGAACATCAGGATTTGTTTCTTGTTCTTCTCAGCTGCAATCTGAACAAGCAAAGTCTATTGCGAATGACAATTTGGTTGTCATGGGCGTAAACCTTATGATGACTACACCGTTTTGTCCCTTTGCTCGTCTTTCTTTAGAGAATGAGCTTTTTGTTGAGTAGCTTGTTGCTTTTTCTAAGGTTGTCCACTACAAGGTTTTTGCTATGTTATATTAGACTTCTTGTTTTGATGTCGCCTTGAAGACTTGTTCTTTGGTGGAGAGTCGAAAGAAGCTGAACCTTTCATGCTTTTCTTGGCTTTTTATTCAATCTTGATAGCTTGCCTACAGGGTTCCCCAAGTTATCACTTGGTAGGAACTCCATTGCTGCTTGTATGTAGGAGTGGAGACTGCTAGTGTACTCTAGGATTTGATGCAGGTATGTTTCAGAGAGGTTCAGACGTGTTTTAAGTTCATAGAACTCGTTGGTGTGATCAGTCACAAACTAATATTTCTTTTGTCTTAACAACCATAATTTGTTTTAAACAACATGATAGTTCCTTTGTTGCAAAGTGTCCCAATCATTGTGAAGCTTCCCTTCTTTGTGAAGGCTCCCTTGATTGCGAATTTCAATAATTCACATTCTCAGAAAATAATTCCTCAAATTGAACCATGAGCTATTGGGCTCCATGTATGCAACATGACAAATCATTCCGACCACAAAATCCATGTTATATGTGGATCAACACAACTTCCAAGATTGAACACTGTTATGGAAAACGAAATGGTTGGAATACAAATGGTACTTGTAACCAATCGCATTATGTAAACATATTGTTATATATTTTTACTTTCCATAGAGTAGAGATATACAAAGTTAAGACAGATGAATAATCTGCAAGCATTGATGCAGTTCAATTTTGTAAAATTCTAACACCATTAAATCCTTTTTTAGGTTTAGGTGCACCGGATAGATACATCTTGGCAATTGGATTGCATATTCCATTTCTTTCTATTCATAATAATATAAAGCCAACTCTGCTCGCATTTATTTCCTAAATGTGTAATGGCTATTCCACATCTTTTATTTAGATTCCAATGCATGTTCTATAATTTGCAATTCTGATTGAACATACCTGTCTAGTTTGGTTGGTTATAGATTGTTCCCCATGCTTCTCCTAGGCTCGACACATACTATTGGTCTCAAAGCTTAATTCCACCAAGAATTTGTCATGTCCTCTCTTTAGCTCGGTCTCGTAGAGACATGTGAGTCAGCTTATTATGGGGTCTTGTAGGTTGACATTGTTGGATAGAGACCCAGTATGGCTACACAGTGTTGGGGACTTGGTGTTCTGGCCGTCGCTGATCAATTTGGAGACATTCCTATTTTTTAGGAGGCAGTTCCTAAAATTATGGGGGTTACCCCTACTTTTTAGGAGGACATGATCATACCCAGGGGTGGGTCTCCATGAGATCATTCCTTGAGTTCAGTTTCAGAGGATTTGGGTTTGTTTCCTAGTTTCTAGGAGCATCCCTAGATTTTAGGGATGAGACTGCCAGTGAATCCTTGATGTCCGACTTCAGTCACAGACAGGTGGCAGGATGACTCTCTAGTTTCTGGAGTCATCGGTACATTTTGTTGCTACTTGGATTATATTTTTAATATTTCTTAAGTTTCTGTCTTTTAATTAAGGCTAAGTTAATAGCCATTTTGGAGTAATAAGGGGTTTTTGGCCTCATCTGGATGCGTATCCCATGGTGTAATAGCTCGTTGGAAAGGTCTTGGGCTTTTCTAAATATTTCTCTCTTGACTCAGATCCTTTCGGTGGATGGATCTCTCTTTGTGGAAAAATGGTCAATTTCTATGTAACTTGACCACTTAAAAAGGGAAATATAACATGTTATGACTTAAACGCCCCATGGGTTGCTTTTAGGGTTCGAACTAATTGGAAAGGGTTATAAGGAGGTCAAATCAAGATTATGATTATTATTGACATTATATATTTTGGATTTGCGCTTTGGCTCTGGAAGAGCTTCTAGCATTTGGGACGCCAAACCCCAGGGCTTACCTGTTTGGGACGTAGCCCCCAATTTAGTGGATTGTTGATTGTTCAGTTGCATCTGGAGATTGCTCATTGTTTTTTTGGTAGGCGCAGTGATTGTGACAGGGTTCAACAGACATTCAGGGGTTATTTCAGAGTGTGAGGGTTTTGCAGTAGTACGGCTGTACCTGGCAGCCAGCGTCCTTTCCACGGCAGTGCATTAACAGGGTTGGAGTCTTGCCGCGGCCTTTTTCTGGTGTGTAATTCCCTTTCAGCGTTTCAGGTTGGGTCTATTTGCAATTGTAATCTCCCTGAATTATCGAAAATTTGTAACTGGTTCCCTATTTGATTTAATTTCCGAAATTCTGCCCATAAGCAATTTGTTTTGGTTGTACTTGGTTTTTAATTTCAGAAGTTATTTATGTTCTTGTACTTCATTATTTACTTGCTACAAAATCATCAAAACACCAAAAACAATCAAACCCTTTTGCAACTTCCGTCTATTTTGGAAAGAAACATTCATAAACAGGGAAAACCAATTTAAAAATACAAAATTACAGATGATCAGCCAAAGAGATTCATCAGGTATTTTTCAGTGGTATCAGAGCCTTTGTCCTGCCATCCTGTTGGGTAGATTGGACATTGAATCAACTAGTTTATCATGGTTACTTCAAGTACTCAGAAGCAGTGGGACAGGAATATGAAGAAGCTTAAACAAAGTTTGAATAAGTTGGATGAAAACCATAAGAGGATGAATGAATTGTTTTCACACCTTGCAAACATAGACAAAGCAGCTCGGTTTATGGCATCCATTCTTAAGAGGTCTACATCACAAAACAAAAAGGAGGAACAAAAAGTCTCTACAAGTGAAGTATCTAGAAATCTCTACAATGAATTTTCA
Organism: Torreya grandis; assembly: GCA_037957365.1. Taxonomy (NCBI): domain Eukaryota; kingdom Viridiplantae; phylum Streptophyta; class Pinopsida; order Cupressales; family Taxaceae; genus Torreya; species Torreya grandis. The sequence goes on from JARHVA010002498.1 coordinate 1,970,298, forward strand.
GCAGTTAGTGACCAGCATTTCGCTGATCCTATGGAGAACAAAATGGACAAAGGTGATGAGCAGGGGATGCCTTCTTTTGAGTTACAGGTTCCATCTTCTCTTCAGGAGAATAGCAATGGTATGGATTCTTTTAATGGTTCCGTTGGGGCTGATGTTAAATGCACTCACGAAAATCCAGAGGGAAAACTAACAAGGAAAGTATGGACCAGTAGTATTGAGATTGGGTCTATTTTAGTGGATCTTCACCCAGTTGATGTTACAGTAGGTAGAGAGGACAAAACATTGGATCCTACAGGGGAAGGTTGCACGGATCTCCTAGTTGGTGACATGGAGGTTATGATTGGGGACTCTTTTGATTGTCCTAAGAGTGATCTTACCTCAATGCATAAGGTGAGCAATTCATCATCCATTGAGTTTATTTTTTGGAGGGATGATGAGGAGTTAGGGTTGGGAACTACTGCTGCTCTAGTTCCAAACCAGCATGAGGACACTTTAGAAGAATATTTTGATGAGAGGCAAGCTCTCCATTGGCAGCGCACAACTTCAACTAATGAATTTTCCTTGGTCCCTAAGTCTGATTTGGAGAACCAACTAAAGGTTGGTGAAGATAAGATTATTACAGCGCTGTCCCATTTTGATCATTCCCACAAGATGGTGGAAATTCATCTATGGAAGGTCCAGCTTGAGGGGAGACACATAAGTGTTGAAGAGGCTTTATCAATTTCTGATTTGCAAGCGTTTAAGACAGCCATGGAGATTATGAAAAATAACTATTTAACTCTCCTTTCTGATAGAGATCACCTACTTGAATTGGGTGTCATATATTCAGATGCATTGAAGAGGAAAGAGGAAGAGGTTGATCAACTCACCACGGAGCTAGTGAAGACTAGAAAATCTTTGGAAGACTCTCAAATGGCTCTCCTTATGGCGGAAAATCAGATTGAGGAGTTGAATGTGGAGCTGAGTTTGGCTCATGCTTCACCAAAGAAATCAGAAAATCAGTCTTCTATTGCAGCCTCTTTAGATGGGCAAGAATCTTGTGTTGTGCATATGATTGAGGGACAAGGGAATGAGGGAAACGAAGAGCAAGTGATGGGTGAAGACAAACCAGTTACATTAGAGCAGCTACATGAAGATATGGTTTCTTGTGATGAGTCTAGCATTGCTTCATCCTATCGTGGTAAAGAATTAGATGGTGCTTCCATGAATGCTATTCGTACATATGAAAGTCCATTAAGGGTCCCAGATATTAAGGTGTATGTGAAAGTTGATCCTTTGCTTAGTGGAGCAGCCACTAGTGTTTTGAATACCCATGATGAAGAAGACATTTTACAATGGCATGATGTCATCACTGATTGGTTTGAGGACAGCAGCATTATGTCCCATCATTCTGGTGAGATAGGAGCTTGTGATCATGAGAAAGCCAATGATATGATATCACCCATTGATGGCAGCCCTACAACATTTGGTAGACATGAAGATATCCAGGATAAGAGGACTGATTTTGTATATTTTGGCATCGAAGAGGTAAAGAAGTCCAAAAAAATTAATGAAAAATGGTTGCAAAAAGCCAAAGAGGCTAGATTAGTGGCTGCCAATGCAAGACAACATCTTCAAAAAGTGAAAGAAAAGATCAATCTCATCAACATAGCAAGACAAAAAAGGATAGATAACATTATTCAAATGAGAGATGAATCTGAAAATACACTTGATCCCCCTAAGGTTAGTTCCATGTCAGGTGATAGAAAGCAAAACTATGATGGTCAACTATTGACGGAGGTTGGTGCTTTTTACCATGACTACATAGTGAGGAGAGTTCATCACCCTTCTTTTAGTTCACATGCAGATGATTGGTTGATGCATCGATGTGGATTGATGGGGGGCTTAGACCATCCATTGTGGGATGAAGAGTTGCCATCTACAGAAGATGGAACTAGAGTCTGCAAGTACCCGACTCAGTTGTGTATGAGGAATTACTTGCAGGGACAGCAGTCAGTTATCCATCATGCTATTATGTATCCGACAAGGTTTGCTACTTCTATGTCACAGAGATTTGCAGATGAGTTAGGAGATACTCATCTTTTCTGGCAGTTGTTTGGGTCCATAATCCACAGGTCTCAGTATCAGGGAGTAGCCTCTTGGCATATTAGTGATCCAGTTGCAGACAGTATGGTGTAGCAGGTGCCACCAGTTGTCATTGGTAGTGGATTGCTGATTCTATTTTGGGATCCTGGTGGTGATGTGTTTGATTCGTCATTCTATTTTGGCCCTGATGAGGTGTTCCACCACTCTTGGTGCGATGTCAGTTGTTTATGTAGAATGGTACAGTGGAAGTCAACAGGTGCGCTTTGTGACGGACTTCTAGTTTGGCATTGGGACCCAAGGATTGACATCAGAAGTGATATGTTTATTTCAGCTGCAGCATTGCACAGTTTGCTGAGTTTTGGTAGGTTCTATGGCTGCAACTGTTTTTAGCGAAATTCTGATGCGGTTCCTTACAGATTCATTTGGGATTCGGGCATTAGTTGTGGGATACTCTCTAGTATATTGAGGAATCCTTTGTGTGCATCAGGGTTCCAATCAGGGTTCACTGTTGAGTTTTGCAGCGTGTATATGAGGGTGTTTTGAGAGCCTTTTACAACATCCAGCTTTATAGTTGCTTGTGGGCATGCATCTCCGAGAGAGGAGGACTGTCATGTCCCCTCTTTAGCTCGGTCTCACAGAGACATGAGTCAGCTTATTATGGGGTCTTGTAGGTTGACATTGTTGGATAGAGACCCAGTATGGCTACACAGTATTGGGGACTTGGTGTTCTGGCCGTCGCTGATCAGTTTGGAGACTTCTTATTTTTTAGGAGGCAGTTCCTAAAATTATGGGGGTTACCCCTACTTTTTAGGACATGATAATACCCAGGGGTGGGTCTTCATGAGATCATTCCTTGAGTTCAGTTTCAGAGGATTTGGGTTTGTTTCCTAGTTTCTAGGAGCATCCCTAGATTTTAGGGATGACCCTGCTAGTGAATCCTTGATGTCCGACTTCAGTCACAGACAGGTGGCAGGATGACTCTCTGGTTTCTGGAGTCATCGGTACATTTTGTTGCTACTTGGATTATATTTTTAATATTTCCTAAGTTTTCGTCTTTTAATTAAACAAGGCTAAGTTAATAGCCATTTTGGAGTAATAAGGGGTTTTTGGCCTCATCTGGATGCGTATCCCATGGTGTAATAGCTCGTTGGAAAGGTCTTGGGCTTTTCTAAATATTTCTCTCTTGACTCAGATCCTTTCGGTGGATGGATCTCTCTTTGTGGAAAAATGGTCAATTTCTATGTAACTTGACCACTTAAAAAGGGAAATATAACATGTTATGACTTAAACGCCCCATGGGTTGCTTTTAGGGTTCGAACTAATTGGAAAGGGTTATAAGGAGGTCAAATCAAGATTATGATTATTATTGACATTATATATTTTGGATTTGCGCTTTGGCTCTGGAAGAGCTTCTAGCATTTGGGACGCCAAACCCTAGGGCTTACCTGTTTGGGACGTAGCCCCCAATTTAGTGGATTGTTGATTGTTCAGTTGCATCTGGAGATTGCTCATTGTTTTTTTGGTAGGCGCAGTGATTGTGACAGGGTTCAACAGACATTCAGGGGTTATTTCAGAGTGTGAGGGTTTTGCAGTAGTACGGCTGTACTTGGCAGTGCTTGCAGTTGTATGGCTGTACTTGGCAGCGCTTGCAGTTGTACCGCTGTACCTGGCAACCAACCTCCTTTCCACGGCAGCACATTAATAGGGTTGGAGTCTTGTCGCGGCCTTCTTCTGGTGTGTAATTCCCCTTCAGCGTTTCAGGTTGGGTCTATTTGCAATTGTAATCTCCCTGAATTATTGAAAATCTATAACTGGTTCCCTATTTGATTTAATATCCAGAATTCTGCCCATAAGCAATTTGTTTTGACTGTACTTGGTTTTTAATTTCAGAAGTTATTTATGTTCTTGTACTTCATTATTTACTTGCTGCAAAATCATCAAAACACCAAAAACAATCAAACCCTTCTGCAACTTTCGTCTATTTTGGAAGAAAACATTCATAAACAGGGAAAACCAATTTAAAAATACAAAATTACAGCAGATCAGCTGAAGAGATCCATTAGGGATCTTTCAGAATTTTATCAATGCTTGTCAGCTCATTCATAGTATCGAAAGAAGGCATTCAATTCGGTTTTTTGGGGTCTATCCCAACAAACAAAGACATAAATCCAAGATCGCTGATGAAATAAAGAAGTCTCCAATGACAGAATCCCAACAACTCATTCGAGCAACATTGGAAGAACAGAGGAAAAACTTCTCATTCTTGTGATCTAATGATGCAATTAGGTCCAACCAACTCTACAGCTCGTACCAATCCTTTTCAGCACCATAATTTGTTCAAGGTGCAAGTTAGCTTGGAAATCCCAGTTTTCCAAGGCAAAATCAATGGATGGGTGGCTACAGAAGCTGGAAGCTTACTACATCGTCAACAAGCTCTTCGATGAAGAAAATATCACCTTTGCAACCTTGAAGATGTCAAACTCAGCACTCAATTGGGGGATATCTCATAATTTGAAGGAGAGTGAATACGAAGCCATTAGTATATCGTCAAAATTCATTGATATGGTATGCTTGCAATTTTATCCTCATACAAACCACTAGAATGAAGGATTGTTTGAAAACTTTGCCAAGGGCTTGCGGATGCCTTGAAAGGCTTGAGAAAGTTGCGCAAAAGCCTTGGGAAGGTGAGAACCCACTCCCAAATTCCTTGTTGACTGATGGATGCTCTCACCCTTTTTTGATTGAAACACATATCTCCTATGTGCTGATTGGAAAATATGACCTAACTCTATTGGCTGACAAACACCTTACTTTCATGCCAAATGATGCAAAAGATATGTTCCTTTTGATTGACAAACACCCCTTGTTTCCACTGACACAGATTTTTTTTGGTATTGTCTGGCATACCCATTATCTCCTTAATCAACAAGTGGAACATATTTTCCCATTGACTAATCTTTTAATTTGTATTGATAAATATGAACATTACATTTTTCGACTCTCATGACATGAGTGGACCGATTTTTATTCTAGCTTGCCACCATTTTTTGAGAGGAATCACCTCTTGCTTTTCCTGTCCAAGAGTTGCCCATTCAAATCATGTAAAAGGCAAAGGCCAACGGATTCAATGTTAGAAATCTTGAAAATCTTGAAACATTAAATGCAAAGGCCAACACAATCAACATTAGAAAGCGTGAAACATTAAAAGAAAAGGCTTGTATATCTAACCCTCAAAAACCTAAAAAAATAAAGAAAGCAAAGAATGACAGATCCAACATTTGAGAGGCCAAAGAAAATACATGTAAGAATCCAATCCATCTGGGTTCCATGACCCAAAATTATGTTCTTGTTCCTTAATAGCACTGCATTGTGAAAATTGCCACAATCATGAGGATTCTAGGATCAATACTCCTCATGCAAGATCTATGTGCATTGCATGCAACGAGGAAGAAGTAGAAGAGCACATTAACACAACGCTTTGAGTTTAAGGTCTTGATCTCCATGAGAGACTATGAGAATTAATCGAAAGAGTGAAAGTATTGGTTAGAAAAGGAGGCCTAGGCTGTTTTCCCCAAGCAGGGCCACTTATAGTTCAAATTATGGGTATAGGTGTATGTTTGGCTTCCACTGAAGATCTGACATAAACCAAAAGGTTGTTTCTAGAATTGAAGAGGATGTCAATTGTATTATGGCCAAAGGGATGACTCAGATTGGTGAAATGGAATTGCACATGAAAGTCCAAGCTGTCCTTGGCAGAAAAAGTATATGAGGTGGACATTGAAACCTTGAGCCTGAACTAAGATGTCCAATTGCAGATGCAGCTCATCATAAGACATTCCAAAAGCATAAAACAAAACATTGTCGAATATACTTAAGGTTTATAGTGATTATAAGTTTGCGGCCATAGTTATCAAAGCAATCCTCAACACACCCAGATAGACACACACAAGCATATGCACACACACGCGCACGAGCACATACACACACATAGCCCTACTGGCGCATCTAAAGTGAGGGACTACCAAAGCTATACTTAACGTATTTATCTTATATTTTGTTAGACTGTTTTCTACTCTAGCACATAAAAGGCAATTCCTTTCAAATGGGAGCATAAACTCTTACATATGACTCCATTTAAGACTGGATTCGTTCACTCTTGCCATAGTTTTTATAAAACTATACAAGAAAGTATACCTTTGACAAACTCTAAAAACACTTTTTGACTTTAAACTTTAGTGTTGATTGCCCGAGTTTGATGTCATAGGATATATTTGCCTATTATGTGAAATTCAAAATACTTTTTTTTTGCTCCATGACAATTGAACCCCATAGGAATTCTTGCCTACAATCCAATCCATACAACACATCTCCAGGTTCAGTGGTACGTTGACCTTCATTGAATGCCTATGCAAGTATAGGATCTTCTTATTTCATAAGACTTTCCCACAGGCCTTCTTGGAGTTTTTATTACGTAGGAAAGATCACATAGCGTCCCTTGTCTAAAGGCAATTCAACCTGTAAATTTGGCATGGAAATTACAATTTGAGCAAGTATAGGAATAAAACAGCATTTATCCATGTGAATCACTTTATTTCTATATTTCCTGTATAATCATAAAGAACGGGACTAGCATGAAAGGAGATAATCCATATATATGACTAAGATAATGGGCTAAGGCTCAATCCCCACTACATGAATTTGATAAACTGAATCCCAAACTTTTCACTATAATAATAAAGTATAAAAAAATCCGAGTTTACAGATAGATACAAAGTATTCCTGTTGTCATTATTGGAGGGCATAAGATCATTTCAATACCTCTGATAATCTCCATAGAAAATTTTCCCTTGAAAAGTTTAAACAAATTTTAAGGAAATGATTATCCTTGCTGCCAACCACGATAGTGACTGTTACTGTCAAATCTCAACCACTAGTGGATAAAATGCTCCCTTCAAGCCATTTAAACATTCTTTTGTGTCCTTTTTTTACAAGTTTAAAGTGAAAGTAAAAGTGACAGGAATAAAATTTAACTCTTTCTGGACTGATGAATCTATAAAATCATAGTAGACTCAACCAGATTTCTTGATCTGACATTTCATGCAAGCCTTTACAAAATCCACTATTTCCTTTTTCTTCTTTTAGCTTTCTTAATATATATATGTATGTATTGTAGATTTGTGCTTCTCACTGCCTTGACCAGCAAAGAAAGAAATTAAGACATTCAAAGAGAGAAATCGAAGGCATATTAACATTACACCCAAATTATCTAGATTAAAATGGTTAGGATGGGTAAACACAGAACACAGTAAGATTGAAATTGTTTCCAATCAGAAGGCTTGTAAGTACATGTTCTACAGTTTTGCTGTAAAACTATTTCCTTATGATTGCACTCAATCTTGACCATTTTGACCTTAGAAATGCATTCTTGATGTCTATTTATTGGAATATAATAGACATGGTAAATTTAAAAATACTATATAATCTATTTATTGAAATTTAATAGAGACGGTAAATTTAAAAATACTATATAATCATACAAGAATTGTTGGAAATATTGTCATTGATGTCAAAAGTCTAACATCATTGGTGCCAAAGGCCCCATAACATTTAATGTCTTGAGGTGCTTTAAATGTTCATATTTTGGCTAAAGTGTGTTAATATTTATTAAATATTAACAAATTTATTTTTGGTTGCATAAAGTCAAAAAATGACCCATGAAGAAGTCAAAGAGTCACGAGATAAAGACAAAAGAGGGAAATGACGCATTTTCCCATGAAGGGTCACCTTGAGGAATTCAAAGAGTCACCAAGTGAAAACAAAAAAGAGAAGGGTGTATTTTCATGAAGAGTCACCTTGAGGAATTCGAAGAGTCACCAAATAAAGATAAAAAGGGAAATGACACATTTGCTCATGAAGGGTCACCATGTGACTTCAAATGAAAGGATTCGAAGGGTCAAGCAAGTTTGGTGCCATTTTCTATGTGGATTGAAGGGTCACAAAGGGTGAATGCCAAAGGTCATTTGGAAAGCATAAAAAGAGGCTTGGGAAGCCATTTGTGATATGAAAGAGAGTGCATGGTTTGTAATTGTTTTATATAAGAAAAAAAGAGAGAAGAGAGATATAGTAGAGTTCTATCATTTGTTGAGAAAACAACATTGAGAGATAGTTGTGTTTTACATAAGAGGGGTTGGTGCTCCTATGGGTTGGTGCTCACAAATAGTTGTGTTGGTGCTCGGCAAAAGGTGTTGGTGCTCCTGCAAGTTGGTGCTTGCGAACTTTGTAATTTGAGTTGGTGCTTATTCATATACTTGAGATGTTCTCCGTGGTTTTTCCCACATTGGGTTTTCACGTAAAAATCTGGTCTCTTTCTCTCTCTCTTGTGTGGTGCATGTTATTGTTTCAGTTTTATTGCATATCTTGCATATATGGTTAAGTGGAGTTTGATTAAGTAAAAGTTTTATAAAATATATGATATATTGATTCACCTCCCCTCTTAGTATATCCCGTGCTTAACAATTGGTATCAGAGCAGAGTCTTTTGGAAAGAGTTAAATAGCTTGTGTTGAACACGCCTATTCACAGAGAGGGGAGGTGAATTAGTAGATCTCAAAAACTGGTTACAACTTTTAAAAAGAATTTTAAACATATGCAAACATAAACACATGAAAGAGATAACGCAATCACAAAAGCACAACATACAACTCCAGATTTATACGTGCAAACCCAAAGGGAAAAACCATGGTGAGAAAGTTGCTAGAATCTACTATTTTAATCTAGTCTCACAAAGTTTCTCACTGACAGAACCTCACTGGTTACATTTCAGGACACCCATCCTATGGAGACACCAATTCCCTGTTTTAAGAGCACCGACTCTCAAGAAGCGTATTTTGAGCACCAACCCAGTTTAATTTAATGGCACCAACCTATCAGACATGTACAATTCAAATTAATGAATCAAATTCATAAAAGAATTCAATTCTATGTTCTTTGTTGCAGGTCCGATCTGCAACTGCTCATTTCTCCTTCAACACACTTTTATGTATCCTTCACTCTTCCTGCACCCTTTCTCTGTATCTGAATTTATCTGTTTGACACAAATATTCTCCAATTAGATACTACTCCATGCTCAGACGAGTTTTATATTTTTGCACCTATGGCTCACACTCCTCTCATTCCAAAAAAAAATGACTATTTGTCTTGTTCTTTGTCACTTTGGAATTTTGCATAACATTACTTTGAAAGCAACCTCTTAATATATATAAGAGACTCAAAGAAATAACCGTTTTTACAAGAACTGGTTATGTTCCTTCAATCGATGCTTCAGAGTTTTGTAACCGATTCACTTTGTCGGGTTCTTGAAAAAGCTTGACTTAACTTACTTTGATGTTATCCTCTAGCAACTTTGTTAACATCTCGCTCTCTACGGCATCCTTGAAGGCCTTTGCTCCGTCGATCTCTTCTAGACTTGCTCGATGTTTATCTTGACACTAGCTATTATTAGTCGAGCACCTTTCAAGCTTGAAAACACTTCGCTCCGTTAGATCTTCACTGTACTGTTGATTGTGAGCCATCGATCTTATTAACAGGCACGACTTTTAACCCATTGAACAAGCACGAATGTGACACTTGTCATCTGCACATTAGCTCGGAGCTTTACTCTACACTTTTTCCAACCATATCCTTCGGCAAGTTTGGAAAAATATCCTTCGGGAAGTTCTTCGAATTCACTTGAAAGTGTCCTTTGGCAAAAGTGAAAGCGTCCTTCAAAACTTTTCACATACCTTTCGGAGACTTTGCAATGGTCCACATACCCTTTGGAGACTTTGCAATGGTCCACATACCCTTCAGAGACTTTGCAATGTATCCTTCGAAAACTTGCTTGGGTCACTTATCCTTCGGAAGAATTGCAAATGTCCTTTGGAAAAGTTGTCGCAAACAATTTTTTTGACAAAATGTTTCAAGACAATTTTCCCAACGAAACTCTTCGAGAACTTTGTAAGTGACTTCTTCGGGTCCTTTGTTTGGAGCAAGCGCCCTTCGGAAACTTTTGCAATGGACTACTTACCCTTTGGGTTTTTGCAACAAACCCTTCGGCATTTTTGAAAAGACCCTTTCGGAATTCTCGAACGGTCCTATTGTCCTTCAGATTTCCTGAAATGATCCTTCGGCTTTCTTGAACTGTCCACTTGCTCTTCGGACTTTTTGAAATGTACCATTCGGGAATTTTGCAAGTGACCACATACCCTTTGGAATTTTTGAAATCATCCCTTCGGCATTTTGTTCGGGACAATTTTTCCGATGAGGACTTAACACTTTTTTCAAAAGAATTCTCCAAGGGTTCTCCAGACTGCATGACTTGTAAGCTTGAAAGAAGTAAAGTCATTCCAAAACCCCGATTCACTCATCTAGACCAATTCGGGTTCTTCAACCTACTTATAAAAATGAAATAAGTTAAGTCACTTTGCAACGCCAATCCACTCGTCTAGACCAATTCGGATTCTTTAGCCTACTTAATTTATAAAAATGAAATAAGTTAAGTCCCCTTGCAACCCTGATCTACTCGTCTAGACCAATTCGGGTTTGTAACACTGCTTGATTTATAAGTTTGAAAGAAGTAATGACATCAAGTAAACCCGAGTTACTTCATCCTAACCCATTCGGGTTCTTACCACAACTTATAAAAATGAACAAAGCTAAGTCGTTTTGGAAACCCGATTACCTCTACTAGACCAAGTCGGGTTCTTCTAACTACTCAACTTATAAAATTTAAATAAGTCACTCTGAAAACCCGCTTTTTTCCATTCAGACCCAGTCGGATTTTCGTGATTGCTTTACTTATAAAATTTTATAAGTAGTACTTTGAATTGACAAACCTGAAGCCGCGGCTTCCGCTGAACTCTAGAAACCTTTTACTTAATGGTTTGAACTCAAAACCAAGTACTCTCATCTAGCACCATGCTGACAATTGAGCCTTTGGATAGAAGTGTCACAACATTCAAGCTTTCACCCTCAATTTACAGTCTAGACTACATCATGGTCAGGATATAATAGTTGTTAAAAATATTAGCACAAATATCTCAGGTATAATTATGTATTCAATCAAAGGTTTAAGCCACCTGATGTTTTGATAGATCCCATAATGAACCTTATATTAATCTTATTCGTGGCCAATTCTTGAAACTAGGGCTATCACTAATGGGCATATGCATGCATCATAATGCTGAAACTATTCTGGTTTAAAGGGAAATCTGAATCAAACCCCTCTGCTTGGTATATGTATAGCACAGAAGCATAATTTACAAAAGTGGAAAACCAGCCCAATTCATTGGTCCTGCCACTACCCAGTTCGGAACTCATTCGTTCATCACTGTTGCCACTTTCCCAAGAGATCCAGGAACATCAAGTTGTCACCTGAACATCTCAAAGACACCCGATGAGATTTGTCAGCATCATTTGTGTTTTAAGGTAGATCATGGAGAAACAAATTCAAGACCTAACCCTCCCAGTTTAAAAGATGCATGAGTTTTAGAACTGAATGCAGGAAATGACTAACAGAAGTTGAGTTCCTTCGATCCTTCGCTTCCCTTAACGATTTAAAAAGAATTAGAATTATTGACATAGCAACAAGTTTCAAAGTCGAGGGGTTTCAGACATCATTCTATCTACTTGGCATTCCTACCCAGAAGAAAACAAGCTTCATCAGAGACCTAGGGATGTCCTCAATTCATGACAGGTACATAACAGAACTATGGCACTTCTAGTTCTCAAGAAACAAAGGGCCGACTGATCTCCATCAGAATTTTCAGAATCAAGTTGCTGCACATCTGAAAAACTTGAGGAATGGGTGCTGAATTACACCAAATAGTTATCTATGAATCTAAGTGCTAAGTTCTATTTTGATGTTTTAATGTGTAACCTTAATACTATTAAAAACTGAGTTTTAATTAGTTGATTTCTGGATGTAAATGTACTTTCATCAGCCCATGCTCTTTGGCGGTTCTTGCTCCCCACTCATGGCTATTTCTATTGGTATCCTAACCACATGGGTTGGGCTTTACTGCCTTTTCAGTGTGCAAGTTCGGTTTTATTTAGTTGGACTTTGTTCCTAGGGTCCTTGTACCCTAGCACTTTCTATTGTAATTTGGATGTATTCTGGAGTCCCATTGGCCTACTTTTGGTCATTAATATAATTTCTTTCTTTTTTTCTTGCTTTCTGTTGGGAATTTTATTTAAATTGAATAGATTCATTAAAAACAGAAAAAAACAGCCAGAGGAACTTTTTGCTGTGTTTTCTTAAGATTCATGCAAAATTGAGGTTATTTTGAGCATCTGTAGGTCCTTGTTCTAGACTCTTAACAAATGTCATGATACGGCAGACTGGTTTGTCTTAATTTTGTACCATATATTTTACCATCTAGATAATATAGTTTTCTGCTTCAAAAAAAAATTGGATTTCATGAAATCTTAATAATGTTTAATCTGCTACGAGGACTAGTTTTCTCTTGTCTGTGCAAGGAGCTGCTTTAGTCTCTAGAGAGGTATAATGTTTTTTCAAACAAACGAGGGTGGCTTGTACCAAATAAGTGGATCACAAAACTCCGAAAAAATTAATTTGCATCTCCAACCTAGTAGGAGGACAAGTGAAGCAGAAATTATTTAGCATGACACGACAAGCTTTTGTTATCAATTCTCAAGAACAGGCTTTTCTATAAAATGACATTGTTCTTGTGTTAATAAGGAGCTATCTGGTAGGCCAGTATGCTATGAAGCAATCTACCAATAACACAACCAGAAATCTTGTGTATAATACTTTCTTACAATGCACCAAATGATGCTTGTGTTAATTACAAGGTATATGTTATTGTGATGAATTCATTTCATGGTCTGATTTTGCTGTTGTGCCAGACTAATGATTATAGTGCTGTGCCTCGTGAATTGAAGAATCAACTAATGGAAAGATATCCTACTGCTAGAGAGGCATTCCTTAAGACAGGAGGTTATTTTCCATTTCTGTCACGGTCAGATGAGGTTAACCTTCACTTGCAGGTATGTAGGACGTGATACAAGTAATTTGAAGATTCCAGTACCTAGTTTGTGCAGTGTGCAATGAAGATTTAACTTTGCTAAACAAGTAAGAGAAGCTGGAAGGTTGGACAGAAATGAAATGTGGAAAATATTGAAAAAGGAGGGTAGTATATAAATGAAACAAAAAAATTCATCTCCCTGAAAGCCTTATGCTTGACTGAAGATTTTGATTTGTGAATTGTTCATTATTTGTTTGGATGTGTAGCTGCACTTGCGGCGGGTAGGAGTGGAAGGACGACCTGATTTAGTAATAGGTCCAACACGGAGAGACAGTACTGGAAATCCAGCAGAGGAAAATACTCCGACAGAGGACTTGGGTGATTCATCCAAAAACAGTGGAAGTGCTTTTGGGCAAGTTGAAGATAGCTCACTTTCAAGCAAAATTGTGGGTTCCTCTGATGCTGTGGGTGAACATCTTGAATACAGTGCAAATGAGTCTGTTGACAGTGAAATATTGACAATGGCTATGCATCTACCAGAAATATATGGGACGTACATTTACCCTACCTTGCTAAATGGATTATTCATGGAATTAGGTAAATGTATAATGATCACTGCTGCACTGGTGGAAGTCATAGCTCATGACTGTTCATTAGCTACCTGCTGTTCTTGGCATTGTGTTGAATTGTATGGTATTGGAACCGAGACATCTCAATTTATAAAACATGTTGGTTTACAATAATGTACATGAATACAAATTTATAGCCTGTTCCTGGACAGTGCATTATGTTATGCTTTTCTCTCTCTCATATCCTAATCCGCCATGTATCTGTATTTGTCCTGTAAAACTGTAAATCTTCTCCCCATTGTCATGTATATTTGAAGATGTCTTTCACAGAAATGTGTTTTTATTTGGTTCAAAATCTACAGATCTGCAAAATCGATAAGTACATAAAACATAGAATGATATTAGATACCATGGGAGAAACACTCTTATGAGAACAAGGAAACTAACTCAAGTTATTAATGGTGCAAGTGTGAATGAAAGAAGCATCAATGTTTCTGTTGCATCTTTTGGTACAACTAGACTGTAGAATTCCAATCCTTTTATAATGCGATCATTATTGTTGGGAGTGAATATGTATCCTTCCATATCCTGGTCCTTCATAATATCTGAAACCTCTTCTACTTACCTTGCATGAGAAAACTAAATAATAATTAAGTTCACAGTACTTACTTTCACATGATTTGCTAAGAAGCAAGTCTGGTCATCATTGATGTATGCGTCTTAAGTGACATGATCTCTAAAGACATAGTAGTCCTGCTATTGTAATTGCAGAACGCACGTTTATAGAACGATGCTACTTAATGAACCCAGCTATTTAAAAGTTAAATAAATAAAAATGCAAAATCGGCATAGCAGGGTTGATATCATTGGTGAACTAAATGTCATCAATAGCATATGCTAAGGCCAGAGATACAATCTATTTCTTTTCAAGCAAAAGAAAACTATAATAAGCAAATTTTACTCGATGTAAAATAATACCTGATAGTTAACAGCGCTGACACAATCATGCAGAGTTATTAGCAGACTTGGTATCACTCTCATTGTGCAGTATTGGAAAGAGTCAATCACCTGTAGTAGAATCTTGGTTGTGCATAATGGAACCTTCTTTCTGTTAGTTGGTGAACATGATTGAAGTGTAACCTATAGAGTTTTCCCATCTACCATTCAAAGCAATTAAGTGTAACCTATAGAGTTTCCCGTACTTAGATTGAAAACTGTAGGTTTGGCTTTCACAATATTGCAGTTTGTCAGAGCTGAATACCCGTAATTAGTAAATTTTAGAATTACATTCATGTTTTAAATCATATAAGCCATAACTGACTTGCAAACCTTGCGACTAAATTGTTCATTTTGATTTTAATTTCACTGCCCTTCTGCTGGTGAACATCTACAATGTGGGGTCGCTGAATTCTATGCGGGATTAGACTTGTCAGTGCTTAGCTATCAGATTATTCCTTTTACACCACGCATGAGATGGTAATGCATCCACTTAGCTTAGATATTAACTACTGTTTGAAAGGTAACCGACACAGGCTGGGCAATGTATGCTAATTTAAATGTTATTAAAATGACAATGGTAACAGTTCAGCAGTGGCTTCATTCTTTAAATGACAACGGTAACAGTTCAATCATTGGCTTCATTCTTTCTTCCCTTGAAAACGGATTCAGTAGTGAGATCCAAAACATTCATCAGAAAAATTTTCACACTGATGATTCCAGAAGAATATCATTCAACAAAAAGATAATTTCCCTATTTCAAAATTAGTAAAATATGTCTGTATATTGTTGGACATTTCATGGGTGTTTCTTCGCATCCCATTGTGTACTGTTATGAATGTGTATACGTATTATATATTTCAGTTGAATATAGACACAATATCCTTCGTGCAACTGATAAATTTCGTGTATCAATTTGAAATATTTGAAATATAATACTAAAATAGTGTATCTGGTTGCCAAAATTTTGGAGATGGGTTATCACTCTTTAAATTTTTTTACCGACTTGATATGGTTTTTGTCTATTTATTATTTTCTTTCTAGTTGCAGTCAGATTGATTTTTGGTTAATATTATAACATAATGCAATTACAATGCCTAATTGTTTTGGTGCAGTTCTGAAAAAGAAAATGATGCGCAATTTGCAGCATTCAGTGTCATCAGTGTAAGCAAACCTATGTTACTATAATTGATAATCATAGTGCAAAAAATAAAGCATGCTGTGATATGGATTTAAATTAAATTGCAATACAAATACCCATAAACGTTCAATTAGGGTAACACACATGCATGAAATGGTATGAATCTAGCTAAGTAATTTCCAAACCTAAAGAAAGAGAGACATTTAAGGTCTAGAGATGTATCTTGAATGTTGTGAGTTATAGTGTTGGTCGTCATGATCTAAAAATGAAAATGTGCATCTATAAGAGAGCTAACCTAGAATTTATTTGCTGAACCAAGAGTTGTCGATAGCATACAATCGCTCTAGACAAGTTTATAAATGGGTTCAAACTTTTTTTTACTACTACATTCCCCTTACTTTGGTTTTAAAAAACTTTGTTCAAAATTTCACACCTTACCCCATGTTTTAGGCCCTGCATTACACTAAAGAATCATCAAACTGTCTTGATATTTGTTAGGGTCCTGAAAAATATACAATAATAAAAATACATCAATAATTGTAGTAATTGTTCAACTAGGCAAACCAATGTTGTGCAATATGTCTACCTTAAACTTTTGTGCTTCAATGAAAGCTCTAATAATTGTTTGCTTCTCTCTGGGATGCTTGTTATTGCTCAATGAATCCATGTGAATAATGAATTCTCTTGATTTCACTTAGATGCTTCTTTAATGTCTTAAATGATCGATGCCCAAATGAACTAGAATGCATGTGTATTACAAACATTGAATTTAAATTAGGACCCTATTGTCACCCAAATTAACCTCCAATGGTCAAAAAGTGGAAAAGATGGGAACAAGGGATGAAGAAACTTAACCCGGAAGGGACTACTCAAAAGAGTGTTTGGAGCATAAAGATGATTCAGATAGGCTCTTGGAGTGTACAAATGCTTCAAACAAAGGGGTCCATGATCTAGGAGGATTTGGGTCATTAGATCAAACCACACATCACCACGGTTGCATGTCCAATCTTGTGTTAGCATCAACAATTGCATTAGTAGTTGTCATGTTTATGTACCAATTTGTTCCTTTAAATTCCACTCTTGCGTTACCGTGCAATTGCTGCAGTGTTAGTATTGTAGCTAGTGGCTCTTCAATAATGGTAGTTAGTGACGTCACCACACTTTTCAGTTATGAAGTGTTTGTTACCAATTGTTGTAACGATTCAAGCGACACATCATCTCCCTATGTTGTATAATAAAGTACACTTCCATTCTTTTTAGGTTAGTATCTTAATGAGCAAAACCATGGAATAATAGGGTTAGGAAGTTCATTGACACTAGACATCTGATTTCTTAGATATTATATAGGGCTTAACATAATACAACTTTGCTATTGTAGTTCTACATTGGTCGTCATCTCTTTCTTGCTTTCCTTGATCTTAACACATTGCATTTTCATATTCTCTGTCATTTGTAGTTCGCTTATGCATATACCGTCTTGACTAGTTTAAGTAGGTTGTCTGTTGAGTCTCCTCTCGAGCCACAAATTAGTGGTCTTGGAGCATACACACTTCATATCATCTTCGAATGGTATCGTGGTGTTTTTGAATTCGTCATTTTTTGTATGTCCACTCATACGAGGTTTGATGAGCAGAACCATAAGAGAATAGAGTTTGAAAGTTCATTGACACTAGAACTAGCCAAATAAAGTTTCAAAGTAGCAAAACTAGCCATGTGTCCCATTGTAACTCAGCGAAGTGTGACAAGTGTCGGTGTCTGCGTCTTAGGCTTCCCATAAGTTTCAAAGCCTTCTTTCGATAAGCTTCTCTCAGGGTCCCATGAAAAGCGCCAAGTGGCAATAGCGAAAAGTTTGTAATTCGTTTCTAAGAAGCTACGAAAGTTGCCACGTGTCCATGGTATTGATAGATGGAAACCGACAAGTGTCATCATCTGTAGCTTCTTCCTTTGTTTCATAAGGGCTATGGTGGGCCCCGGGCTAGTTCCTAAAGTAAACGGAGACAGCGACGTGTTGTCATCCACGTGATTGCTAAAAAGAGCTCCGAATGTTTCTGTGTTTCTAGAGTTCAGTGGAAGCCGCCACGTGTCACCTCTCGCAGGGCTCTCAAAAGTTTCTAAAAAGTGGCAGATGCTGCCAAGTGTCCTTGCCTGCTTTGACAGAAGATGTTGCGTGTCACTTATTTGATGCGGCGGAATGTGCCATGTGTAAAATATGGGGCACTCTCAATACAGAGACACAGAGCCGAAGGAAATAAAGGGTCAAGCCTATCCGAAGAAATAAAATCCCAAATGACCCCCCAAAAGACTTAGGTAAGAAGCACTTAAGCAGGAAGACGATGAACCAAAAGAGATAGAATGAACCGACGAATTGATGAACCAATGAACTTTCAAATGGTTTCACTAGTTCAAAGTTCAACACGATTCAAGCAGCTAGCGACCAGTGACAATCCCGTGGACATCAAATTTAAAGTGAGGGAATATCTATGGAAATTCAAATAGAGCACAGAAATTAAAAGAAAGAACCAAGCGTCGGGCTGAAAAGAGAGCCCGAAGACTCAAATTGCTATAGGGGAGAGAGGAGCGAGACACAAAGGAATTGCTAAGAAGAATGACAGACCTGTGGATGTCAAGTTTGTTGCGATGAAGTGTTTGTTGATCTTTGCAGGCTTAAAATGTGGACCCGAATGCATTCAAAGACCCTAAGGCCAGGGCCAAGAGGAAGAAGAGACAAAAGGGGGGAAACTCAACAGGTGTTATTTCCAGTAGGTGGAATAGTCCACCAGGTAGGTATTTGGGGCCTGCAAGCATTGAAAGCGCACCCTGTTTGTCCCCTTTGGCGTAAAGGCAACATGGACAACTATGCGGGTAGTAGATGATGGAATGAGTGATTCAGGCTCGGGAGAAGACACTAGAGATGAATCAACATGCCACAGTTAAGGCAACCACCCTGCTCCGGCATGGCCCTCCCTTACAAAACCAAGGATGCATCTAAGGCATTAATGCGCAGCATGGGTCATTCCATGGAACAAAGTGCCAAGTCTCCCTTAGGCCTCTATATAATGTAATCTTTTGTATCATTTTAAGAGATCTTCCCATTACCAGAAGCAAAACTCTGCCCAAATTGAAAGGCGAATACTGAGACTTTGAGCTCAGATTGTTGTTCATATCATTTTATCTGAATGAGAAAGCAAGTTGTTTGCAAACTTTATTCTGTTATAACTTGTATCATTTTAGGAGATTGTTCTTATGTCTGTCTTCTGAATGTGTTCTTGTTTATTTAATTTGGCAAGCAGAACTAGTGAAAGTAATCAGGAAGGTGTCCTGAAGCCAACTGTGGAGAGACTTTGTGCCCCCACAATTGCCTTTAGTGTGCTTATTTTTTGTTTCTGTGTAAAAGACCTTGGGACGATTTTGTGGCCCCATTGTTATTCGTATCTCACTCTTGGGCAGTCAAGGTGGAGACTTTGTGCTACACCTTAGATTGCTGGTTAATCTATTTTTTGTTATCAGTTATTTGTCATTTGTTACTAGAAAGATCCCTGTTGTTTGTAAAAACAAGCACTTCTGAAAGAAGAGAAGTGCCTTTTATCATTTCACCAAGATTTCTACTATCCAGGAAAGGATCTAGCTCTTGGCTGAATGTTACTTCTGAAAGAAGAGAAGTACCTTTACCAATCACCCAGGATTTCTTCTTTGATCTGTGAGCATCATCTCTGCAAGAAGAGAGATGGATGGTTTATCCTACCCCTGAGTGTTATTTTTAGCTTATTTATATAGTATATAGCCCCTGCATATTTTATAGGGAACCTCCCCTTGATGAGAGGAGAGATTTGTCCCATTTGGATGTAGTAAACTTGCAACTTTGGACAACTAATCTCCTTATGCTGTGGTTGAAGAGACCTATTTTGCTCACCAGTTAGCTGGTCGACAAAATATTCACCCAACAGTTTTTTGTGGACTCTGCTGGGGATGAAGATGCAGTTTGAAGCCTCATGATTCAGATTGAAGTAGTCCCTACCCTTATCCATTATAGACTCTAGTGACTCCAATCTGTGTCTTATCCATTATCATTATAGACTTACCATTTTCCTCCATTTCCATTATATTATTTGGTCTGCAAAAATAGAGCCACTAGGGAAGAGCACGCAGTTTGAAGTCTCAAGCTTCAAGCAGATCCTGCTCTTTTCCATTTTTGTTCTGCAATCTGGCAACTCCACGTTATACCAAAAGCCAAAAATCTCAAGGTGTTGTTGACCCTGCTTTTGAATTGGTGCAGCAGAGTAATTTTGAGTTGTTTCCTTCTACCCCTACCAGGTCACCAACACAAGGCAGAGCTTCTTTTTTTACTGCTAGCAGAGCTTTGCCTATCCATACTCTACCTAGATTTGTGATCCCACTTATACACAATCAAATCATGGCTCAAGGCCCCTGGGGTAACTCTTTTGGTCCACTGAGCCTTACTCCACTCATGCATGAACTTCCACGCAACTCAAGGAAGAATTTTACCATATTCTTTAGTGATGAGAGAGTTCACCTTGATGAACATATTGTAGCCTTTAGCATACCCTTTGATGTAATAGGAGTGAAATTTGAAGATGTGGCAGTCAGGGTTTTCATGAAAATGCTACAAGGTGCTGCTGCAGACTGGTTCTACCATCTGCAGGCTAGGTCAGTAACTAATTGTGACACATTCAAAACCAAGTTTGAAGCAAGGTTCAAGCTTGCAGAAGATGCACATGCCTTGCTAGCCCAGCTCACATAGATGAAGGAGTCCCATGAACCTATGAGGGACTTCATTGCCAAGTTCGACACGTTGAGGCACATGATTCCTATGATCGCCCAACGAACACCTTATAACCTCAAATGCTTCTTCATCAACTCACAGATATCTAAAGTGAGTTTTCTACTAAGACGTATTGGCCACATAGACCTTGTTGCTGCTCAGGACTTGTCGACTGAGGTAGAAGATGACCTTATCTTGGCAGGAAAGATAAAGAGAGATCTTAACATAGGTAAATTCTCTTCATTTTCTGAGTATCTATTTACAGGCATCACTGATCAAATGGTGCAAAAGCTGGCAAATGAACTGCTAGTATTGAAAAAGCAAGTGGCCCAAGGTATGTCTGCTCTTTATCGAGATATGCCAAGGACATTTCAGAATCAGGCATACCAAGGTAATGCTGCCAGGAATCAAGGGCAGCCAAATCGTCTTCCTCCCCCACAGAGGAACCTTACCCTTAAAGCACCTCCAACCAACTCAGCAGTTGGATATCTGTAAACAAAACATGATTTATCTTTCCAACTTGAGTTTGAGTAAGAAAATGATGCTGATCTCTTCACGAAGGATCAAGAAGAATCAACTGGTGACTCCCATATTGATTACCTGAATTACCAGGATGAACCCAAAAGTAAAGGTGAAGTAGCCGAGGGATCATATGCTGTGTTCACCAGTTCCAAGAACCAGTCAGCCTAGCAGGCTAACAAAGAGAAGACAGAGGAGCAACCTCAACCAACAATTACAATTGCTAAGCGTGGAACCACTTTGCCTTTCCAGTCAAAAGACCCGATGAGTGCCAGAAAGGCAAGTGCCTCAAATATCCCTACTCCTACTTCAAATTCGCAGGCCAGTCCTCCCCCTTCCAGAAACCAAAAGGATGAACTCCGATCCTCTCTTCCTAGTTCATTTCAGTCATTTGACAGAGTCGACCATGTCAAGAAAACTAAAATCTAAATGACTGAATTTGAATTCCTACAAGCCAATTTTGAGCAGTTGGATAGGTTGGTAGAGTGTGTGAAGAATACAACCATCCCTGCAAGACAAGAAGCTAAGAAGGTAACTCATGATCCCCCAAGGAACATGCCCATCCCAAAAAATCTTGTCATTACTCCTATTGCCCCTGGAAAAGTAGATCCTTTCTATATTTCCCTGTTGATAAACGGTCACAAGCTGAGCAACTGCATCATTGATTTCAGTGCTTCAGACAATGTTATCCCTACCAAAGTGGCAGAATCTCTTGGTCTCACATTGACCAAAACATTTGGTAGATGCTCCTCCATGGAGAACAAGCAAGTACCACTGTTGGGGCAAATTAAGGATGCCCAATTCACATTTGTAGCGTTCCCAAACAAGAGAATCAAGATGACCGTCTTGGTGGCCGACGTCCTTGCATCCTATGGCATCTTTTTTGGCCAATTTTTTTGAAAGGATGTTGGTGGTGAACTAAGCATGAACTTGTCTAAGGTGAGGATCCCTGTCAAAGGTGTAATGAAGAGATTGCTCCTTGAAAAGGAGGCAAAATACGTGGTCACCCAAACGTCAGCCCTTACAGCTCAAGTTCTGTTTGAGTCCTCGGGAAGGGGTAATTATTTCTTAACCACAGAGGATGTTCATGTTTCTGCAAATAAAAGTCCTGTAGTTGGCAATCTAGGAATTGATCCAAACAAGACATCAAAAGAATTGGTAGGGCACAGTACAAATGAAGAAGGATCTTCCATCTCTAATGAAGATAAATCTGATAGAAGATCAGCTTCTGATGATGCTTGGATCCTGGAATCTGATAGCAACAATTCTTCTACCAATGCTAGAGCGAGGACTGTGTTGATATCTCTTCAATGAGATATTTTTCCTTCATGCAAGTTGCAGTTCAGCAACACCAACAACACTGTCGAGTATGAATCTCTGTTACTTGGATTGAAGGCTACTTAGGATGAAGATGTCAAAATCCTTCATGCCAAAGGAGATGTTGAACTAACGGTTTATCAGGAGTTTGATGCTGACAATCAAAACATGTGCTGGACTGAACCAGCAAAACAACAAGCTAGGTAGTGGACCATACTGCTGTACTCCAAAGTCAGCAAAAAGAACTCTTCACAGAGAGAGCAAGGAGTTACAGTTTTCAGAGAGAAGACCACGTCTTGCCATGGCACAAGAGGAGAGAGCCAAAATGAGTGCACATAAAGTGTGATTATTGGTGGAGAGTTCCATTCGCCCGTCATTGATTCTGGAGACAAAATGGTTTCCTGCTAGTTTATCAAGACAAAATGCCATCTTCATTGTCTCACAATGGGCGGCATCTGAAGCGCTTCAATTCTTGAAGCATCAGATAAGTTCACATGTACATATGTACCTTTGTATAGTCTTTAGTTCTATTTTGGGCTTTTTATTTTTAATTTTGGAGCCTTTCTTTTTGGGTAGCATGACTCAATAGCCCAATGGCATACTTCAAGGCGTTGGAGATTCTAGTTTCTACTGCCCTTAGCTACGTTCCAAGTTTCCAACTGAAGGAAGTTCCCCCAACTGGAGCCAACTGTTGTCCCTGAAAAATGTCACTCATTTCTGGACAACATATGAACTATTTTGGCCCTGCACAGACCAAAATGTCCCTTCCCTTTTCAAAATTTGTTCTAAGCTTTCAAATTCCTCATTCTTCAAGCTTCTCAGTTTCTACAAACTCAACATGCTCGAAATTAACAGTTTCAAAGGGTCCGATGGCTTCTGCAGGCGAGTTCCTTCGAAAGGGCAAGTTTCTGGCACTTATGCATTTCCAAGGTTTGTTTCAGTCAAGTGGTTCAAAGATGCGGGCAAAAGAAAATGGGATGAGCGGAAGCTACCAAGTGTCATATGCTGAGACACACTATGTTTGCATCTTCCATGGCGGAATAGGCCACATGTCCCTTGTAGAGTTCTGCAGAAAGCGACAAATGACAGCTGCAAAAAGTTTCAATGACTTTTTATTGAAATAGCAGAACGTGCCACGTGTCCCTGGTATGAATCAATGGACGCTGCCAAGTGTTAATATTCGCTGCATCTTTCTTTGGTTTCACTTTCAAGTAAACACTGTGGTGGGCCCCAGGCAAATGGCTAAAACAGGTGGAACGTAACAAGTGTCATCATCTGAGAGAAACTAAATGAGCCCCAAATGTTTCCATGGTGTTGCAAAAGTCTGAGAATGGACGCTGCCAAGTGTCATCTTCTGAGACAATTTCAAATAAAGTTTCAAAGTGGCGGAACTAGCCACATGTCCCATTGTAACTCAGCGAAGCGTGACAAGTGTCGGTGTTCGTGTCTTAGGCTTCCCATAAGTTTCAAAGCCTTCTTTCGATAAGCTTCTCTCAGGGTCCCACGAAAAGTGCCAAGTGGCAATAGTAGAAAGTTTGTAATTCGTTTCTAAGAAGCTACAAAAGTTGCCATGTGTCCTTGGTATAGATAGACGAAAGCTGACAAGTGTCATCATCCGTAGCTTCTTCCTTTGTTCCATAAGGGCTGTGGTGGGCCTCGGGCTAGTTCCTAAAGTAAACAGAGACTGCCACGTGTTGTCGTCTGCGTGATTGCTATAAAGAGTCCCGAATGTTTTCGTGTTTCTAGAGTTCAGCGGAAGCCGCCACGTGTCACCTCCTGCGGGACTCTCAAAGGTTTCTAAAAAGTGACAGATGCTGCCAAGTGTCCTCGCTTGCTCTAACGGAAGATGTTGTGTGTCACTTATTTGATGTGGTGAAATGTGCCATGTGTAAAATATGGGGCACTCTCAATACAAAGACACAGAGCCGAAGGAAATAAAGGGTCAAGCCTATTCGAAGAAATAAAATCCCAAATGACCCCCCAAAAGATTTAGGTAAGAAGCACTTAAGTAGGAAGACGATGAACCAAAAGAGATAGAATGAACCAACGAATTGATGAACCAATGAACTTTCAAATGGTTCACTGGTTCAAAGTTCAACACGATTCAAGCAGCTAGCGACCAGTGACAATCCCGTGGACATCAAATTTAAAGTGAGGGAATATCTATGGAAATTCAAATAGAGCATAGAAATTAAAAGAAAGAACCAAGCGTCGGGCTGAAAAGAGAGCCCGAAGACTCAAATTGGTATAGGGGAGAGAGGAGGGAGACACAAAAAATTGCTAAGAAGAATGACAGACCCGTGGATGTCAAGTTTGTTGCGATGAAGTGTTTGTTGATCTTTGCAGGCTTAAAATGTGGACCCGAATGCATTCAAAGACCCTAAGGCTAGGGCCAAGAGGAAGAAGAGACAAAAGGGGGGAAACTCAGCAGGAGTTATTTCCAGTAGGTGGAATAGTCCACCAGGTAGGTATTTGGGGCCTGCAAGCATTGAAAGCGTACCCTGTTTGTCCCCTTTGGTGTAAAGGCAACATGGACAACTATGCGGGTAGTAGATGATGGAATGAGTGATTCAGGCTTGGGAGAAGACACTGGAGATGAATCAACATGCCACAGTTAAGGCAACCACCCTGCTCCGGCATAACCCTCCCTTAGAAAACCAAGAATGCATCCAAGGCATTAATGCGCAGCATAGGTCATTCCATGGAACAAAGTGCCAAGTCTCCCTTAGGCCTCTATATAATGCAATATTTTGTATCATTTTAAGAGATCTTCCCATTACCAAAAGCAAAACTCTGCCCAAATTGAAAGGCGAATACTGAGACTTTGAGCTTAGATTGTTGTTCATATCATTTTATCTGAATGAGAAAGCAAGTTGTTTGCAGACTTTGTTCTGTTATAGCTTGTATCATTTTAGGAGATTGTTCTTATGTCTGTCTTCTGAATGTGTTCTTATTTATTTAATTTGGCAAGCAAAACTAGTGAAAGTAATCAGGAAGGTGTCCTGAAGCCAACTGTGGAGAGACTTTGTGCCCCCACAATTGCCTTTAGTGTGTTTATTTTCTGTTTCTGTGTAAAGGACCTTGGGATGACTTTGTGCCCCCATTGTTATTCGTATCTCACTCTTGGGCAGTCAAGGTGGAGAATTTGTGCTACATCTTAGATTGCTGGTTACTCTATTTTCTGTTACCAGTTACTTGTCACTTGTTACTAGAAAGATTTTTATTGTTTGCAAGAACAATCACTTCTAAAAGAAGAAAAGTGCCTTCTATCATTTCACCAGGATTTTTACTATCTAGGAAGGGATCTGGCTCTTGGCTGAATGTTACTTCTGAAAGAAGAGAAGTACCTTTACCAATCACCTAGGATTTCTCTTTTGATCTGTGAGCATCATCCCTGAGTGTTATTTTCAGCTTATTTATATAGTATATAGCCCCTGCATATTTTATAGGGAACCTCCCCTTGATGAGAGGAGAGATTTGTCCTCTTTGGATGTGGTAAACCTGCAACTTTGGACGACCAATCTCCCTATGTTGTGGTTGAAGACCTATTTTGATCACGAGTTAGATGGTCGACAAAATATTCACCCAACACATACCATGTTACAACTGTGTGACACATGATAAGTTTCAAGTGGGGGCATATGTATACACACAATATTATTAAAAATTTATCAATTACTGATATTTTCTCTCTTAAAGGAACTCGTCAAATCATAATATTTCTAAGTGCATGTGTTGGGTTTTATTTTCTATCTAGACCTTTACCTAGGGACACTGAAGCAACTAGTTTCCAATAAGCAAACACTCTAGCATTTCATGCAAAACTGAGCTCTTGTGAATTTACCCGAAACACGTAGCAAGAAACCAGTTCCTGTGTGTTATGTCATGCAGTAATATACTTACCATGTATTGGTGCTTGATCATATACCTTAATCAATGACTAAATAGAAAAAGAAACACAAAGTGGTTGATCTAGCTTCAGTTACATTAAAAAAATGATTATGAAGATAATTTCCATGAGATTCAATGTATGTTTTGCATATATTCAGATAATATAGATTCTATTCATTATATTTAAATACAAACCACAAGTTACATAATAAATGTTATGGTAACTTAATGATGCAATTTAACTATCAACTGTAGTGCAATATCATGATTATAATGATTTTCGTAATTTTTCTAGTTACCATAATCAATCATTATACAATACCAATGTTCAAAAGCCGTACACATCTTTACACCGAGGTATTTATACTTGGTTCTTTCCAACCAAGTTATTACATTAATTATGATAGTTTTAGTGATTAGCCAATGATTTTCAGTGGATTGAGACTTGTGGTTGTTGTTTACTTGTTTTTCCTATGAACTTGGGCCTTTATGCCCCTATATTCCCATTTGATGTTGGATCCTTATTACCAAGTGCCCTTCTTTGTGTGGGACGGTGCCAAACTCGCGTGTGATTAAAGTCTTTTCTATCCTTGAGAATCACTCCATAACTGTTTCCCACTTTTTTCATGCTCTGTAAGTCTTTCACTAATATACCAAGTCCTCCATTTTTGGGTTCTCCATTTGTTATACCTCCCCTATGATTGGGTCTTCTTACACTGTGATCTCTTGTGCCATGGTTTTTCATGCCATTGTCTTCCCATGCCATGCTTGATCCATGACATGATTGTTTTGTGCCATTACCAAAATACTTAGCCAAAATTTGAGGTCCAACATTACCCCACACTATGCATTGCCCATCCTGGACTAAGCACCAGTCTCGAACTCAACCAAACACTTAGGACCAATCTGTTTGATCTGCTTTCTAACACCTTCCCAATGTGACAAGATGTCGAGCAACTTTATTGATATCTCCACAATTACTGCTTTCAACTTTTTAGTCTCCTCAGGTTGATCGGAACACTCACTTGACTTATTGACCAATTATTCGAGGGATGTGGAAGCATCTTTTTAAATCTCTTCTAGTATTGTGACCTCATTCACACCCTGTCCTTAGAGCATTGTAAAGTTGGAATTTATTTACTGTTGATGTGTGTATATTATTTCTTCTATAGTTTTGACATCTTTAAATGCCTTAACATGATCAATGTGGTCTTTTATTAACATGACATCATCCACCAATTTTTGACGCTATAGCTCTTCTGTCTAGAGTCAATCTTCCAAAATTTTACTACACCATGCCAACTTCTCAAAAATCCCATCTAGAATAAGAATCACCTCCCCAACTCATTGCAAGGTACACCTACAGACCCCCATTGCTTCAAAAAACTATTCGATTGCCCATATTGTTTCATCTCTTGGCATGGGCTACTCCTTACATTACTTCAATAAGAGATCCACAAGGGTCTCTAGCTTATCAATAACCTCACCCTCTAAAGGGACCCCATCTGCTAGGACCAGGTCATAATTCAAAATAGCCTTACATAGATTCAATGTTTTGACCTTTGCTACTATTGTGACTTCCAATTGGCATTTCAGCTTAACCACTTCCTCTTAGAGCTTCTCCCAGATGATGTCTTCTTTACCATACATTTCCATTACCCTATCATGTTTTTATTTAGCTTGACACACATTAAAATTTATAAGCACATTTTACCGTACTACTTCATAGGCCATTTTCAGGAGTACTATGCTAGCTTGTAGAGGAGAATGCTATCGAGGATCGACCCAAAGAGGTGTAGGTGGCACTATTACTTCATAATCCAATACCAAACTATCAGGAGGCATCTCAAAATAACATTTCTCATTATACATGTCCAAGAAAAATGACATCTCACATTGGGTGTGTACAGAGACATATTCTAGATTAAAATAAGAATATAAATAAACCTATTATCGAGGATGATTTTATGGTATTGGATGTGTAAGTTGGTGGTTGCATCAGTCTTGGGTGGTTGGACCATAGTGTTAGCAAGATGTTTCCATTTGATGGGATCTCACTCAAGTATCTCGACATCCATGTCTTGTTCCAAGGAAGTGGTGCCAATGTCTATGCCATTCAATTCTTCCACTTCAAATCCATCCCTCTCTTCACTGAGTGGATCTTCAATGTCCAACTGTGCCTCTTCAAGGGTGGTCTCTTCTTGCATCGAAGAGAGTGTTTTTTTTGAGTTAGTCTTTTCCTTTTATTCAATTGTCCCCATGGTTCCTCCTAGTAATTCTTCCAGCTCTTCCCTGTCATCATCTTTAGGCTCTTATACTTGTTCCAATGGAATGGTTTGTGTTGATGGCACTGAGCCTTCTAATTAAATTGTCGGTGGACCTCTTCTTAGTGAAGCCTTTGGTGATGAAGCCCTTAATAGTGAAGCCCTCAATGGTGATTCCTTTGGTGGTGGTGCCTTATCAATCCTTTGCCTTTTTAGTGGTTTCAGTTGTGAGCTTGTGTTGACGTCATGCCCAGTACACTTCTTTTTGTCGAGTGGTTACACTGGGGGAAGCTTCTTTTTCTCATGATCTACACTTCTTAAAGCTTTCTTTTTAGGTTTCAACATATAAATGAGATTATGAATTGAATGCCCAACCAAGATTGGATGAACCTTGATGTCAGTTCTATTTATCTCATACTTTTCTCTGTATGGTTTCTTTCCAGGATATCCATATATTTTGTAGAGAGTGTGAATCTCTGAGTCAATTTGTTTCACTTCAAGGGTTATCAGCTGCGCATCGTATATGCGATTGACAAAGTTTACAAAGTACCGCATCATGAAAGCATATGGCAACTTCAACCAAGCAAAAAGCTCTCCAGATGGGGCCATCCTGATGCACACAAGAGAAAAGTGTTGCTTGATAACAAATTTTGCTTGTTCACCAACTGGGTGGGTAAGTCCTTTGGAATGCACCATTCATTTCCAAAGGCTTCCTTCATACCATCATACCATGACTTCATCTTGAGCTTAAAATTTAGAGTAATATAAATAGGGCATGTGAATGCCTTGTAATGCTCTATAGGGGATTTATTCTTAGGTGGGTATAACCACTTCAATTCTATATAAGTGTAATCAGGAACACCCATTTCATCGAACACCATTAACATAAGGAATAAACCCCACAAGAACCTATAATTAGGTGTTTGGTGATCTTTCTTGATGTTTATTACAATCTTATTGGCAAAATACATTGCCCAATTATACTTTAAACCCTCAGTTACCTAGTGAGAAACACATAGGTGGGCCATGTCCACCTCCTTCCATCTATCACTACCACTAACTTTTATCATGATGATGTGTGCAACTACTCAGAGGGTAGGATCATGTAAGTTATTTATATGCATGGTGTGGCCTTGTTTCTAGTATTCCAACGTCATGGTAATATATTCTATTTCTGTTGAGTCCTCTAAATAAAATTCTAGGTCTGCATTGAAGTACTGCAACCATGATACCTTGATGATTCTTTCAACTACGATTTTCATTAGGTGCCCAACAAAGTAGATATAATCCTCATGTACTCATGAAATAAGAAACTTGACCACCTCTACATGTTTTACAAAACATGGGAGGTTGAAGAGATGTAAGATCCCTATAGAGTCCAAGACATTGAAGA
Source organism: Torreya grandis (assembly GCA_037957365.1). Taxonomy (NCBI): domain Eukaryota; kingdom Viridiplantae; phylum Streptophyta; class Pinopsida; order Cupressales; family Taxaceae; genus Torreya; species Torreya grandis. The sequence goes on from JARHVA010002498.1 coordinate 2,000,276, forward strand.
TTTTCAAATTATAGACCAATTCACTCTTGGTGTTTTGGCACTCGTTTCTGTAGTAATTTTGAAGCTCAACCTCGTTACTAGGTTGGTGGCCATTATAGTCAAAGATAGTACAGGTGGACACATTTGATGCCCAATTTTCCACATGTAGCACCATTTTAGGTACTACATATCCTTGATTAACAAGGGTGGAGGTGGGGGTACTTGAGATTTCTTCTTAGTTTGGTATGCCATCCCTATTCCTTCACCTTCCATGCACTCACCTTGTTTTTCCTCCCTGATTATCATTGTTTCCCCACCAACGCTTAACTCCTCTTGTTCTAGAATAATTGGTAATGGCTCATTTCATTAGAACTTTTTCTTAGTCCACATCACCCTTCATGGAGCCCGAAGGTTAAGGCATGACTGTCCAATTTTCCCAAATGAATACATTTTTGCTGTGAAAGTGTCTTGGATCTCTTGCTTTGATGCACATTAATGGCGGATGTTGACCTCTGTAACCTATAATCTAAGAATTCCTTTGTGTTCTTAGTTCAATTATCTCTGGCTATTCATTTAGACAAAACCACACTCTCAATGATCAATGAACTAGGAATTGATACTCTGCACTTATCTTAGAATCGCTTGAACTTGGTTGTTCACTCTTTGGTTCTATAAAATCACACTCAAAACAAAGGTAAAATGTAAAATGAACCACCAATGTCTTTTTATAGGTTTGAGGGGGTAACTTGGATTTACTATCCCCTCTCTTAGACCATCACTTTTCACAAAAAATGCATTTAATCGTATTGCCACAATGTGATGTTGGCACGCTTTCCATTACCACTACCTCATTGTATTAATGGCATGTCTTGTCCCATATTTTTCTCAAAGTGCATGACAACTATAGGAATATTTGAGTATTCATACCAAGAGAATATTCACACCATAAGTGGGACTCATTACTGACTAAAACAAGATTATGGTTACATGCTACATATTGTGTAGTCTTTATCCTTGTATATCTTTGCTTGTGTGCCTCTACATTTATGCGTATCTCTATGGACCAATTTCCATCATACGTAACACCCCTTACCCCACACTAATTATGCTTTGTGGTCCTCCATGAGAAAATTATTACTAAGTTACAAAAAGAAAGTAAAATAACAAAAAGGGGCATGCAACTAAGGTAGTGCTTTATTGAAAACAATAAATCCTAAACTAATGGCATATGCCTTATTAGTACAATTGAAAACAAAATCAAGCTAAAAAATATGACTGTAGTTGGCTACCATTATAATGACCAGGAAGAAATTAGCCATCCAATATTTTCAAATGACATGTGCTGGTAAGATGAATACTATGAATAATAAACGGTCCATCCCAGTGAACACAAAGCTTCTTGGAATAGTGCACAAACTTGGAGTCAGAGTAAGATTTGCATTCCTAGGGTAAATGTCTTATATTTGAGATGGTGATCATGTCAAGCCTTATATTTAATTTTCTCCACATCTTGACTCCAATGAGCAATAAAATGTGCTTCATCGAATTGTAAAAAGGCATCTAAACGTGCTTTTTAATGATGGTTCATCATCTAGTCATCCAATGCGTGCAATGTGAAAATAAGGAACCAAGAACTCAAGTGGAAGAATTGTTTCTATGCTAAACTCTAGATTGAATGGTGTACTTTTGTTGAGGCACTTATAAGTTGTTTGGTAGGCCCAAATAACTGGAGACACTCAATCATCCCAATTGATGCATCTAATATTACAAATTTTTATGAGGGTTGTGCCCAATATTTTATTGAATGCCTCAATAGTTCCATTTACCTAGGGATGATATGGCATGGTTTTATGATGGGCAATCATAAATTCAACTAATAATACTTGGATAGTCTCATTAAGGAAGTATGTACCTTAATTACTATTAAAATTTAGGGGATAACCAAACCTTATGATTATATGTTCCCAAGTGAAGTGTGTTGTAATTACTATAGTACAAACCCATGTGGACATAACTTCAACCCAACATGTGAGATAATCAGTCACTATAATGACATAGCGTGAACTAGTACACCATCTAGTTGGATTGATGGGGCCAAAAAAGTTAATGGTCCATTTCTCAAATGGTTCATGTGAAAGAATAATATGTAGTGGCATTACATCCTGGTGATTTAGTTTCCCCATGTGATGGTAAATATCACATTGACGTGCATGTAGTTTTGCATCTTGGAAAAGTGTAGCTACCATAGACTAAATAAAAAAACTTTGTGCATAGTAGCCTCACCGCATAGTGTCCTCTAAAATACCTTTATGGACTTCATGGAGCACATTAGGCCACTCAAAACAACATCAAAGGGCTTTATCTCAGATAAACTTATATAGGTCACCTCCAATGAGATGAAATGGTGTAACATGAATATCTAGTTGCTTCTTAGCATACATACTTAAATGATTTGGAGTTGTGCTAGTAGTTAATAAGGCTGATATGTCTTCTAACTCATTAGGAACATGTGAGACATGAAACAACTTTACATTAGGTAGGTCATCTTTGATGACATGCACTAGCTCACTAGAATCAATTTTTGAGAGATGGTCAGGACCATAATTGGTCTTTCCTAGCTTGACCATGATGGAGAAAGAATTACTAGAATAACACAATCTAATGGAAAATGTGACCATGTAAAATAAGTTTATTAACCAGGTACTTCAGTTCTTCATGTTCTATGTATAACATAAAAGGAGTCACCAATAGATATTGTCATAACTTTTGTAAAGCATAAACCATGGAGAGTGCTTTGCACTCTATTGTGCTATAGTTTCACTCAGCTGGAGTAATATTTATACTTTCAAATTAAATAGGGTGATCTAGATCACCATCCCCAAGATATGCAAGTATCGCATTGACGACCATACAAGAAGCATAAACATGGACATGAAAAGGTTTAGTCTAATCAAGGAACTGGAGAATCAATGTAGTGATGAGCTTATCTTTCAAGGCTAAAAAAACTTCTTGGCACGAGTGGGTCTAAATGAAGTGTTCATTGTATTTCAAGAGCTCCTCTAACAATAAGATAATCCTTGGATAACCCTAGATGAATTTATTATAGTACCCAATATGACCTAGAAGGGCATGGACCTCTCACTGGGTTATTGACACTAGCAGATGGAGGATGATGACAACTTTAGTGGGGTCCACCAGAAGTCCAACTTGACATATAATGTGATCAAGGAGAACACTAAATGGAGTAGTAAAAATACATTTTGTTAAGTTGAGAGAGATTTGCAGCATTTTGTAGCGTTCAAGCCTAAGCCTGAGATTAAAATAGTGGTCTTTCAGCAAACTGTATATTATCCAATCATCCAAATAAGCCTGAATAAACTTATGGATGAAGTCTTTAAAGGCCCCAATGGCTATTTAGGAGAATATAATGGGTGCATTATTTAACCCAAATGGCATGATAGTAAGACCAGCACTCAGTGGAAAATGTAGTCTTAGGTCTATCATCCTTAGTGATTTAGACCTAATGGTATATGGAAAACCCATCTGTGAAGGTGTAAATTTCACACCTAGTGACACCTTCAAGGATTTATTTGGTGAAAGGCATCGGGAAACGGTCAGTAACACAAGCTGTATTAAGTATCCTATAATACACACAAATCCTGATGTGCCCATATTTTTTTATGCTTATCACCATGGGGTTGACCCATTCAGACTCATCAATTGGAGTAATAACTCCAATGTGTAACATATTATTAATTTGTTCTTTAACTTGTGCATGTAAATTTGGATTCATTCTATATGGTCATTTCCTGACTGGGTGAGCACCTTCAACCAATTTGATATGCATTTTTCCCAAGGATGGGTGAACACTCTTCATTTCATTATAATTCTTAGGGAAAACATCTTGGTATTCCTTTAGTAGCTCAGACACTTTAGAAATCTTAGTAACCTATCTAGTAGTTGATTACAGTAGCCATATTTGATGCATCCTCCATGTCAATGTTTTGTTGTATGGTTTGAGGTACGGATGGTGTGTATCAAGAAAGTGTCATGAATATTTATAGCACCATAGTCTATGGGGACATATAAATGATTGGTTAATGGGTCAAGTGGTTCAAACCTTTCACCTTCATTGACATGGAACACAAGTTTTTGATTTCCTTTTTGAATTTATTCATGTTGTGCATGGTTGATGACATGTTCTGGTGCAGAGGAAAATTGCTTAAATGGGTTATTAAAAATGACCAATCCTTCTTTTGACACACCATGTATACTTTGTAGCCAATCCTCGATGGGATTGGGGTCACTAATAACTACTTGATGCATTGCTTATAGTATGAGGCGTAAATCTATCCTTGGGGATGAATAAGATAACATCGAGACCATGTTATTTTTTAACAAATGCCAAAAATAGGTACCTAAATGGCATTCTTCATGAACATACCATGATTTGGACCATGTGTGTAAGGTGTCATTATATGCATTTACCCACATATATTTTGGTAAGAAAGATTCATCAACCAACCACATTGCCTCGCATGATTATAGGAATGGTTCTGGTGCTCAGACTCCACTATAGCTAATTGTGCCTCGTACGTGGTTATCATGATGAAATTGGTGATGTAAGGCAAATCATACTTGATCCCAATGAAGGAGATAGTCATGATGAGTTTACCACCACCTTGCTATTATGCCATCAAGAAGGTGAACTAGTGAACACGTACGATCAACATCAGAATCATAGAAGGCCTTTAGGCACTAGACAAAGTCACAGACTTCCATTTTCCCATGAAACTGCATAGCTTCATCAAGACTTTTGAGTGGTGTAGCCACAATTGGTCCTTGCATGACTTGAATAGTGATAAGATGAAAAACCTAGGATGCTTGTGGTATTTGCAAAAAATGTCTTCACAATTGCCAATGGCACCACACACTCTCTTAGTAAGGTTGTAGTCACCTTGGGCCCAACAATCACATGGATTACTCATAGTATCAAAAAGGGACTGTGTGTCTGTCCATTGGAAAATGCCATCAGGAGTAGGATCATGATGCTCACTACCTCAAGCTATAACATTGTATATGTGATTAATATCCCCATCTATGTTAATAGGTTCTACATATGGGGGTTAATGTGCTTGGTCTAATGGGATGATGACTTTTTGATCAATATTTTCAGAGATGTATATCTCTTTTTAAAAATCAAATCAAATTTGTTAGCATAACACCAAGGATGACCCAATAGGGCTGAAAATTCATTAGTTAACCGATTCTATAAATTCAAATTTAGCCTTGAAAGATACCCCAAGGATATCAATAGTTACATTTTTAAGAACACCAATTGGCAGAGCATAGGTTTTATTGGCCATAAACAATACATGAGGTGATGGTTGTAAAGCTGGTCTAGCCATCTTTCTCCATGCATTCTTTGTGAGGACATTGAACTCAATGCCAATGCCAACTAAAATGTCTCAGATCACCTATCCATCGATTGAAGCATTCACCAATATTTCCTTGTCCTCTTGAGGGCTAGGAGGAACAAGAGTATCTTGTTGTTGAGCATGGTTTAATCATTGATCTTCAATTGGCCTTGGTGCCTAATGTTTAAGCTAATTAATTAATTATGGGACAATATCTTCTTCTAATAGGCACTTTCAAAGTTCTTGGAAGTCATCCACACCATGTCTTGATGTTCAGTGGCCTTCTACATATCAGCACATTGGGAAACACCATGATCCTTAACGAATTGAATTTCCCCTTGTAATTCACATACGAAGGTCATAGTATCTTAGAACACTTATTTATATTGATGAGCATTAGGATACCTAGTTGCTTGAGGCTCTTTATGTTGTACCTTCTCAATGGATGGAATAGACATAGACTGGGACTATCCACCGCTGCATGTTTTGATATTAACCTATTGGGCCATTAGAGTGCTAGAGCACAGTTTCCAACATGTTTTATCAATGCATATCATACTAGCACCCTTTTCATATTTCTTTTGTGATGGTTGTGTACATATCAGGGCATTCATCCAACCAGCGCTCTTTTTTACAAAAAATACATGTTGGATAGACTAGATAGTCTTATTGGTAGTGATTTGGAGACCCACATTTATAGCATATTTGTGGTGGGAAACGTCCACCTCCTCATCCCCATCTTTGACCTCATCCATGATACCCACCATTATCTTGATTATTTGAAACATAATTTTGATGTATACTATGCATGTGTGCCTCATGTATATTGAAGATAAGATGGAAGTTATTTATGTCATGGGTATATGCATTGCATATCTTTTCGTATTCAAAAGCTTTATATTGTGTATCCATTTGTAATAGAGGACAAGAGTGTACATTGTGATCTTCATGGAAAATTTTATAAGACTACTTAAGTACAGTGTAAATGTTCTTTCAAGTGTTATGAGCATTATTTGCAGTCAGCTTTTATAACTGTGACTCCAATGAATCTATTTGATCTTCCATAAAGGGGTTGATTCTAGTTTCAATACTACCAACAACTTCAACGTGGAGGGTATCTTCCAGAGCCTTGCATGGGCTGATAAATGTTCTTTGAGACAATGTTAATCTAAAAGGAATTAATAAGCCTCCCATGAACCAATGGACATGTTGAACAACATCAATCTCAAATGATAGATTAGACAAGAGTGCCTTGAATCATGCATCGTACTCATGCACACTTTTGGTTAGCTATTATTTTATATCCTTCAACATAACAATACTTTGTTTCTTAGATTTTAGAATATCAAACTCTTGAAGAAATGCTACCTTGAGCTAGTCATAATCAAATACTGCTTGTTAAGGGTCATACTTCCTATACCACTTGTGTGCTCTTTCCATAAGTGTGGTTGTGAATTGTGTTTCTTTACACTCAAAGGATGTTATGGCATGTGCTTTCTAGATGAGTTCACACTTATGAATATGCTTTGTGATATTCTCTACACCTTGATATTCTAACAAATAAAGTATCATTCCATAATATGCATTAGGTGGTTGAGGTGCTTACAATGGTGGTTGTTAATAAATTCTAAGTCATGTTTTTTGGGGGCAAAGCCCACTACTTCCTCCTGCTCCAACTTCTAGTCTACTAGTCATTTGGCCACCTAGTCCACCTCCCACATCTACAATAGTATAAGAAATACCTAAGATGTTGGGCATGGTAGTAGTTTGATTTATTATGCTTGGACCAATACTCTACCCACTACTTATGCTGGATCCACTAGGCACACCAAGTTGGGCCATGAAATTATCTTGAAGAGGAAAAGAAAACATCAAATCACTATGGTATAAAATTCACTCAATGGAAGGTTCTCTTACAGGGTTAGTCTATAGCTCTACACTATTTGTATCCTAGTTATGTGTAATTAATTCATCTAGTTTAAAATGATGAGCTCTCCCTATGGTTGGGGAATTGGGTTGGCTTATTTTAGGTTCTTCAGTCTCCACTACCTAGCTAGTTTTTATTGCATATAACAAAGCTAGCATTGGTTATAGTTCAAAAGTTGGTGAGTCCTCCTTGTGCTCTTTCACTTCGTTATGCATCCTAATAGCACTGACTGAGTCTTCCCATCCCCTTCCTACTCTACTTCCACCTATAACCCTTTATCGAGCTTCATCATATTTATACTTTTGCAACTCCTAATGAATAGATACCATTTCAAACCAATAATATATCATAAAAACCCTTGCATTCCATCCTAACCATGTGGCTCATGCAAGGATGAGTTTAGCCCTCCATGGGTAAATTTTCAAGTCCAAAGTCAATAAACAACTTCTTCACCTCTAAAGGGAAATGCCTAATATATTGACAACATGGTTCTCAAATAAAATGGAACTTTGCTTCTTTTAGATAGGAGTAAGTGGTTACAACGCACTCTAATATGTAGCTATTCAACACCCCTCTCTACCAGATATTAACAACTCATGTCCACGACGTTCCCAAGCATGTTAAGGCCCTTTAACACTCTATCATCCCAACTGTCCATCTAAAATTTGTTGACCAATCTTGAGCAAAGGCTGAGAGCTAAGCATGCAAATAAACAAGCAATTTTACAAATAAACTTTCATATAGAGAGCTATGGAGATGTTATTCAACCCATGCACGTGCAAAAATTCTTGGTTTAAGGTATGAAACTGTAAAGTTATCTTTGACCTAAGTATGCCATCTTTTAATATATTTAAGAGATAACCACTTAAACAATTTCCATTAATATGCAACAAGCGCTATGAGTCTCAGAAGCAGAACCAAAATGTTGGGTTTTATTTTCTATCTAGACCTTTACCTAGGGGATTTGAAGCAACTAGTTCCCAACAAGCTAATGTGTTGACTTTTCACATAAGACTGAGCTCTTGCGTACTCACCCAAAACATGTAACAATAAATTGGTTCCCATGGGTTGTGTCAAATAGTAATATACTTGTTGTGTATTAGTGCTTGATTGTATACCTTAATCAATGACTAAACAAAAAAAGAAACACAAAGTGATGGACCTAGGTTTAATTACGTAAAAAACCATGATTATGAAGATAATTTCCATGAGATTCAATGTATGTTTTGTACATATTTAGATAACATATATTCTATTCATTATATCCAAATATGAACCAAAAGTTACATAATAGATGTAATGGTAACTTAATGATGCAACTTAACTATCAACTGTAGTGCAATATCAAGATTACAATGATTTTTATAATTCTACTAGTTACCATAAACAATCGTTATACAATACCAATGTTCAACAAACTTACACATATCTACACTGGGGTATTTATACTTGGTTCTTCCTGACTAAGTTGTTACATTAATTATGACACTTCTAGTGACTAGACAATGATCTCTAGTGGATTGAGAGTTATGGCAGTCGTTTACTTATTTTTCCTATGGACCTAGGCCTTTGTGCCGCTATATTCCCATTCAGTGTTGGATCCTTATTTCCAAGTGTCATCCTTCATGCACTCTACTGACAAACTTGTGTATGATTAAAGTTTATTCTATCCTTGAGAATCACTCCTTATCCATTTCCCACTTTTTTCATGCTCTCCAAGTCTTTCGCTAATATACCGAGTCCTCCATTCTTGGGGTTTCCATTTTTTATGCCTCCCCTATGACTAGGTATTCTTACTCCATGATTTATTATGCCATATTATTTCATACCATGGTATTCACATGCCATGCTTATTTTGTGCCATTACCAAAATACTTAGCCAAAATTTGGGGTCCAACAACATGCCTTAAAAGGTGCACTGAGAAAAGGGTTGGCATAACTTTAGTTCTTCTTAGGATTGTTGGCCCCAATACCATTACCTAAAAATAATACAACCTACTCTTATTTGATTCTCTAAGCACTAAAAACTCGCTTATACACTTTCCTAAGTAATTCGCCATCCAATTTTTATACCATGTTGACTGGGTCAACCTTGTTAGGAATTTAGCACATGTTACATGAATCCATCGACCCAAGTTGACATATTTCAAGGCCTAATAACTCTATTTCCCACCTAACAAAGTCAACTGGGCTGACCTTATCAATTTAAAATCCAAGAGGGTTTAGGGTTAATCCTCAGCTATAAATACTCCTTAAAATTCATTTATAGATAGAGGATCATTCAATTGCACATCAATACTACTTGTAAATCTACTTATATAATTAATAGGAGGTTTTATTACTTAGGATTTCGCCTTGGAGAAGTAATTGTATTCTGGAGGTCTTGGATGCATATGAGAAGTATTATAGCCTTGAGTTGATCTATCCTTGCGATCCGTACAAGCCACAACAACCTATTACAAAACACCATTGTCAAAGGGAGAGATTGAGACATGATGGGTTCACTTCAACAAGGTAAGTATATTCCATTCATATTTAGAAAAGTATATATTTTATAACTAATATATTGAATTGCATCTCTCCTTGCTTAGATTATTACTATGTTATATTAGATAGAATTGTCTTTAGATGTTTATTATCTTCCCCATTTGTGCTACAAGCTTTGGTGAGCACTAGATTAGCTTTCATATTCATTTAATAAATTAGCTTGTATGTTTATTTAGTAGATTAACTTGCTTATTATTATTACAATCATAAGACTTAGCTAGGGTTATCACAAAATTATATTTAATTAGAGGCCTTGGAAACCTCTTCTTTGCTCCCTTAGTGTAGGTTTAATGGATCCATTATTGGTCATGACCCCAATATAACAAAGTATTGCTAAGCGAATTATTAGTTGATCATCTTATCCAAGATTGAATGTTACTGAGTAGGATAATTTGTAGATCTATCTTATTTCACTTGCATACAGTTACTATTTACCTATTTATTTCTATCAAAAGACATAAATCTAACAATTAATAAAAACATAGTATATAATCAAGTATGAAGTTTTCTTGTTAAGATAGTGCTAATGATAGAGTAAATATTTTTCATATGCCACCTTGGTACCATGTACCATTCTGATCTCACATGCCTTAACACCTCTTCATATAATGTAGAGTATATAGAAATGACAAGATTTTTCCATGTACTAATGGGCATATAAGAAGGGTAGGTATATAAATAAGTTTGGTATATTGATTTGGTGGTATATAGAAAAGGGGACATTTTGGAATGATAAAGAACTAATTTGGGGCTTTAAAAACTCAAAAATCAAAACATAAACAATGCATTTACTCAAATTAATTGGTGGTACAACATTAACCGACAAAGATAACTAGTTATAATGGTCTCGATAAGTGGAGAACACACTCATATTCAATGTTATATGGATTGATATTTGTGATAGAGATACATAACTAGTTGAGCCAAGAGAGAATACAAAACATATTTAGACATCAAAACAAAAAACTAGAAAGCATTGGACTTGATGAGTGCCTCAATTGATGGGGATGTGTTTCATCATATTCAAGGGTGCAATACTCCATGTGAAGCACTTTATAAATTGAAATACCTATATGATTCCAACTCAGAATTATAATTCATTTAGTTGCAGTTAAATTTGTTCAACCTTGAGTTAAAAGATGGTGATGTGATGAGATTGGATTCATAAATTCATGCGATCAAGCATGGTGGGGATTCCACATGTATCAAAATCAACATCTAGATAACCACATTTATAAAATCTATTCTTCTAAATTATTCAACCTATTTGAAGTCTCTACAAGCAAATAGTTAGTTGAAGACTCTTACATTTGATCAATTGGTTGAAAATATGGTAGAAAGAGAAAAGGCCTTTGAAAGAAAAATTGAGTCCAAAGGAGAATGTGTGTGCTATGTAAATGGAAATTCTTCCAAAAAATAAAATAACACCATGTATTTGAAAAATGAAGGCAACAATAAGTACAAGAATAAAAATAAGGGAAAGGAGTTAAAAATGACAATAAAAATGGTCAAAATAAAAAATAGAATGATAAGCATGACCTCTATTATGAATGATGTGACATAAAAGAAAGACATGAAACTCATGAATGTAGAACTCCATTGGATAAAATTGAAGCATACTATAAGAAAAAAGAAGAAAATTAAAGAAACAATTAAAAGAGTCAAACTTTGCTCAATTCACCAGTGAATGTGTATTTTATAGTACATATGATGAAGCAAATAGTGTCTTAGTCAATTCATCATGATTTGATGTTTGGGTTCTTGATACTGGTGCCACCCTACATATAACTTTCTAAAAAGACTTCTTTGAGGAGTTGAATGATGAAATTTATGGCCTAATATACCTCCAGATAGAGCAAGTCTGTAACCACATGGAAAAGGTACAATCTAACTCATGTGTCTAGGGCTTCAATATTTCGAAGTCCAAAATGTTATATACCTACCTCAATTGAAACTTGTTGTCTCTAGTGGTCATTTGGACACAAGGCCATTACATCTTATTGGACAATGGAAACATCACTATCAGAAGGAACTGTGATAATGCAGTCATCTTGACTAGATATGAGGAAGAAAAATTGCTCAAACTCAGGGGTGAGCCATTAGTTTTAAGGAATTATGGCCAATAATGGATAGGGTAAATTTTTCAAAATATTCAAATGTGTATACGAATTCTAAGTATGTCAAAGTGTGCCAAATTTGATGTTGAAAAAATTTGTAATATCAAATTTAGGTGTCTATACATGCCTCATTTTATTCTAGTAAGAAAACTTCTAGATTAAAATGATAACATAAGAAATTTGGTATTTATTATTAACTACACTTGGTGTTGATAGGTATGCAAACTTGAAGGGATACATGTATGGATTAATGTCCATTCATGATATAAAATATAAAATAATCTAGATCATTTACTTATTTTAAATTGAAAATTTAAGGAACAAATACACTTGAGGTTACAAAAACCAATATGCCACTTGTTAAAGTCATTTGAATAATTCCATGGGGTGATTATGCCCCAAGGATATGTAACTTTATAAAGCATTAGTTGAGGAGTTTTAATACCTAAATCACCATTGAATAAGGAAAAGTGATAGAGGTTGGTTGCTATAGAAAACTCAACTACACTACTTTGAATATCCTCATAATCTTTTGTGTCAACTTGAAATCAAGTTCATATGGAAAGGTGTAACCCTAAAATAGGTTTGTATGTCAAAATGGAACCCCAAATGGAACTCTAGATCAATATTTTGAGATGGATTATGAATCCAAATTTCGTATGTATTACCATTTCCCCCCATCAATCTACAATAGATAAATAAAAAATTATTTGCATGAAATGCATTCATTCCCCCAATTTGATCAATTTATACGTCAAAATGATAAAGAATGCCATAATTTATCCATCATAATGTCCTAGAATGTTTTTGAACTACTTAATATGATAAATCTACTCAATCTAACCATTTAATATATCTTAGTATGTCATAAAATACCCAGTTCTTTATAATTATTTAGAATGCCTCACATAATCCTTAATCAATCCAATCTACCCATCTAAATCACATAATCTGAGCCAAAGTATGAAATATTTACCTACCCTGGCCTAAATATTTAAAACAAACCCACTAAATGCTCTTATTTTATATTTGTAATGAAGCTTGTCAATTACTAATCTCAACAAAAAGAGTTATGCACACCATGAGCTATATAGAAAAATTTAATAATGAAAAATATGTATACAAACATGATAAGATATGTCATCATATAAATATTTGATCATTCAAGCATGTATGAAACATGCAAATAAATGCAATGGGCATATGAATGTTATTTCAAGTATATATATCAATTAGGAATGTGTTAATAATCATCACAATATATGCATGATATAAATCATGGCATTGCATGCAACATAAGAATGTGTGATATAAATCATGACACCAAGATCAATAATAATTATATATGTAACCATGCACATGCAAACAATGCCATGATCATCAAGCACATAAGCACTCAAGATATGGATCAACTTTGACCTAACTTGGATATAACATGGCCATGAATCAGGCTAGAGGTTCATCTGACACAATTGACACATGATGTGAAAAAACACAATCAATGCAGTCATATAACACATAATATAACACACATCAATGATCTCATAATATAATAAAAATAAACATAAATCATATATAGAGCAAATAATTACAATCCACATAATCAATGTTCATCACCATCTAATATATAAAAGCACAATATCTATAGGAAAAATCACTCTAGAAAATATAAGCAAGAGAAATACATGTGTCATAGTCTACTATGATCAATAGACTGGTATAATTAGATATAGCCTATCATTGAAAATATGCCCTCAATGTAGGTATGACCCTAATGTAGAAAGGTATCCCATGGGTGTAAATAATTTCACACATGTATATGTCCATGTATCATATGTAACTTGTATGTCTTGCATCCCATTCATGTATACTGTTAAAATCAAGTGAAAAGAAAATAGATATGTAATTCACCATATATATGATAGATAACATCAATAAAACATGTGTGTCATAAAAGTATGCCAGGCATAGGTCATAATTTTGTATATATATATATATATATATATATATATATATATATGTATGCATGTATGTATTTATTTTGTTATTTTTGAATTCTATAATCCTAAGATCACATCTAAAGGATGCATAAATGTAGACCTAAGACCTAATAATAGAGTGATTATATTTGGATATAGAATAATATCACATTTCCATAGATCATTTTCATTATAATCATCATACTTAGGTATGCCTATCATCTTTCCCTTTGCTTTCTCAAGGTGTCTATGTGTACACATTGAATTTATATCAACACTATGTGTGGGGTTAATTGTTGTCTTATTAAGTGATTACCACTTCACTTGTTCTTAAATATTTTACATTTATATGCTCATTATTTCCATCATGAAATTTTTTGATCATATTATTTTCAAACTTGAATGTAATACACTTATTTCAAACATCAACGGTATCTTGCATTTGTTCTAACTACTATTGTCCAAGTGTAGCATGCAATTATTCCTTGGTATTGATTGAATATTAATATATTTATATAAATCACATAGGTTGAATATTTTCCCCATTATTATCGGTAACAATCATTTTAATAAATTTAGTAAAAAATGTAAAATAGGATACCATTACTCTGTTAATGCTTAATATATAAAAGATCATTTATTTAAAGTTTTACTGTGACCAGTAAAATAACTAAATTCAACTATCCAAAAATCCCTTAACTTCTTATAGGAATACAACCCAAATATTTAACTACATAATTTATTAATTAACTTAATTAAACTTAATTTATTTCGAAGGGGGTGTATTTTATACAAATAAACATTCCCCTTTTACAAACTAAATTAATTTCTTAAATCTATGCTAATGTTAAGAATTTGGAGCAAGTCTTAACATGCATGCATCATACATATCAATGTGTCTAGTACCTTTGACGACAAACAATCGATAATGTAATATGGCCTAGTGATTGTTCATAATGTATATTGTGTTACAATTCATCTACCACATGGCCCAAGTAGTGTATAAACTGAATATTGCATGTATTGGCCCACTCTCCTTTATCAACTTGAACTTATTACCCAGGTCACCCTTGATAAATACTTGAATAATCAATGGGTCCATTATGGATGTTTATAAAATTTACATGATCTAATCCTTTGTTGTGTTTATTTTTAGAAATTGACATGATTGCATCCATGTTAGGTGGATTTTCCTGTACTTATATTATCATGATAATGACTTCATCATTAAATTTATGAATATTTTGTTGTAATGCTTCACATATATCTATTCCATGTCTAGTTATTATATGATGACTAAAATATGAATTCCTTTCTTGATGTGATATTTGAGTCATAGATCAATGCCTATTAGAAATTAGAACGATCAAATTCTTTTCAAATGACATTTTTAGTATATTACTTGTTTTTTTGGGTACACTAATTACTTGTAATCTTGCCTTTTGATATGTGAAAGGTCCCATTTCCATGAATTCTTGTTATTTTTTGATTTTTTTTATGGACATTGGATATTCATCATTGATACATCATGAAACATGAATGCTCCTTGTGATTGATTCATACTATATTTCACAAAATTTTGTCTCAATGAAACACTTATTATGAGATATTCCTATTGTGAATTGATATTGAAACAAACATTTACATTTATATTCTTATGGTTACTTAGAAGGGGTGAATTCAATTTATCTAACTTTGGTTGTGCATGAAAGACACCTCATAATTCATCGATACTCACCATGTTTTAAACATCTTTATACTATTCTAGGCCTATAGGTGTAAAGTTTATATGACACAAATAATCATCTATGTTAAATGAAATCATTTTTCATAATTGTCACTATCATCCCTAATGAGCATTCGATCAAGATATCATATATTGATCAACAAAGGAAGATTTGGTATCTTCTTATTTTGTGCTTCAAACATATGTGACAACTCTTTTATTGTCTCTTGATTAAGTGATATAATTGGATTTTACTCATTTTCATTAGCTTTGTTTAACTCTCCACATTTATAACTATGTATTCGATCTATTGGTATGACATGTAATGGGGGTATTATGGAAGAGTGAGGATCATCGGATTATGGTATACATATATCATCATGTTCAACTAATTTGTAATAATTGACAAGGTTTATTATCCATAGGACAAGTATCTAAACATCCCTCATTTATAAATTTTGAATATCAATGTTGCGTGGGTGGTACAACTTCCATAGCACAAAACATAGGGTCTACCTAAGAGTAGGTTATAATGCAAATTATTTGGCATTAATTAAAATATAGTATTTAATGTTCTAGGCCACACTATCACATCCAAAGTAATTATTCTCAACCCTTAAAGAGGTATATTATCAAAACCTCTTATGTTCTTGTTTGATTTATTAATAGAGTCTATACTGATACTAAGTGTTTGAAGAAACATGATATTTCAAATGTCCAATCCTAATCTATAAGCACATGCTTAACCCCATTATTGACGATTCATACTTGTACAAAAAGTGGGATATTTTGATCTATTATATGTTGAATAGAAAATCTTGTTTCTAAAAAACATTTACGTCTTCACTATCCTTCAATGTATTAACAATGGATGAAAACTAAGTTGGTCCTATATTATTGGGTAAAGTTTCATTTCATAGTGATATGTAGAGAATATCCTTATATATAGTGTATCTCTTGATAAATTATAATCTATATATTTTAGGTAGATTATTCTTAAGTTTATCTATGAAATCATAATCACTCGTTATATTGGCTAGTACCTTAGGATGTGGAGAAAGATTAGGAGGGACATTTTTATTACCTTCACTTTTTTATATATGATGATGCACCCTAAATATATGGGTTGTGATAAAATGGATCTCTATATCCAATATAATCATAGGGAAAATAATAGGGGATGCATGGTAGATATCACTACCTTGAGTTCTAGAAAGAGGATGAACGAAAGGAGTCATACATGTCCTTTCCAAATTGAGTAGTAACCAAAAACATCTAAGATTCAATATTAATGTAGTTTATGTTAATGAGGAGATAATAATTCACCACAATTGATTTCATCCTTATATTTATTGTAGATACATTTAACCCATTTCATTGCATGAGAAAATAATACAATAAATAATTTATGAAATAATCATGAATTTATGAGAACCATAGCTTGAATTAAAAAATATAAAAAATTAGCATCCCTTGTATCTATGTTAGGGTTTTGATTATGTGAATAAGGAGAAATTAAAAATCATGTTTTAAAATCAACCTCTAGTATGAAATAACTCTAAAACCCTACAAAATTTTTAAACCCTAAGGTATGAGTCATAAGGTTTTGGAATGTTTTAGTCAATGATCAAGTTCACCAAAATGTTCTACTTTTTTTTTCATTAATGTGATCTAAATGAAGTAAAAATATGAATATTTAGATTATTTAAAATTGGGAAATAATCATACAAATCTAAATGCAAAAAGGGAGATTGATATTACACTTATAAAATTAGAAATTGATAAAACACTATGGAATAGATTTGTACTTAACCTATTTCTAATTCATGTTCCTCATAACAACCATCACATGTTCTAAAAATATTTTGTATATGATCTATCATAGCTCAGGTCAGAAATAATGGCTCAAAGTATGTGCAGATGTTATTGTAATAGTGAGACCCTTATAGTAATTGGTATTATCTACATCCTACCAATAGTGTCCCTATTAAATGTGTAGGTTAATGATGCCATATATATCTATGCCTATGTTTGTATATTATTATTATGTGTGCACACTAATGTTTGGTCTTGTTCATTGATTCATATTTTTCTTATCCTTATTTTGAAGCCCTAATCTCATGTTCGACCAAAAAATGACCCTTGAAAAATGGGTCAGTATGTTGGGTTGGAAAAACTCAAACATTCCATGTTGAGTAACTAAGTTTTTCCCATGTTCTAATAATCTAAAGATGGTTCAAACTATATGTAGTTCTCCCATATAGGTGTGTGTGTGCAACATCATGATCAATCTAGAATACAATGCAATGTTTGGCCTATAACACTTAGTACCATGCGAATTTAACCTACATTTGTATTCAAGCTTGGCTCTAAAACTACTCTTTTGAGGGATATTTAGATATGTATGCATTTTTATAATATCTCAATATATTTCCAATGTATTTCTAGAAATTTAAAGTGAATCACAATGTAAAATCCAAGTTACCAAATGAGTATGACCTTTAGATTAATTTTTATTTATAGTTGACTCTTTAACAATTTATTCTATGATTGACCCATGAAACATGTCTAGATTGACCTACTAGAGACTTCCATATTTAAATATTAATTAATGAGTGTTAGTAGACACTACTGGTAGAGGAAAATACTAAAATGTTTTAGTTATTTTATGATCAATGCGATTTAAATGAATTAAAATTATGAATCAAATTATGTAAAATAAGATAAAAACCATATAAATATAAATGCAAAGGGGGAGATTGCTATTATATTTATAAATTTGATTTTTTTTTTTAAATTATGGAAGAGAGATACTTAGATTGTTTTGATAATATAATACTCACAATGTTTAACATTATCCCAAAAAATGCTTTGTGTCTAGTCTATAATCACTCATATTAGTAAAGATGAGCTCAAAATCTTATCAAATGCTGTTGCTAAAATTGAGACCCCTATGGTGATGTGTACTATCCAAGCCTTAATTATATTATCCTTTTTGACTATGCATGTCTATTATTTCTAAAACTCCTACATCTCCATTACTAGATGCTTCTTATGTGTGCACTCACTTTTGATTTTGTTTATTAATTCATTTTTTCCTTATCCTTATTTTAAAATTCTAATCTCATTTTGACTAAAATGTGGCCCGTGAAATATGGGTTAGTATGCTAGGTTATCCCAATCCATTCCCTGTTATGTGACGAAGTATTTCCTAAATTTAAATAATCTGAAGAGGGCTAACACCACATGTAGTTATCTCACATTGGTGTGTGTCTGCACCATCATTATTAATCTAGAACATAATGTAATGTTTAGATTTTGACACTTAGTACAATTTCACTCAACTACCCCTCTCAAATATTTTTGAATAGGGGCCCATTTCAGCCTAAAAGGAGCTAGATATGATGGCGAAATCATTTCTTAGTATTCATCAATACTTTACAGGATAAGATTTCCCAAAGTCCTTATGTCCATGTTTATTTCCAAGAGTATGTTTATTCTAATATTTATGAAATTTCCATTTTCTTGTTTATCTAAGTTTTCGTTGATTATTTTATTTAGGCCAACCTATTAATGGCTTTCAAAAGTTTTCTTAGTATGCAGGTTCTCTGAAGTTACACCGAGTGTAATTCCCTTTGGCATTTGATTCTTCGACACTTTCCTTTGGTAATTCCCTTTAGCATTTTGTTCTTTGGCACTTTCATCTAACACTTCCTTTCAACATTTTGTTCTTTGAAACTTCTACAAGTCTTTCTGCCTTGGCATATTTTACACTTTGATCATGCGGTGATAAGCTGCTAACCTACATCCATCCAAACACTTATAAAACTTTAAAAGACTTCTAGGCAAGATTTTTTTTGGGATGATGACACATGTCATCATCCCACTCACCCAGTGACTGACAAGATCAAAGTTTAAATATTTTTAAAGTTATGGGCAAGTGGAACATCAATAACCATCCATGTGTCACAATCTTGAAAGCCCACTACCATTGAAATAGTCTAAAAAGTTCTAAGTCTTTCAGGTGAATGAAACACTAGGATGATCATAAGTGTTATCATCCTACTCACCTGGAGCCTAAAAAATATAAAGGATGGTACTATACTCCTAGGGAAAGTGAGATTGTAGGATTTTTCCAAATGTCATTATTATGTAGGCCCAAAACATTCAAAGGCAAGATCAAGATAGAAAGAAACTGATAAGCAACAGGATGGCAGAGTTTCATCACATGTCCCTAAAATGTCATGGTGGCTAGGTAATAAAGAGGCAATACTTATGGAGGAAGTGGGAGGATGAAAAGTGTCAAGAAGAAGTGAAGGAACACCTAAGGAAAAAGATGAAAAAACCACCTAGCAGTGGGGCTCGTAAAAGGTAACACTTCACCAACCAAATTCAAAATATGAAAATAGACAATAATGGAGGAGGCAAAAGGTTATTGATGCCATTAATCTATATGAATTAGCCAACTAAATGCATTCAATTTAGTGGGGCTAGTGAATCTAAAAGGCAATATATGTAATGACCCAAGTCAATTGTAATTGCATTTCAATTGAGTTAATAATTGCAGACATAAATTCATACTCTATCATGACCGAACAAAAGTGCCAAAGTTCAAGAGGGAAAGTTGTTAGGCCACATCATAACCAAGGATGGAATTTATGTTGACCCAAAATGGATTCAAGCCATCTCAAAAATGACACCTCCAAATAGTAAAAAATAGTTAAATTCATTCTTTGGTAAGATCAACTTTGTGCACAAATTAATCTCTGGGTTTGCTAAAATTGTCAAACCACTAAATGCTATGCTAAAAAAATGATGCAAATATAGGATGGATAGTTGACGCCAAAAATTCCTTCTGAGACATCAAGATTGAAATTAATCAAGCTCTAGTACTGATTAGTCCTGACTTCACCAATGATGTATTCCTTTGCTTCAAAACATATCATTGCTATGATACTCACTCAAAACGTAGATAGCAATGAACACCCAATTTATTTTATGAGTACTAATTTAAAGCACATTGAACTAAAATATTCAATGATAGACAATAAAATTTATGCACTGGTCAAAGTTGTGAATAATATTAGACATTATATGTTGATAATTTAAACTTATGCTATAGTCCCAGATCCAGTTGTTAAGCTTACACTCAGCCATAATGAATTGGGTAAGAGAAGGAGAAAGTGGATGGCCAAGTTGCAAGAGTTTGATTTAGATATCAAAAAAGCCAAGATAGAGAGAGGCCAATGAATAATCCAACTAATGACTGGTCGATCAATTCAATGAAGTCCAAATGGTTGGAGGAGAGTAGTATGACTAAATCATTCATTGTTTACTGACGAGAACATGCCCCCTTGAGTTGAATAGAGAATAAAGGCAAGATTTGAAGCTCAAAAATGCCCACTACATGATAAAATGAGGAGTCCTTTATCACAAAAACTATGAGGGCAATGTGTATCAAGAGAATAAGCTACAAATATATTAGACAACATACACCAAAATTTGGGTAGTGGGCACTCTTCTGGGATTAAAACAACCCAAGATCTTGAGAATGGGATTGGCCCACCTTTTTCAAGGATTCCTATAACCATGTAAGGACCTACCATGAATGCTAAGTCTTTTGGAAAAGGGAGACCAATGCTACTATGCCATTGCACCCAGTCATTGAAGGTCATCCTTTTGCACAATGGAGCTTTGATTTCATTAGGGTAATCAATCCAAATTCCTTGGAAGAATAAAAATCTATCCTCATAGCCACCGATTACTACACTAGATGGATAAAAGCTGTAGCCACCAAGAACTACTGAGCTCAAAATGTTATTTAAATTTTAGAGGAATCTATACTGATCAGGGTTAGTATTCCCATCTATAAAGTTAGTGATAATGGCTTAGTTTTTCAATTTGCTAAATTCATTGGATGGGACTACAATAATCAGTTTCCTCTTCAAATTACTATCTTCAAGGGAACAAAGTAGCAAAGTCCACTGATAAGAACTTGATGGATGCCATTAAAAAATCAGCCTAGGATAAACCAAGAGAATGGCATATTTTATTAAAATATGCATTGTGGGTAGATAAAACAAGGTGAAAATAGGCCCTCAATACCTCACCCTTCCTATTGGTATATGGACAATAGCTCGTCTTCCCAGTTTCTCTTAAACTCCCCACATATCAATTTATACAAGAGTATATGGAAGAAGATCTAAGGGTCCAGTCTAGATTGTTAGATATAGTCCAACTAGAAGATGTAAGAACTAAAACACTAGAAATCTTCAATAGACACCAAGACATTGTCAAAAGGTGGTTGTTGACCAATTTTGACCCCCAAGTCAAAATGAGTCAACCCTTATAGCTTGAAACTTTTCATAGGGATATCCAAGATTGTAAATAGTCTTGTTGAGAGTCATGCCTTAGTAATATTGACTTGTCTTATCATGGTTTCAAGTGTCAAATTATTTCACGGTCTTAGTGAGGTCTTCTCAAGAAGGTAAGCTATGACATGTCTTGTCCAATTAGCTTGCATAATGCTTTTTAGGAGCAATTCCACAGGGCTAAATCATGCTCATTTCTCTTAAAAATTTTCATGATGGTATCCAAATGTGGGAAGAGTGAAAATATGAAGATAATCATAGGAAATACATTCCCGAAGAGTAAAATTTACAGAGAGAGAGAGAGAGAGAGAGAGAGAGAGAGAGAGAGAGAGAGAGAGAGAGAGAGAGAGAGAGAGAGAGAGAGAGAGAGAGAGAGAGAGAGAGAATAAATATATGTTTTGGCTTATGCAATAATATTTATTTGGGCATTTTCTATGTTTCTAGTTGCCAAATCAGCTTACATAACAGTTTTTAAACACAATTTCATAGGATCAAATGAAGTCGACTCACCTTAAAAATTATCAAGAAGGTAGGAAAATGTGGAAAAAATATGCAGGTCAAGAAAGTAATAAGAAATCATTCACACATTCAAAATGTGCAGGGTGAAAAATTAGCTCCTGAGTTAATGTTTTACTTAGTCAACTTTCTGTGTTTCTAGTTTTCAGAACTGGCTAGTGCACACATTTCAAGCTCATTATTTCATGGGTAAATGAGGTCAAATCTTGTTCAAATTCCTCCTAGTGATATCCAAATGTCATTATAGTGAAATGGGAAAGATAACACATAAATATTAAATATCATGTGTGAAATATGCAACCATCAAAATTAGCTTATATGTTGAATTTTACTTGCTATTTTCTACACCTTGTAGTTTCTAAATCTACCCATTAAGCACTTTTACAACCCATTTATGTAGTGCCAAATTAAGTCCAAATTTATTGAAACTTTTCATGATAGTACCCCGATGGCATGTAAAGGTAATGCATTTAGTTTAGTAGCTATTAAAGTTTCTAGTGAAAAGTTATAATGGTGCAAAGTGACCCTCCCAGGAATATTTATCACTTGGCCAACTTTTCACCAAAAAACACTTAGAGGGCAATACACAGGAGTTAATTTAATCATTTCAAAAAACTAAAAACACCCTGTTGAGTGTATTTTCAATAAATTTTTATAAATATAAATTATGATGGGTTTTACTCATATCTTGCTCTGTGATTTTCTATTTTTCCATGTTCTAAAGGTGCTGATGTGACTGTGCATGACTACATATTAGTTTTTTAGCCATATATTTTGATATGAATGTCTATTTTTGATGCTACTTATTATGTTGGAAATATTATTTCTCCCTATTTTTAATGATGTTAATTTTAAAATTGGAGAAATGTAGGATGTAAAATTGATCAACGTGGTAGCTGAAGGCCATGTGTCAAGATAACAACTTATAACTCCTCAATCAAGAAAGGGCCTTTTAAAGAGAGAAAAGATGAGTCATAGGAGATAAAAGGCCACTTATATTCCACATTTCATGATTTCATCATTAGTCCAAGCTAACAAATGTTGAATACAAATAACAAAACTATTTCTTCACCTTTTATTGCAATTGTAATTGGTCTCATGATTGATGATATTCATGGTAAAATTTATCCACATCCTCCCCTCTCTCTTTTCTCCATTTTTATATATACTGTCCTTGAATGTATTGTAAAAAAGATCCAAATTTGGTATGGTGAAGCCTCGTTGAGTTGAATATTGAGTTTACCTTTGGGATAAAAATTTCAAGTTGGTTTTATTTTCTCAAATTCTTGCATAAGTATGTGAAGTAGTATGTTTTTGAGTGACAAGTGATAGTTCTCTTTCCTTGCATTAATCTATCTCTTTCATGCTTTGTATGAGCAATATTATTTATAAAAGGTCACATGATGTGTAACTGGTTACTTTGTGTGACTTTAAGTGTAAAGAAGATTACTAGTGTCTATTATTAGACCTACTATTTATCTACCTTGAGGAATACATTGCATTCTACCTTCATGTTTAAACACTTTTGTTAGGATCACCTTGGACTTTGAGATTAGTTTTTTAAGTTGTATTCTATAGTGTAGGTTCAATTAGGATTGTGGAGTTAATCTTGGTGCATCACCTCCATTAGATTAGTATTTAATCTCATTCTATCCCTTTTCCTTCAAAGCAAGTAGGTTAGTGGTTAATTCTAGGTGTTATGCATGGGAGATAGCCCATAATCTAGAGACTCACTTTTAATAATTTTCACTCACAACAAATGAGGTGTTTTGATGTTATCCCAAATTTAAAGAGGCTGAAGTATCCCTACTTAGGGTACAAATTTGGGTGATAACAATGGTTTGATAAAAGGTCCAAGATCAAAGCATTTAGAATCTCAAACCTAGTTCTGCTATGGGATAAAGCCCATGAGAAGAGGGGACAACATGAAAAATAAACTCCCTTGTGGTTTGGACCATATCAAGTGTATGAAATCTTAGGCAACAACACTTTACATCTAAAAGACCTTAAAGGTAACGGCCTAACCTTCTCATTAATGGGAACTATTTGAAGTACTACTTCAAGGCTACTCCCACTAAGGATATTTTTGAATGAAGGAGACTATGGTAGAGGTAAACATTAGATTAGGTTTTATTGCTTTCATATTTAGTTTTCCTATTTTCTATCTTTTCTTTTTGTTAAATTAGCTTTCATGATTTATAGATTATAATCTTTTGCTTTCAACATTGTGTTTGTTTAGGTTAGTTCCCTATTTTATAGGTTAGATGTATTTTGTCTTAGAACAACCTGAATGACTCTTCCTTGAGTGATGAAATTTATAACCCAACCACTATGATATTCATGCATGATGCTGCATACCCAAAAGAGAAAACAAAGGGGTAGGAAGAGCCTAAAATGAAATACAATAACTGGTTGATGCACATGTTTTTTTTATTATTACATCTCAGGGTTCAAGATTTTAGGATTCAGGTATGCCAAGGAAACTAGTCATAATTATATCACATTTAAATACTCTTATCAAGTGTGTGAAAGTTGCTCTCATTATTTCATGTAAATTAAGAATTTTTTCTCACTTTTTTGATTAAACATGCTTTCCATGCTAATAATTATTTAGGATACTAACCATAGATACAAAGAAGACTAACAAAGACATTATGGTAACTTGAATTTTCTATTCTACATACACCAGCTCACAAGGATTCCCAACCCTCTCTTCTATTTAAAAAAAAAAAAAAGATAAGAGGACCAATATGTCCCAAAGAGTGATCATATAAGCCTAAAATAAAATCTAAATGTGATCAAAGACTCACACGATGAAATAATATCAATGAATTATATGTCATGAAATATTGTGAGGGAAGAAAAGAGGGGAATCTAAGGTATCTTCGTCAGGGCTGTGAACACCTGGCTAGCAACAAAGCAATATCTGATCTTCCTAGGTTTTTTCTTATACACTTCCAAAAAACCATTGTGAAACCTATGGTTTACTCTAAGTCCTTGCTAAAAGTCTCAAAACAAGGGTAAAAGAAAATCACCCCATCACACATAGATCCAAGGTATAAGTAGAATTAGTATGTTGCATGGAATTTTGTAGGAGTCTCTTTTATGTTTCTGATTTGATTATTCTCTTATCAAAGGATTCATGATCAGTTTATAAGTGCTAAATAAATATTCTGGGTTCTTGAATACTCTGGAGTATTTTGCCTATAAGTTAACATTTTTTACACTCAACATACCCTATTCTCAAGTTTTTTTTGAATAGAGGCCCATTTCAGCCTAAAAGGAGTTAGTTATGATGGGGAAATTATTTCTTGATATTCATCAGTAATTTATAGGATATGATTTCCCAAAGTCCTTATGTCCAAGTTTCTTACCAAGAATATGTCCATTCTAATATTAATGAAATTTCCATTTTCTTAGTTATCCAAATTTTTGTTACTTATTTTATTTAGGCTAACCTATTAATGGCTTTTATAAGTTTCCTAAGTATGCAAGTTTTCTAAAGTTACAATCAGTGAAATTTACTTTGACATTTTGTTCTTCAACACTTTCCTCTGATAATTCCATTCAAAATTTTATTCTTTGGCACTTCCCTTTGGTGTTTTATTTATCACCACTTATATAAGTCTTTCTTCCTTGGGTGTATTTTATACTTCAATCTTCTAAAAATCGGTGACACACAGTGACAACCCACTAACTTTCAACCATCTAGACACTTAGAAACTTTTAAAATAATTTTAGGTAAGTAAAGAACTAGGATGATGACATGTGTCATCATCTCACTCACCTGATGATTGACAAGATCAAAATTTCAAGATATAGAAGTTTTGGGCAAGTGGAACAACAACAACCATCTATGTGTCATAATCTCACAAGCCCACTACCATCACAACATTCTAGGAAGTTTTAAGTATTGTGGGTGAATGGAGCACCATGATGATGACAAGTGTTAGGATCCCATTCAACCACATCTTGCACAAATATAAAGGATGGTATGATACTCATAGGGAAAGTGAGATCATGGTATTTTTACAAGTGTCATAATCTTGCAGGCCCATAATATTCAAAGGTAAAGAAAAAAATAGAAAGAGATCGATAGGAAACATGATGGCAAAGTTTCTCCACATGTCCCCCGAAAATGACACAGTGGTTAGGTTATATAGAGGAAATAATTTTTTAGGAAGCGAGAAGATGACAAATGTAAAGAATAAGTGACATAACACCTAGGAAAAAATATAAAAAATCCACCTAGCAATGGGGTTCGCAAAAGGTAACACTTCACCAGCCAAATTCAAAATATGAAAAGAGATAAAAACAAAGGAGGAAAAATGTTGTTGATGCCACTAATCTAAATAAATTGGCCAAATGAATACATTCAATTTAGTGGGGCAAACAAATCTAAGAGGTGATATATGCAATCAAACAAGTCAATTATAATTATATTGCCATAGAGTTAACAATTGTAAATGAAAATTCAAGATCTATCCTAATTGAAAAAAATGACATAATTATAGAGAATCAGAGCTTAAGTGTATAACCATGGATTTCGATTCATGCCTTCCACCTACCCATACTCCATATTCCATTGTAGCCCTGAACAATACACTGATACAAAGTTTGACGAGGTTGATCTCAATCATGGATTCAAACACTACTCAACTATATGGGAGGAAGTTGAGGTAGTAGAGCCTTGTGGTCATGAGGAGAAACCCTCATCCTTTACATAAAGATACATATCGGAACTGGTGGTAATTAAATTAGTGGGCCTACATGATGTAATGGAAAAACTAGAGGTAATGCCCTATATTGACCTAGTCTATGATTTATTTGCAAATGGACAAATTTATGGAAACATTATACATTTTCATCAATGCAACACACCCATGGCCTATGTTAGTGGGTGTGCATTTGAGAAGTACTACTGATTCCCTAGCCCCAAATCACCCTATAACCAAACCCTAATCAACTAATGGATGTCTTCAAACAATGTAACCAAAAAGTTACAGGAATGGGTAAGTGACCCAACCACCTTCACAATTAAGGGTTTCATCTCTAATTTTTGATTTTCCATTTTTAGGCCATGGATCAAAATTACCATGTCCTTGTTAAATAGAATTTATGGTTTCCCAAGCATAATCTATATCATTTAGGTTTGGATACCCCTACTAGACACCATCCTCATATCCACCAATATCATTGCCATAGGAGAAACCATTAGTTCTAATTTGATCGACCAAGTTAGTAGCTCAGACAACTAATTGGATGGTAATTTTTATATGATGTCTTATCTAGTGGATGCTATAACTAAGATAGTCCACTCATCTTTTGAGGAACCCTGGGAACCATCCTTTGAGTATCTAATGAATGAAATTTGTGATGAATTCAATATTATTCATGTCCAAAAATTTAGGAAGAACATGACTAGGGTGACAAAGAATTTCTATGTAATGGTATACCAAGCCATTTATGGCAAGGATATGCATATATTATTTGACCATATCAGAATAACAATTAAAAATATTGGTAGCTATTAGCTTTATCTAGTTTACAAAGTTATCATAATAAAGGGGACCAAGGCCTTTTCCATATATCTTCCTTGGTTGGTGCCAAATAAGGTGGAAAAAAAAGAAGTTACAACTCAATTAGTAGGTTATGTGGATGTTACACCAATAAATTATAGACAAGAAGTAGTCCACCCAACTCCCATCAATATTGGCCAAATTAAGTATACCAAATGGGAACACTTTCACCCAGTGGGAAATTCTGGGACATCCTATGACTTCAAGTGGGCACCCTATAGTTATTCGGATCTAATGAAAAGAGTCAAGAACCACCTGGATAAATTTAGAGCTAGGGTGAATATTGATTATGGCCATGTGTCATATCCATATGATGAGGTATTCATGGATGTTTTGAATGACACATAATTTCAAACAAGGATGAAAAAGGTAAATATGTCCATGTTGGTGGCTAAGCATATTGAATACAATCCAAATACAACCAAGGAAGATGCTCTATGAATTAAGAAAGAGCACTGTACTTAAAATCCACCTCTAAAACCCCTTTCATAGGCTAAGATTCAAGGACAAAAGTAGGCTGGTCGATCTAAGTAGGCATCTATGATAGTAAAAAAAGAGATCATCTAGTTTCCTCCTTTACATGGTAGAACAATGGTGTCCACTTCTCCTCCCCTGACTGCCACTACATTGAGTATTGCAAGTGTAGCTCAATATAGTGGACCATTCTCCATGTTACCATTTCCTCCACTCACTAAGAAATAATAGGTAAGTCTCTCATCTTTCCTCCCACCTGTTTCTTGTTTGGTCCCATCACTATCCCTAGTCCAAACTCTTTCACCACCTCCTCCATCAATTTATCCATCCCATAGACTAATGTCCACTCCCCCCAGGTTCTACTCCAACAACCATTTTTACCCTCACCTCATAACCACCCATTACCCCTTCAAATTCACTTAATATCACTTCACCTCTTTTATCACTAGATTTTGCTCCCACTAGACCTCCTCTTATGTATAAGAGTAAGCAAAAGGCCCCTTTAGTTTCTCCTTAGAACACACTAATAAAGGAAACCTAGGAGGAAAAATTAGGAGAGGGAATGAATAAAGATAAAGGTTCCAAATAATCAGGACCCCTGCAGGTATTGGACAATGATGAAGAGTGGTCTACTGAAGAGAAATGGAAAGATCATATAAAAAAATCATTGTCTAAGACTATTTGTGAAACCACTAAAAGTGATCCTTCAAATGAATGGTTGATGAAAGAAGAAACTCAGTCAGGGGACACTGAGGTTTTAAAGACTAGTTCAATCTCAACTGAACTACTAAAAAATCTAGATGAAGATAAGGGAGATAAAGCATTGTCTAAACCTCTAAATTTAACATAAGGGAAATCAATGAGCATATCTCTAGCACTAGTACCACCTATCACAATAATTATATCTCTAGAAACATTCCCCTCATTTGCTACTACATAAGGGTTAGCATTCATGATCCTCATTCCCTATCTATTTTTGTAACTACTATTGTTCTGGATAGTACTATGGCAACTATTTCTCATATCATAGACTCCAAGATTGACCAAAAAACTATAGTGCCAATTTTGAAAACCCCAATCCTAACCCCTCTAACCAAGACTGTGGCCTAGACGACCTTCCACAAGCTCTACTAGGATTGCCTATACATTTATAATTGATTATTTACATAATTTGTTTATCACCCTTTCCACTTATTCATTATTTTCTCACCTAATCCCTCAACCGTATGGCACAATAAATAGGTGTACTTTGAGAGTTTAGTCTCATCCACCATTTTTGCTTTCCTAATTAATCTTCCTAGCCATCCACCTAATTAAACCTTCCAATTGGCTAGGCAGTCTAATAAAAATCTACCATTATTACTCAAGTAAATGGGTCATAGAAATGGAAGCTAATAATTGACACAATGGCCCCCAATAAGGTCACTATATGGAGGAGAGATATTACCCACTTTCCCAAACTATGAATATCCTCTCCTAAGCCCATGATTCCCCTTAGACAATATCCACCTTCTACCCCTGTAGCACATGTAGATCCCTCACCAAAACTAGTTAGCTTGAATGTCCTAGAATGGATATAGAAAATGTAGAAAGAAAAAGAAGGCAAGTAAGACTTGGTCATTATGGAAAAACCAATAGTCAAGTTTCATTTTGAAAAATAAACTAAGACTATGAAGAAGATCAAAAGAAAAACCATAATGGCTAAAGGACAATAGGTGGAACTGGAACACATAGAAGATGTGTTCTCTTTGACCAAGAGAAGAATAACCCTCCCCTCTAACTTAGGTGGTTAAAAAGAAGACCCATACACCTTTGTGGACTCTATAGGGGGAGTAATAAAGGAAATGTTCATGGGATATGATCAGTCTATGGAAGCCATACAAGAAAGAAGTACCATAAAACCTTTAAGGGACCTCATAGGAAATATACAAATAACATCTCAAAATTTATATGATACCCTCTAATTGATAAGAGATACAAAGAGGGAGTCATAACCCAAATTAAGGCATGTCTTCTCCCTTGTATAATATATGAATAAGATGGAGGCCAAACTCTATTTTCTAAGCTCAATCTTTATTTCAGGTTCTAGGCTCAATCTTTGCTTTGGCTCCCCTATCTTTGAGGATCAATAAAGTGTAATATTATTCTTGTGAGAATGATTTATACATGTTCATCCACTTTATACATTTGAAAACTTACCAAGTCTGCATTATCTTATGGGCTTAGGCTAGTCTGCGTATGAACCAAACTATAGATAACAATTAGATGGATTAAGGGTTTCATGTAGGTGCTCATTTATGCTTGATCATTGTGTTACACACCTTTAGATTACTCTTGAGTTTACTAAGGCATATTTACACCTGAATGAACCTATATCATGAATTGGAACTATGTACCATTCTCTATACTATAGTACACTAGTTTTATTTCAGGTTCTAGGTTCAATGCAATGTATTTACTGCATGTTCCCATTCAAGATTTGTCTGAGTTGAAACTTCACTTATCATCACTCTCTCTTGAGCTGACCACTTACCCTCATGTGTCAAGATGTGACATCTAGGTCTAGGCTACAAGAATAGAGCATCAAGGCTCACACAAACCTCACTATATTCCACCAACATAAGACATATCAGACAGAAAACTTATTAAGATAAAATAAGGTAAATGATCCCACTTTGTATCTTTCCTCAATCTTGCACTTGTAGACATTGCTTGAGGGAGTCTTGACTATAGTTTATGAACCTTGAGTGACTTGAGGATCTCATTCAAGTCTTGAGATTGAAAACCACTTGTGTCTTAGGTTTTGGATGGTCGTATCACTCTCCATACATACCTATAGGTGACTATAGATGACTATATACATTAGAGCTCTGGTTAGTGTTTGATCATGGTCTTAAAACCTATCTCAATCAAAATTTAGGCATCTCAATATAAATATTTGATGGAGAAACTAAATTCCATGCTTTGAGAGGAGAAACTCAAGTGCATTACCTTAATTTGAAGCCATTTCACAAAAGACAAACTCTGTAATTACCAAAACTTATCTTGCAATTCAATAGTGCTCACTTCTAGCATAATGAAGGTGATCTTGCCTATGAAATCATGTTTCACACATGTAAAATAGATGAAACCAATCATGAAGAGGGTGAAACTTATTTTTAATAACACATAATCACTTGGAAACATCAGATCAATCTAAAGTAATGAGAAAACTGAGGTGCTAGGGTTATGTAGGTAGTTTGGAGGCACTAGCAATATTAGCATTTGTTCATGAAATACAAACCACCAATATGAAAACCATGAACATGGAATGAGTTCTGATAGAGATTACTTTTATATCCCAAGTGTATTACCTTCAACTCTACTTAGTTTGTACCATCTATAAATTGGTTGACTTCTTTGCCTTGCCAAAGAGAGTGAAGAGAGAGAGGTACTAGTTTTCACCATTTTTGGAACTATCAAAGCTACCTGAGATTGGAGATCAGATGTGGGGATCTAAAGGGACACTAATAAATCTTTGCCATGTGCTAGAACTATCTTGTAGTCTATACAATCAATTGAAACTCCTCTTTTTTCAAGTGATCTTGCTTTTAACATTGAACCTACAAAATTTAGTTCCAAAATTAAAAAATGACACCTATCTGACACATGGGACATTATATAATTCCTTGACACACTTATCATTTGTGGACAACTATACAAGTTCATTAAAATGACCCAAAAGGACATAAAATGACATAATGTAAACTTAGACAAATGTGACTAAGGTTGAAACATATTTTATGAACTTCACAATGTGGCTAGACCTCTATTATGACCATATTGACCATTTTCAAATGTAGAATACCTTCTAATAAATTTGAATATGCATGGGGTTAACCTAATTTGACTCAGGATCAAATTAGTCAATAGTTTGGCAATTTCCTAGGGGTAGAAAGCCTACTATGCTAAAGATCAATAGCCTTATCCTATCCTTGGGAAATGGAGTCACCCATACAATATCAAGGACATTGAAATTCCTTTGAAAAAATATGAAACTAGACCAAATAGGAAACAAGAAACAAACACAAGACAAGACAATAAACTAAAACACACATGTGCTCTCATGAACACTTAGGGAAAACAAACAACTCAAGCAAACTAAACTATGTACATACTATCCTGAAGCAACTTTATCCTCCTAGATCAAAGGATAAATTTGCACCATGTCTTGCTCCAAGAGACGAATTAATGCATGAAGGCAAGCTTCCTTTTGAGCATTGGCCTTGATGTTATCAGCTTCTTCATGTTTTCCAACCTCTTTGGCATGACCTTCAATGCAATCACAATAGATACAAACATATCACCTATGAAGGTGAATTCTTTAATCACTTAAACAATCTCAATATTATCATGAGTATCCTTAGCTTCAACTTGAATCCATTATGCTTCCACAAAGCATATTTCCTTAACCTCCATGGTACTTTGAATGGGGTTAGATTTATTACCAGTTACAAGCTCTTCAAGATCTTCAAGGAGATTTGTATAGTCAGTTCAATATTCATCATTGTCCTCCATGAGGACATATTACTATATCTTATTGTGCAATTGACCCTCAACTTTGCAAAGTTCTTCAAAAAGCTCAATTCACTGCAACCAATCATCTTTGCTCTCTTTCTCTTCACGAAACAAAACTCTTGAAGTTTATCCTCTTGACCATGCTCATGAATGTCATAGTCATCGTAGATTGCTCCGTGATGTTACTCAAGATGTGTTTTGTTAGGTTGTGGAGCTAAAAGCTTCAACCTTTACAAACTGAGGAACAGATGGTTGCTTAGTTCTACAGGAACCGGCGTCGGCAGCAGGACCGACGTCGGCGGAGTCCAGTGCAGATGGCCACCGGTGACGGCAGGAAGTCGGCCGACGTCGGCAGAACCAGACAAGCAGGGACCGACGTCGGTCGCCTGTGTGTTCCAGAACTGCTCGTTTCACGGACAGTTAGTTAAGTGAACGAAGAGTTTGCATGTTGAGACCAGTTAGAGTCTTGGGCTGCGAGGACAATTGTCTAAATTAAGAGGCTAAGTTATTGTTTGAGTTAGGGATCTATTTATAGACCCATTGGCATGTATTGTTTAAGGCATGAGATAGAAAGGAAGAGTTCCTTCTAGTTGTAAGATCTGTGAGTTGCAGGTTGTTGCAAGCTCATTGGGGATCTACATGTAAGTTTGGTCTTTGAATTGCAGGTTGCAGGTTCATGAGAGATCAGCTTGAAGTGCTATAGAGTGCTTGGTGTACCGGCAGGGTTATTACCGACTGGTTGGTGAGGTGAACACCAATTCTGTGTGTGAGTTGGTTGTTGGGACCATTTTTTGTGTAGGAGAGTGTGTGTGAGAAGAATTACTGAACACTTGAGGTGTGGCGAATCTCTGTAAGGTGAAAGAGTGTGGCGGCTCTTTGTTGTATTCTTTTCTGTTAGTGTTAATACAAGATAGTGTATTGTCTCTCATATTCTGTGCTATTGGTGAATTCTAGTTACTTGTGTTTCTGGTTATTTCCGCATATTCAATTGCTTATATTTGGTAATCATACTGTGCTCTTTCTGAGGAGCAAGATCCTAGGAGGTGGAATTAGAACAGGTGTGTTTGTTCTTGGATTTATCTTCCACCTCCTCCCCTCCCAACATGTTTGTTCAATAGGAACTTTACATTCCTCTTTGAAAATCTCATTTTTCTCTCCTTGAACTACTATATTCTCAAGGCCTTCATATTCATTGAACATGTTTAAATAGGTCTACCATATACCTTGATCAAGATCCTTATGGATAGCTTCAACTTCATCTACATGTTCTCTTTTGTCCCTCAAGAAGGTTGAATTAGGATTATCTTCACCAAGGGGAGTCCCTATAGTGAAATCTTCTTCATAGTCACTTGAAACATCTTCTTTATCAACTGTAAATTGAACTTGTTCTTCTTTGCTTGCTTCCCATAAGATGGGTTCTCCTTCATGAGGGGATGAGTGGGAGGGTGGTGAATAAGTTCATGGTTTGGAGAGAGAGAGAGTAAGAGGTGTGGTGGAGGGATCATGAATGGGCATGTGGATAGAAGGAGACACTTTAAATAATTCTTGGAGAGAGAAGGTTCTATTGAGCTATAAACAGTTCATTTTATCCAACTACCATCTCATCTTTCTCATTATCTTCTTGAAGTTCATCAACATCTACAACTTTATCTTCCACATTAGCAACTAAGGTTTCATTTTCATGTTTAAACTCTTCTTGGAGAGATCTCCAAGATGTACACGTTGTAGTTTTTTGAAGAGAAGGCAATGGGGTTTGAACACACATAAGGTTTTCTCCCTTGACATCAACTTCTTGGTTCCAAGTTGGAACTTTGAGGCTACTAAGATCTTTTGAGGATTGAATTGACTCTTTATGATAACAAGGAATATAAGATGACTGACATGGAACATAATAAGACTCTTGAGGATGGGAGGGAGAGACGTTGTCTTCAACCATATTCTCACCTTCTTCATAACCTTCTTGAGGCCTTTCAATAGATGCAAGCTGGTTCTCAACTCTTTAGTTTTACCACCTTTCAATTCTATCAACCCATCATTGAATATATCATATAATTTCATGAAAATATTCATTGATGACATATTTAACTTCTTCATCAACCAAACTCCACTTATTCATCAAGAATTGGACATACTTTCTCATCTTCTCTATGCAATGAATAGGGATCACATCAAGCTCTTCATCCCATTTATTCATCAACCTTTCTAATTTTATAAAATTTGGCATGAGTTCCAATAAAGATTTATCTTGAGGTGGAATTTAAGTGGGATAAGGATATAAGTTTTGGTATTGACCTTGAGAAAGTTTTATAGGATCTTGATAGGATGGATAGGGTTGTTGGGGAAGACTGCCTCCAAGAATCTACCTCTTAATAGATTGGATTTATCCTTCAAGAAATTAGATCATAAAAACTTGGATATCTTCTTCAAGATCCTTAAACTTATATTATTGATAGTCTTATTCATAGGCTTATTCAAAATATTGTTCAATAACTTCATGACCATATGGAGAATGAATGGGTTGATAAAAAAATTGATAGGGAGGTGTGTAGTAAAAACTCTAAACATATCTAACCATATTAAATTTATTATTCAAATGAAACACAAGACTTTATAAAATTATTTTCAACAAGTACCTTGGATGCTTATCACCAGATGATTGCATTCAGAGTCACCATTGGTGTTTTCTTGAATGCTTCCAAAAGATGATAGTAGTAAGAACACATCAACAATCCTTCCACTCTTTTGGACTTTAGTCCCATAAAGCATGAAATTTTTTTTGTTCCAAATAATGTACCCTTGTATGAGGTTGTTTATATCTCTCCACATTTGGCCAACATGGGATTACCTCTAGGCCTATGGGTTGCCTCTAACAGAGGTAAACCTCTAGGTTAAACGGCTAGCTCCCTTGATCTACCTTTTAGGCTCACACTAAACTAGACAAATAACTATTGGGGGTGAAAAGGGAAAAAATATACTAAATGTAACCTATTATAATGAGGTTATACACTAAAGATAATTCCACACAATGCACTTGCATCTGCATTAAGAAGGAAAACTACTAAAATTGACCTAAACTCATTATTCTTTTAACATAAGTATTTATCATAGAAACATATTATTATGCATATGTAGCGGTAGGTGAAAATAATATATGATACTAGATGCTACTAGTTCCTCTCAAACTTCAAGACACACTAAAAAACCACATACACTTTATGAAACCTATTAGAATAGGTATCACTCACATAAAACATGCAAGAGTAGAATGGAAGCAAGGAGAAGACATTCATCACTTCTAAACCACATAAACCACTTGAAACACTTAGGAAATATATTATAGAGATTAAATCAACTTTATAATCTTATTTAAAGGAAAAACAAGGTGCCAAACTAGGGTTTTTCCATACAAGGTGTGTACTAGATACAAATGTCAAAAATGCTTACATATATAAAACATAAGAGAGGAGAGAGAAGAAAAGAAGTTAAAGAGTCACAAATCCAAGTGTAAAGATGTGAAAAATAGTTACAACATGAGAGAATGAGGTGGAAAATATGTCAATAAGATGTCATGGACAAGTGTTCATCATAAATGCATCATTCTCCTTCAAGTTGGCATATAGACTATTTACTATCCTTCTTGAAATTGTTTGCTTGATGATAAGTTCACTTGATTGTAAAAAACCATCTTCGGATAATTTGACACATATGAACTATCTTGATAATAGGAAATCCTAATTTTTATAGTCATAATATAATCCTCAACTGATGAACTCCTCATGGACATTTGTTGTTCACTGTTTTGTAATTGCTCACTAGCTTTTCTAGCTTTGTCTTCACATTTGTCACTCAATTGACAAATATTTGCTTAATAAAATATATTTAATATGTGTTAGACACATGTATTAGGCCTATTTTTCCTCTGGTTTATGAAATAGACATCCAAACATTCAGTTTTCCATTTCTCATTTTCTAATTTAGACAATCATACTCCTCACTGTCTATTTAAAACCACGTTAAATGAAAAGTGTAGCAGAGAGTTTTTAATGCATAATTGAGGTGAGATATTAGTATAAGAGGTTGTAAAAAGTCCCCATACACTTTTTAAAATGATTGTCATTCAACAATTCTCTTCTGAACTTGTAGAATAACTCAAATCCTACAAGAAACTCAATATTAGGTTTATCTGTACAAGAAACAATATGAAAAAATTAGATGTCAAAGGGTCTGAGAGATTCCTAAACAAGTCCAAAACACTTTCTTGGATAATTTAACCTATTTGGATGCATATTACTTCATGTTTTCTCCATTAGGTTTGTATAAGGGTTTTCGAAGGGTTTTGAGTCATCTAGCCTCTTAGCAACGACTCATAAAATATAGTCATCTAACTCTCAAAAAAATTATATTGAAAAAAATCTAAGGAACTAAATCAACTATCCATATATACTTTTGGCACCATGAAACTCATCCGTATAGATATGAGCAAATGAAGTTGGTCTCTCAAGCTCTTGATTGCATTCTGAGTAGGTCTGAGACAATTTTAGGCCAAAAATGGTCAATTAAAGTTATCTTATACAAACTAAAAGGATTGATAAACCTTATAATTTTTCATTGAAGGATATCAATTGGATTGGAAAGGTCATATGTTCTTATGACTCAAATTGGAGGCCATGAGGGTTTAGGCCTAGTTCTATGTCTAGTAGACCTAGACTGTGTATCTATAAATATGACCACTTGTGAGTGTTTCCCATAACTATATGTGATTATCCATTTCTATTCATACCTAATCCAAACTTACATAGTCATTTAAGTTTCTATATCTCATTTGTTTCTCATTCACTTATCATGTCTACAAGTTGGCTTACTAGAGATCCCTCTCTCTAAGATAGAGTAGAGAGCATCTCCCCTATTCATATGACTTGAAGGGTATTTTGGGTAGATATTTTAGGTCGTGTTGACCATCTATGTCAATATTTAAATCTTGGGAATTCTTATAACACCCTTAAACCTTCAAACTCCTCAATTCTAGTTTTTAGGACTGTGATTGTGGGTAAGGTCTTAGTTAACTAAGTGTGAAGGTTCAAAACCTAGTTCTTGCTTCAATATTTGCTTTGGTTCCGCTACCTTTAAATATCACATGGAGTGTAATATCATTCTTGTGATAATGATTTATACATGTTCATCCAATTTATAAATATGGAAACTTACCAAGTCTGCATTCTCTTATGGGCCTAGGCTAGTCTGTGTATGAACTAGACTATAGATAACAATTATATGGATTAAGGGTTTCATGTAGGTGCTCATTCATGCTTGAGAATTGTGTTACACAAATTTAGATTCATATTGAGTTTAATAATGCATATTTACACATGAATGAACCTATCTCATGCATTGGAATTATGTACCATTCTCTATACTATAATGCACTAGTTGTATTTCAAGTTCTAGGCTCAATGCAATGTATTTACTAAATGTTCCAAGTCAATATTTTTCTGATTTGAAACTTCACTTATCATCACTCTATCTTGACGTAACCACTTCCCCTCATGTTTCAAGATGTGACATATAAGTCTAGGCTACAAGAATAGAGCATCAAGGCTCACACAAACCTCACTAGATTCCACTAGCATAAGACATTATATCAGGTAGAAACCTTATTCAGATAAAATAAAGTAAATGCTCCCACTTTTTATCTTTCCTCAATCTTGCACCTATAGACATTGCTTGAGGGAGTTTTGAATATAGTTTATGAACCTTGAGTGACTTGAGGATCTCATTCATGTCTTGATATTGAACACCACTTGTGTCTTAGGATTTAGATGGTCTTATCACTCTTGTACATACCTACAGGTGACTGTAGATGACTATATACATTATAACTCTGGTCATTCTTTGATCATGTTCTTAGAACCTATCTCAATCAAAATTGAGGTCTCTCAATACAAATATTTGATGCAGAAACTAAATTCCATGCTTTGAGAGGAGAAACTCAAGTGCATTACCTTAATTTGAATCCATTTCACAGAAGATAAACTCAATTACCAAAACCTATCTTGCAATTCAATAGTGCTCACTTCTAGCACAATGAAGGTGATCCTACCTATCAAATCATATTTCACATGTGAAAACTAGATGAAACCAATCATAAAGAAGATGAACCTACTCTACAAAAATACACACATCACTTGGAAGCATTAGATCAATCCAAACCAATGAGAACACTGAGATGCTGGGTTATGAAGGTAGTTTAGAGGCACTATCAATCTTAACATTTTTTCATGAAGTAAGGACCAATAATTTGCAAACCATGACTATGGAATGAGAGATCATAAAGACTAAGTTTATCTCCTAGGTGTATTCCCTTAAACTCTACTTACTTAGTCCACAACATCTATAGACCAATTGACTTCTTTGACTGACCAAAGAGAGTAAAGAGAGAGAGAGAGGGACTGATTTTCACCATTTTTGGAAATGTCCAAGATACTTAAACTTAGAGATGAGCTGTAAGGATATGAAGGGACACTAATGAAGCCTTCACACATGATAGAACTATCTTTAGTTTGTAAAATCAACTAAAACTCCTATTTTTTTAAGTGACCTTCTTGATTTTAACATTGAACCTATAAAATTCAATTTCAAAACTAATAAGTGACACCTATCTAACACATGGCACATTATACAACTACTTGACACACTTTTAATTTGTGGATAACCATACAAGTTCCTTAAAATGACTGAAAATGACATAAATAAACTTAGACAAATGTGACTAAGGTTGAAACATATTTTATGACCTTCACAATGTGACTAGACCTCTCTTATGACCATATTGGCCATGTTCAAACCTAAGAGACCTTATGAAAAATTGAATATGAAGGGGGTTGACTTAATTTGACTTGGGGTCAAATTAGTCAATAGTTACTCTTTAAAATTTATGTAGAAACATCATTTGATGTAACTTCCTAGCCTGAGCTATAACTAGTTGAAGGTGCTCTTTGATATTAGATATAATATTGTGTTAATAAATGTTATAATAGTCTTGATAACAAACAACCTTTAGTTAATAACTTAGGGTTAACTAAATTGTATCCCTTAGACCTCTTCACTATGTTTGTGAGTTCTGAGTGCTAAAGTAGTAATTTGTAAGAATTAGTTCCTTG
This sequence comes from Torreya grandis, assembly GCA_037957365.1. NCBI lineage: Eukaryota > Viridiplantae > Streptophyta > Pinopsida > Cupressales > Taxaceae > Torreya > Torreya grandis. The sequence goes on from JARHVA010002498.1 coordinate 2,040,622, forward strand.
GCGTTTGTCCTTATTCTAGAGATGGTTATAAATAATTCATGTTCCTTGCTTATAGACTTTTGTTTCTGACTTAATTTCCCCTCCTTTTTTTGGTTTATTTGAACTTTTCCCACCTTAGGATAAATCCATCTTCATCACCATTCCATTCAACCCAAGTGCATCTAGGATCCATATCCATATCTGAACCATCTAGGTTGATTGTTGCATCACTCACTACAATTCCACCACTTTTAAATGCTAGAATCAATACCTAAAACTCATGACCCAAAGTGAATTCAATCTTCATAGAGATCCCAAAACATTAGAAGTTACCTCGTATATGTTTTTTGGTGTGTATAAGACTTAGAATAACAAGTACTATGCAACTTTAACCTAAATTTGTATTTAAAATTTCTCAAGTAGTATTTTTTGGAGGAATATTTATATATTTATGGCTTTGTGATAATGTCTCAAGAGAGTTATAATTAGCTTATAAATATTTCAAATGATTCTCAATGTAATATCCAATTTAGTAAAACCTAAATATTAAACATGAAACATGTCTAGGAAAACTTAATAGATACTTCCTAACTTGAAAAATAGCCATTGAATGTTCCTAGACACTACCGACAAAGGCAAACTTCTATTGAAAAATTATAATTATTTTCTATCATCTATCATGGGAGTGAAATTTAGTGATTTGAGATACAAAACCATTTTTTTAGGATTATGAAAGGTTCTCACATACACTATGGTAATTGTTGACATTTGGATTAGTACCCTTGAGGAGATTCTTAGCTCTCCTCATCCGAGTGGCACAATGGAAACATCTCTCTTGCTATGGATGACAATTTTGCTGAGATGAATCTCTAGATAAGGGGCTATCTCCTCTTGATGCACCTTTAAAGCTCTCTCTAACTTATCAATTGTTTATGAAAAGGGTCAAGGAAAACAACTAAGAAACCTTTCCTAGTCCATTTATAGTATCTTGAAAAGTAAGAAAGAATTAATGATCATTTCCTCCTCATCAAGTATGGAGGCAAAAGCTTGTGAATTATATTTTTATTCACCAAGGTGGGTACCTATGGTTATTTACTCCTCATCTACACTCATAGATTCTCCTTTATCGGTCATGAATTGGGCATATTATTCTTCACTTGCCTTTCTCAAGATATGTTCCTCAACACAAGGAAAACATTATTCATCAACCAAGCAAGGGAATTCAACACAAGGACTCTCAAAATCAGATGGGGAATGGAGTGTAAGGGGTTATATTGAAATATCATGAGAAAGAGGGGGTGAACCTTGGGGCAAAATCACTTGATTATCTTCCTTCCACTTGACCAACACTACATCAACATCAAAATTAACTTTAGAACTCTCTTGATGAAAGTTAGATGGGGTGTGTTTAGGAATAAGATTTTCATTTAGGTCTAAACCTTCCATCTCACCTTGAATAAATAGCCTCATCTTTGCCTCTAATTCCTCAATTTGTTTAGCTAGATTCTCTTGGAAAAATATTTATTGGAGCTCATAGGAATCATCATAGATATGGGGAGTACATGAAGGCTGCCATGGAGTACAAGAAGCTTCTTGAGGAAGGGACTTGAGCAGGAATAGCTTCATTTTGCACTTCACACTCTTAAACAATACTCTTCTCTTCTTTCTTGCCCCATGATTTCACTATTTCACTCTAGCTCATAATCTTAGGATTGAGACTCTCTTCCTGAGGAAAGTTAGGAGAGGTTTGTATAGGATCAAGCTCCTCTTCAATTTCATATTCTTTGATAAAATTTTTATCCTCTTGATGATAGGCAACAACTTCATTCACTTTCTCAAGATCTTGAGCTAGTTCATGATAGACATTTCTCCAACTTGAAATCTTGACATCATGTTGAGGGACTTGAGAAGGTTGAGGGAGACTAGGAAGAATTTGTACATGCATAGGAGGAGTTGCTTGAGGATGGATGTGTTGGTTTTCAAAGGAAATAGGATGACCTTCTTCAAAGGAGGGCTCACAATCTAAGGAATTGAAATAGTTAGTCTCCATAGAAGGCTATTCTAATATCTTTTAGTATTGGATTGATAAGTGTAAAGGATTAAAAACATGAGTAGTTAGTTTTGGTGTAGGAGAAAATGCATTATATGGGATAGAAGGTTGATTCATTTTATTTTGGTGAGCAAGTGATATTTGATAGAAGGGATTTAGTGTCCAAGAGGAGGGTTTCTTTTGTATGGTAGAAGGTTGTCTTGGGATGGAAAAAGGCATACAAGGCTGATTGCCTTGAGTGGGTTGAATCCTCCATCTTACTAGTTTCTCCTTCATGGATTTAATGGATTGAGCTTGTCTAAACAAACACTCCTCATTGTACATTAGCTCTTGTTGATATCTATTTTGCTCATTCAACCTATCTATCTCCTACATTTGCTTCTCAAACTCCAACATTATCTCCCTAGCACTCTTGGATTGACTAGGAGAAGGACAATTAGGAAAGCTACTTGAGGTGATTCCATGAAAAACATGAGCTTGATAAAAACTATACAAAGGAACATAAGGGCCATCTTACTCAACAATGGGATTATACATACCAAATATGATTTTTTGATGCACTAGGGCTGCTTGACCAACTGATTCAACTCAGAGTCACCATTGGTGTTGATTGAAATGCCTCCAAAAGGCTAATTGGTTGAAGAACACATCAAGAATGCTTCATCTCATTGGACAAATAGTCCCATCAGGAATGTCAAAAACTATTGACACTTATACTCATACACTTGAGGAGATGCTTAGCTCTCCTCATCCAAGTGGCACAATGGAAACATCTCTCTTGATATGGGTGACAATTTCACTGAGATGAATCTCTAGATAAGGTGCTAGCTCCCCTTGATGTACCTTTAAATATCTCTCTAACTTATCAATTGTGTATGAAAAAGGTTAAAGAAAATAACTAAAAAACTACGTGGCGATGCACCAATGTATAATGTCCTCCCAATTGATTGAAACCACTACTTGTTAGGTTGTGGAGCTAAAAGCTTCACTAATGCAAACAGGGAAGGAGGTTTTTGAGTGTCACAGTCACCGGCATCGGTCAGGCCAATCGACATTGGTCAGGGGTAGACAGGAAGGCAACCGACATTGGTAGTATTCGATCGACGTCGGTCATCTCTAGGTAGATAGGGACTGACATCGATTGCCTGTGTGGTTCTGAAATTGTCAGTTGCATGAATAGTTAGTTAATGAACCGGTTGTTTGCATGTTGAAAGGCTAATTTTAGTCTTGAGCTACGAATCTAATTATTGTAATTGGATGTCTAATTATTGTTTGCATGAGATCTATATAATAGACTCATGGACTGTATTGTAATTTGTTTTAGTTTGAGTTGAGCTTGGTTAGCTCCTTCTGAGAGTGAAGAGAGCAAGGGTAGCTCCTCCTAGTTCCACAGGGGTGCCGAGTGTGTATGATCAAGGAGATCTGCGAGATAGCAAGATCTAGTAGAAGATCCATCGGGGTACTAGTTGAAGAATCATAAGGACTTGGTGAGGCAAGGACAAGGGTTCTTCAGGGTGTAGAGAGATTTACATGGATAAGTAAGATCATTGATTTGTAGGTGTGTGTGTGTGTGAGGTCAAAAGTGATCTGTGGGGCAGCAGGATCAAAGGTGACAGTAACACAACAGGTAGCAAGATCAGGAGAGATCTACTTGGAGTATGTTGAGTACTTAGAGTGTGTGGAGTACTCAAATTTGGAGTGCATGGAGCACTTGTGTACTGGCAGTAGTGATACTGACTGGTGGTATTAGCAGTAGTGATACTGACTGGTGGAGGTGAACACCAACTCTGTGTTTGAGTTGTGTGTTGGGACCGTAAGAGAAAGTGAGCTCTTGAAGAGATTTACTGTTTATGCCCTAGAGGTGTGGGAGCCCTAGAAGTGTGTAAGGAAGAAGACTGTGGCATCTTCTTTGTTGTATTTCCTTCTGGAAGAGTATTAATACAATTGGGTATTGTCTCTCATATTCTATGTTATTTTTGAATTCTAGTTACTTGTTACTTATGGTTTAATTCTGCATGTTAAGTTGCTTGGTAATCAATGGTGCTTTTGGGTCCTAACAGTTGGTATCAGAGCTGAGATTGTAGGGAGCAGGTTTATGTTTTGATTACAGGTCACTCTCAGGGGTTCTTGATTGAGTGGGAGTATAGCAATGGCAGAAGAAAGTACATTAAGAATGGAGGAATTGAAAAGCATGAATGGTCGATTACGGTGTTATGGAAAGAAAGAGCAGGTAAAAAAAATTATTGGTTGGTAGAAGATCAACATGAAGGAACTGAAGAAGCAGATGTTGCAAGTGTTGTTGAACAAGATGCTCTGGGATGTTCCTTGGATAAAGTAAAATCTTGGTTTATAGATTCTATTGCCTCTTTTCGTGCAGCCCCAAATAGAGGGGTTGGTGAGCCTTGTCAAAGTATTGGCAAAGGGGAAGTGTCGCTGAAATTGCAGGCGGCCAACACATGGGTGTTAAAGAAGGTCATGCAGGTCCCAGTCTTGAATATGCAGCTAATTACTTTAGGAAAGCTGGGTGATGAGAGATGCACAAAAACTCTCACAGTGGATGCACTTAAATTAGCAGGTGGTAAGAAAGCAGGTACTCTTTATCTACTTGCTTGTATTACTGATTCTTCTTCTGTTGCAAGGACATGGCTTTGTAGGCTTGGTCACATGAGCAAGAAAGAGATGCGTGTTCTTAAGAGGAAGTCAGATGTGTTTGACAGACTTAAGAACTGGAAAGCCTTGGTGTTCTTGGAGGAGATGACAGACAGAGATCAGTGGATGAGACTGGATATCTCTGAGCAGGGCAATTTGGACAGGGTTTTGATCTAAAAAGAGCTCGTGAATAAAAATTCATCACTCACAAGGAAAACACAGGTACCGATGTCGGTCATAAAAAACTGACGTCGAACAGACAGGCACCGATGTCGGTCATGTGCAAACAGGCAAAGTCGGTGGTGTCAGGCAGGTGGAGACCGACGTCGATAGAATAACTAGCGTCAGTGACCTGGACAGTCGCATGGAACTGATGTCGATCAGATGCAGACTGTGTGGTGACTGAGGTTGGTCACTGAAATAGATTTTGGGCAGATAGTAAGCTGTCAAGGAGTCTCAAACGCCCATATGGAGGACTAAAAGGGTAAATAAGCCTCAAATTTGTTATTCCTCTTCTTTATACTCGTTGCTCACTGCAGAGCAGGAAGGATCCAAAAAATAGTGGGAGCGTGGCATGAATAGGATGCATAATGAAATGGGAGATTTGGTAGGGTTACCAGCCAGTATGAAAGCACTGAAAGATGAATGAATACCTTGGTTAAAGAATAGAGAGAATGGACACGTGAGATGGAAGGCCAGGTCATATGGTCTTAAGGAAGCTACAGGACAATGGTACAGGTTTTGACAGGTGGATGACAAAGCAGGGCTTTAGTCAATATCAGTGTAACCATTGTGTTTGTCTTACCAGGGTGGATAATGATTGCAACATTATCCTATTACTGTATGTGGATGGTATGCTAGCTAGTAGGTTCATACATACAGAGTTTTGCTAAGCTAAAAGTAAGGTTAGTTCAGTGGTTTGCCATGAAAGATTTGGGAGCAGCAAAATTCTTTGGCATGAGTAATCCTAGAGACAGGGAGATCACAAGTTGATGTTGTCATAGGATGATTGTGTGAAGGTAGTGCAGGATGTAGAATAAGGTAGCACACCTATGGATGGACAGTTCATAGAATAGGGTCCCCAATCACATGATGAGGTTGAGTACATGTGTACTCCCTGAGTTTGCCCAAGCAGTGGGTGCTGTCAAAAAATTTGTGGCCAATTCAGGAAGGAAGCACTGAAAAGTGGTTTAGTGGGTTCTCAGGTATCTGAGAGGGACCAACAGCAGGGATTCATGCTATGCAGGGTTAAGTACTTTAGATTTGGCAGGTTACTTGGATGATAGGTGTTGCACCACAGGTTATGTGGTGGTTGGTCTTCAAGATTGAGCTTAAAGAGAGATACAAGCCAAAAAATAAATTAGACAGTGTACAAGTATAGGTACAGTGCAGCTATTTATCTCCAAGTGGGAGATTTTTAGGTTGTGGAGCTAAAAGCTTCACTAATGCAAACAGGGAAGGAGGTTGCTGAGTGTCACAGTCACCGGCGTCGATCAGGCCAACTGATGTCGGTTAGAGGTAGACATGAAGGCAACTGACATCGACAGTATTCGGTCGACGTCGATCATCTCCAGGTAGACAGGGACCGTCGATCACCTGTGCAGTTTTAAAACTATTGGTTGCATGAACAGTTAGTTAACGAACTGATTGTTTGCATGTTGAAAGGCTAATTTTAGTCTTGAGCTGCGGATCTAATTATTGTAATTGGATGTCTAATTATTGTTTGCATGAGATCTATATAATAGACTCATGGGCTGTATTGTAATTTTTTTTAGTTTGAGTTGAGCTTGGCTAGCTCCTTCTGAGAGTGAAGAGAGCAAGGGTAGCTCCTCCTAGTTCCACAGGGGTGCCGAGTGTGTATGATCAAGGAGATCTACGGGATAGCAAGATCTAGTAGAAGATCCACCGGGGTACTAGTTAAAGAATCATAAGGATTTGGTGAGGCAAGGACAAGGGTTCTTCAGGGTGTAGATAGATTTACATGGGTAAGTAAGATCATTGATTTGCAGGTGTGTGTGTGTGCGAGGTCAAAGGTGATCTACGGGGCAGCAGGATCAAAGGTGACAGCAACACAACAGGTAGCAAGATTAGGAGAGATCTACTTGGAGTACGTTGAGTACTTGGAGTGTGTGGAGTACTCAAATTTGGAGTGCATGGAGCACTTGTGTACTGGCAGTAGTGATACTAACTGGTGGTACTGGCAGTAGTGATACTGACTGGTGGAGGTGAACACCAACTCTGTGTTTGAGTTGTGTGTTGGGACCATAAGAGAGAGAGTGAGCTCTTGAAGAGATTTACTGTTTATGCCCTAGAGATGTGGGAGCCCTAGAGGTGTGTAAGGAAGAAGACTGTGGCATCTTCTTTGTTGTATTTCCTTCTGAAAGAGTATTAATACAATTGGGTATTGTCTCTCATATTCTGTGTTATTTCTGAATTCTAGTTACTTGTTACTTCTAGTTTAATTCCGCATGTTAAATTGCTTGGTAATCAATGGTGCTTCTGGGTCCTAACACTACTCAAAGATAAAAGAAGTGTTTCTCACACAAGACTCACAACTTAGGATTCATTACTACATCAATGTTTCATTTTCTAGATTCAAGAAGGTATATGATTCTTAGGAAGGGAATGAATGATTCCAAATAGGGATACAATCATAGACCACTTTTAGGATATCTCTACACGTAGAAAAAAATACTAGCAAAGACCTGCAACAATATCCTTTTTACAAATTGGTAGATCATCAAGAGTACAAGCTCGAAAAGACAATCTTTCACTAGACTAGACCAAAAAGATTCAAGTCATTACTCAATATTATATCATTTGAGTATCAAAAACACATATATTTCTTCAAGATTTATTCAAGTACAAATCTAGCTAGAGTTTTTCCAACAATCAATAGAGGTTCCTGCAAAGAGTCGAAAGAATGCATATATATAGCTTTTGAGAGAGAAATCAAACAAAGGAAGCCCAAAGGTCACTTAGACATGTGTCACCTTGAGAATATCAGTTACAATTACATGTGAAAGAGGAGTGAGGTGAGTCATGTCATGTTAAGAGGTCTACTTGTCTAGAACAAGTCATGAGAATGGTGAAAAATGGCATAAACCTTTAGATTTGGCACAAGAAACTACCTCTATCAAAGACTATCCATGAACGTTTGAAACTAAAAATAGGAGAGTCGACACATAACACTGCTTGATGGAAATAGAACTCATTACGATATTTAGAGAATGTTTTTCCTAATTTCTAGTCATCCTTTAGACACTTGTGTTTGTCAATTTCATGGAAGCTCTTTGATTTGGTTGACTGCCCACAATGACCCCAATTATCGACCTGTCTATTCTTTGCTTATTTTGTCTACAATAGATGTTTAGGATCCTGCCATTTGTTAATTCCACATTTGCCCTCAGGTTCTCACCAAGCCTTTTTTGACTCCAAAAACTAGTTTTAATAGTTTCAAATTGAGATTTATGGGGCCATCACCTTCCTTATTCATTCATAATATTTTCTTTGAACTTAAGTTTCTTTCAGACTTTTACCAAGTGCTCTTTAACTATGGAAATTTACCTCTGAATCATGAAAAGTGCTCTTCAACTTTCCTAAAAATATCCTTCCTAAAAGGAAAAAATACCATTTGAGGAAATTGAAAAGTACAGTCAGCTTTCTAAAATGAACCTTCAGAACTCTTGCAAATGAATCCTTTAAAAGGAAAAATTTCCCTTTGGGTTTTTGTAAAATGCCCTTTTGAAAGGAAAATACCCTTCAGAAACTTTTCAAAGGACCATTTAGAAAGATTGAAGTGCCTTTCAAAAAAGTTGCAAATTACCCCTTCAAAAAAGTTGTAAATGACCCCTTCAAAAAGATTGTTGTGCCCTTTAGAAAAGTTACAAATGACCCCTTCAGAAATATTATGCAGACAATTTTCTTGAAATAAATCTAACCCTTAGCTCTAAAAGATATCCTTCAGGGAAATTATTTCAGATAAAATGTCTGAGACAATTCCTGACACTTGAACAAAAATCTTGAAAAAAATCTCTCGAAAGAATTAACACTTGTACTTTTTCTATGGGTTTTGTATGGAACACCTCCTCCGAAGGAATTTTACATACTGAACCTAGCCAAAAGGTATAGACTTAGATGATCGAGCTTGAATGATTAAGTCCAAAAATGTTTTTGAAGAAATTCTTTGAACATGAATAACTCTTCTTGTGCTTCAATGAAGGACCTCAGACTTAGTACACAGAAACCTTGAACTAGGATGAACAAACCCACATGACCAACTTATTCCGTAACTACTACACGTGAAAGTCTGGCACTGTGAAAATGCTCTTTAAACCTTGCTCAGACCTCCTAGAATGACTCAAAGTAAAGTAAAAGGGACCTAGACAAATAACTGATCAAAGCTAATAGCATTCATATTAAGTTGAAGAAACCTGAGTTCACACTAAGACATGATATTCACCCCTAGAAGATCTAAAGGCCAAGTTTTCATATAGGGGTACCCAATTTTGACTTGCAAGGTCAAAATTTGGTCAACAATAATTACATATATGTGTTTTAAGTAAATTGGGTTATATAATAAAATAGGTGGGTAGATAGATAGGGGACATTGTGCACAAGATTTAAATGTGTACGTAAAGAAAAAGTATGTGAAAGTGTTCCATAGTTAATGTTTCCAAAGTGTCCAGTACAAAATTTAGGTGTACAAAATACCTAAGTAATAATGAAATATAATGATACATTTAAGCTCATAATAAGGAGAAAAATGCACTAACCAATAACCAATAATATGGCTAAGTGTAGAAGTGATAAAATAGATAACTCATTGATGCATACTTGAATAATGCTTAAAAAAATTAGGAGATGTTCCAATATCTCATCATTTTGAAAATAAATGTCTCTGATGAATTGATATGTATAATTTATGTTAAATTTCCTTGGAGATGTATTAATAACATGTTGATTTGGTTTAATTTTTCTATAGAAATATAATTTATTATTGAATTTTTCTTAGGTACCCATTTTAATTATTTTTTATAAGTAATGGGATCCAATTTGGGGTGTTCTAAATATTTATTCATACATGTTCTATCTCTTTAAGTATGTTTTAACTATTTATCACACAAGGGTAATTAACCTAGGCATCACATGCTAAATATAGGGCCTAGGTTAGATCTAAGGTATGATGATAATCTAAAAATAGTAATTGACAGTATGAAAAATGATTAAAAAAATAATGAATTTATAATAGAATTGAAGAGTGATGAAAAAACACACCTAGTCATTATTCTAGAAATAAAGAGCTAAAAATAGGATTTGTAAGCTATCTAAATAGGAACCGTACAAATTGAACATATATTATTAAAGGGCGAATAATAAAAAGTAATTGAATTTATACCATACTTAATTTTCATGTCACTGAATGTGTACATGTTTTATTGACAAATCTTTACATTTTCACTAAATTTTTACTTTGCTAATTTTCAAATTCTACTAGGGTTATGTGAGTGCTTCACTAAATTAGTGGTTAAAATGTCATATTTATTATTCTAATTTATCTTTGTCCTAACTCAATACAAATAAATACAATAATAATAAAATAAGTATATGGTTAGTTGGATTAGACAACCTAATTAAGGAGTTGTAGGTACATATCTTGCATGCTTAGAATCATAGCCAATTTATTATCTTGTTCATGTGAGTGAGATTGAAAGAAGAGGATTCACCTTCTCTCCCTAACTAAAGTGCATATACATGAACATTCAAATATCCTTATTTAGTACAAGATGCATCCAAAACATTTTAAAATTTTGTAATAGCATAAATATAGCAATTTAGTGTGTGCCCAAACTTTAAATATTACTTATTATTGAAATACCACTATGAGGTTTTGTATATTTGTTCATCTCAAGTTATAATTATGAACCTATTAGCTTGAAATTTGACCAAAGACAATAAAAATAACTAACCATCATAGATCCAAACAATAAAAATAGGATGAGGGAAAAAATCCCCCCAAAAATGAAATGGATATAATTGGTAGGCTGTTGATTCTAACCCAATAAAAGAAAAGACAAAGGACAAACATAAAATAAACATAGGAGCCTTGTAGGCAAAAATAAAATAAAAAAGAGAGAAAGTAGAATAAATATAAGGGCATTCAATCTCATTGAGAATAAATATAAGGACCAAAGCACACATAAATTCACCAATAATACCCTAATTCAAGCCAATCACCCATATGCACAAAATAATCCTATAAAAATTACAATAATAAACATTGTACCAAAATCAGGTGTCTACATAATGCACCTAATTTTAAGTGCCTAAGTGATGCAAATGCATATGTGTGTAAAAGAATAATAATAATAATTTAACCACATACCTAGGGAAGGTAGGATGAAAAAACCACAACTTGACCAAAGTTCCACCCACGTGCATTGATAACTCTCAAAAAACTTGGACTGGTCCTATAGACAATTCTAAGAAGTAAATGCTATAACAATATCATAGAAATGAAAATATAAATTTAAAATATGAGCATAAGAATGAATACACTTGACCATATTTGAACAATTCTTTAATTTATTAGTAACTACAACTATAAAAAAATTGTTAATGCTTTATCAAGTACTATAACTTTTAAATTAAGTCCTAACGACTCAAATCCTCTTCTTGATCAGGGAAGAAGATACTTATCATTTATTATTTTTCACTTTATCTTAAATACACACACACACACACTTACACACTTACACACACACACACACACACACACACACACACACACACACACACACACACACACACACACACACACACACACAAAGTAAGTCCTAACAACTCAACTCCTCTTCTTGATCAAGGAAGAAGATACTTGTCATTTATTATTTTTCACTTTATCGTTTATATATATAGCCTAATTTTAGGTGAGGGGTTGTAAAATTATTCTTGAAATCAAACATATCAAAAGAAAGATTCATGCATATCATGGTAAATCAAGTAATATAGCCAAAACTATTATAATATTTAAAATATCATCATTTAATTATCAATAATAATATGACTCAAGGGATTATGTCAGTGTGAGACAGAGGGTACACAATATGCCCCACTAGGAATATTAGGATAGATATGAAAATAATATGTCCATGTGAAACTATATATTATAAATATCATCGCGTAAAAATTGATAGGTATGATGCAACCTTGTGTGAAGATGAAATAGTGAGGGATAATACATATGTCTTGATATATAATTGTGATGTGGAATGAAATTATTCCCCATCATATATAGGTGTGAGATAATTTTTTTGATCATATAGATTTAGATGTGCAAATTAGCCAAAATCACTCAAAAAATCAATCTACTTCATAATTTAGAGCTATTAGACTATAATGCAAGAAAAATAGACATTAAAACTAGTATTTTAACTTAAAGCTAAATGCTCTAAACAAGATGTAAAACAAGAAAAAGACTTATTGATTATGGATTGCTTACCAAAGACTTATATTTTTAGCGTGATGCTTTCTTGATTAAGATGATATGGATCCATGGAATCAATGATAGTATGAAGACTTCGAGGGCTTATGAGAATGTTGATTAGTTTGGAAATAGAGAGGAGGTAGATTTAAATAGGCCATGGAGGGAAGATCAATGGCCAATATTCAAATTTGAGATGAAGAGGATCAATGGTGGAGGATTATTTAAAGAGTTTTTGATTCCTTGGAAGCATCTAGAATAGAGGATTCTAGAGAGTAGAGGCTAAGATAGAGAAGATTATAGAATTAGATAATTCTATAATCCATTAGGAGGGATAATAAATATTAGTACAAGGTTAGATAGTTGATTAGGAACTAGGGGTGTAGGAAATTCTAGGAATAGGCTAGAGTATGTGGGATTAGTTAGTAGATAATGGGGATTAAGTGGATTAATGAAGTGTTAGAGGTATAATAACTAAGAGGGGGGGGTGAATTAGTGGTGACCAACAATCCAAATATATTTCCGAAACCCTTCAAACACTTAAGCATTAAATACAACCATTTATGAAACATACAAGATGTTTATAACAATGATCAATGAAGATAATGCAAGATCATACACACAACACACGAACTATGCGGGAAACCCTCTTGGAGAAAAAAATCCACTCTCAAGCCTCTAAACACATGTACTACTTGTCCTATAAGATGATCACAAACATGAGACTGATTAAGTCTTTCTGACCAAAATTTAGTGAAACCCCTATTTCATAAGGAGCACCTACCCCTAAGATGATCAAGTAATTTTGAACACCTTTTGGTCAAGTCCTTATGACCAGCTTTAGTGAAACACCCATTTCACAAGGAACACTTGCCCTTAAGATGATCAAGTCCTTATGACCACCTTCAATCTTCAAAACTATAAGAGCACTATCCTTGACATTAGAAATATATCCTATAGGTCATACACATAGGCATCAACCTACTTTGATCTTTAATCTATCCATTAGGCACACACCCTTTCCTTCGCTCCACAGCTCACACACACCTCTCCTCTCAAGTCTCTCTCAAGTCTCAAAAATATAGAAATCATCATAATTTATTTCACCTATTATAGAGCCTTCATTATTATTATCATGTTCACAACCTTCCTTTTTGGCCACAACACATGCCTTCACTCTTAAGGCATCTAACATGGGTCACCTTTAAGCACAATCCTCTTTAAAAATAGGCCCAAGTCACCTTTTAGGTCCTATGAAGACCCATTCACCTATTTGACACTTCTTCAAGAAAACTAAGAACATAGTACCACTTCCAAATGCATAAGTCCACTCTACATGACACCTAAGACATCCTCAAATGATCACAATCACAAAAACACTCTTTTGATAAAGAAAAATTTGCTCAAACAACATTCTATCCACTTAAACACCATGAATGAACACACAGTCACATTCTAAACATTTGTTCATATTGAATATGAATTGGTCAATCCTCCAAAATCCATATAGATGATCCTCATGGAGTCTAAAATACTCTCCAATAGCTAGTTCATCTCAAAACAATGAAATACCATCATGAACAACTCAATTACCCTTCTCGGATTACTTGCAGAGCATGAATGAACACACAATCAACTTTGGAGATCAATATCTTTTATTGTACAAACATTTAGACCTTTAAATTAATATTTATACATGTATCTCGAAGTCCTTTACAACTTTGATTTTTACTACACCATCAAATTCTACATATATCAAAAGTTATGTCTCAAAAACCAATCACTGATATTTCTTTTGTTAAATTCAAATATTTAAATCCAAATGGTCATAGTTAAACATAGAGCACTTGTCATCATCTCACTGATTCCTAACATTTTGGAACAAACTCATTCTATCGATCTCTTTAGGATAAGCTCAAACTTTAACTTGCAGTGCTCCACTATCCAAACATTAAACCTCAAACATGTTGACCTCATCTTGTGCACCCTTGCAATATTGACTAAACATGTACCGTTGATCTTCGCAGATCAATCAGGTCTTTATCTTCTAGTACTCACCATTAGATCTTACTTAGACCTCCTAAGATTATGAAACTTGACACCCTCATGTAACTTCTAATCACTTTATTGATAGTCCATATGATTGTACCAATTGGTAGTCTCACATGCATTGTTGACTTTGAATTGCCCTGCACCATTGATCTTTATCAATACGAACCATCACTCACCATTGATCTTCTATTAGACTAGCGAGCTTGTGACACTTATCACCTACATGTGCAACCTTTGACATATTGATTCTTATGTGCACCATTAGATTAAGATCATGAATTAATGTGCATCATTAAATCTACTGACTAGATGACTTTAGACTTCAACTAGATTTATCTTGACAGTCTCTGACCCATCACAGTCTGCAAGTGCAACTTTGAAGAATTTATAACTTGAGATAGAAAGCACATCAAGACTCCAAATTTAGGGTACCTTATTGGCACTATATACAACATCTCCATGTAAAATTTGACTTCATTTAACTTTTTAGGTGCCTAAAATAAATGCACAAATATACTGGTTCATACATATCTACATGACATGCAGTGACAGTCTGGCTACGTATGGGAATATAGTAAATTCTATCTGAGAAGCCAAATTTGCCCCTTAATAACTTTTGCTGTGGTTAATTGCATGGCCTAAAATTTGAACCATATGATATAATTACATAGGGGAATCTATCCATATATCAATCTACTCCTGGAATCTTTACATGTGTGAAATATAACATCATCAATATGTCTTCTTAGATTTTTTTCTCATAAAACCAACAATGCCAAGATGAACATAATGAATACCATGCACTTACACAAGCTCTCAAATAATCCTTTTCCTCGGATAGGACCCATTACATAGCCTCAAATCACCATACTCATCCCTAAACATCCTTAACCAAGAAAAAATTGAAGATCAACCAAGCTTACTTCAAGCATACTAGGACAAACACACTGCATACTTTGTCCTTAACACTTAGTTTATCAAGACACAACATCCACTCACTTGGACAACTCTATGACATCACTAAAACCTCTCTAACAATATCCCCCTTTGTCATTAATGTCAACACCCATCATACATCTCACCTTCCTTCTCTCTCTTCAAGCACTCTCCCAATAGGAACCTTCTCCTCCTTTGACATAATGACAAAGTGGGCATAAATTAGTCTTGAAGACCTGAAAATACCATTAAAATGAGAGGAACACCTTGGAAAGATGATACAAACTCCCCCTTACCTTGAGCCTACCTCTTCTTTGCCTTGACAACTTCCTTTTCCACATGCCAACACTTTCTTCAACTAAACACTGCAACTAATGAAGAAAGAACACATAAAAACACTGAAATATGATGGAACTCACCAAGAAACATCTAAGAGGCAATCCTCATAAGATATTTGAGCCATTTCATCTCTTGAGCATCTTCAGATCTTCACACACCATGATAAACCACCACATAGGCTTACCAACCTTCTCTCTCAAGCAACCTGAAGAACTACCAACAGAACTTCATGACACTCACCAAAAAGGAAACATGTTCTAAACCAACTTGAGAACTCACCTTGAAAGACTAATGCCTTGATATTTTAAATAAACTTGAGCAAAAACATCAAATCTTCACACTAGGCCTGTCTAGACTCCTTATAGTCCTATCTAAAACTGGTAGAGCCCATAAATTTTAGAAAACATAATTTCAAGACCTAAAGCTTCATATATGGAACACTCTTATATGCCCCCTCAAGCACATCAATTTTAAACACCTAGATCATCCTCTACAACATACTTCCTTCACAAACCTATTAGCTAATTAGACCTCCATCTTGACAAAAACATGAATAATTTAAAAACCAAAAACATTTAGATCTTTGTGAAGCTTGATTTGACAATCCATTTGGCCTATTCAACAAATTAAGAATCCTCAGAACTCAACTCATAAGACAAACCACTTTTCTAGCATAGCCCAAAAATCTAGAATCTTAATATAAACATGGTCAACAAAACTCCTTCACGTAAATGTTCACCTCTGAAACTTTTTGTACACCTGGAGACAACCACCATAGATTTTTGGACCGAAACTCAAGCATTCATACCTTTGGAAACCTTGACTTCCTATACCATGGATTTGATTTACAACAAGAAAGATAAACCTGAGAGCACAAAAAAACCTCTAAAAGGTACAAACATGATCATCAAGACACAAAACCACCTAGAACACATTACAAAGAAATTCATAGACCTTTTTGAGCACCAAAATATTCTTGATATTCTATCAATCTCATTATACCATCTAAAAAATACCCATTCTGATCCTGCAGACACTACATACATAACAATAACATCTTATGACATCATTTTGACCTCATCAAAGCACTTCTCCCATATTTGACACACTAAATCCAACTAGAAACACTTATCTCTTACCTTCTAGGACCTTCTGAAGAACACCACAACACTTTCTTTTCCATTGAAAGGAGTCTCTTAAGAAGCATAGATAGAGACCTCTTCTACACCACAATGCTCTTAAAACAAAGTGAAGCCAAGAGTGGACCACATCTCCTCAGTAACCATTGGAATGCTTTTATAGTTATAAGACTTCTTGATCTTGTTCTCCTTAGTCTAAACTTTTATAACTTGTTCCTTTTCTACATCACTCACTTTCTCTTCTATGATATGGTATATAACATTTGGAACAAATATGGAATCTTGACATACCTTGATCACTGAAGTAGCTTCTTTGCATTGTAAAACATCACCTTCAAACCTTGAAAATGTAGGAACCAATCTTGGAACATGCTCACACATAGAAGGTTATTCATTAGCATCCAAACACACCTCAGATCTAGGCTCAACTAGAACCTTGGTCTTCTCTTTGAGATTGGTCTCGTCATTCACAACATAAGCAGACAACGAGAGCTCTTGACACTCCAAATTTTATAGCATTCTCTACCATAGCAAAAAAAATTACTTAGACCTGTAGACTTATCATGACTCATAGTTATCATCTTTGGTTTCCATGATTTAACTTGCCTTCTTTCTCGCACTCTAGGAGCCTGATTAAACCTATTCTATCTAGTAGGCCTTTGCTTGCAGAATCGAGCAATGTGATCTCTCTATTAAAAATTGAAGCTCACTATACCTTTTGTAATTAGAATAAAATCTTGCAATATGTCCATTCTTTTAACAATTGAATCAAACTAATCCTTTTGAAGAAGACTCACCTTGCCTTACAATTTTGGACAATGCTTAGCAAAATGTTCCTCTTCAAGATAGTTAAATCACTTAAATTTTTTCACACCTTTTGATTGATGACTCCCATCATAGTTCCATGCAAAATCATTTCTAATAGGTCTATTGTATTCTCTAGCCCTATGCCCAAACTGATAAGATGTGTAATAACAACCATTGAAACTTGCATAACTCATGGCATTTGGTTGTCTAATCTGATTTGTCTTCACTCTACCAACATCTTCATTCCTTGACTAATTTTTGATCTTCAAGGTCTAATTTTCATTAATCTCCATTTTATCTTGAGTCACATTTTATGATTCTTCTTTGTATACAAAACAAGTTCTATCACTTGCATGTTTTTGACCACTCAGAATATTGTCTAGATCACTTGAACTCTTTTCAAATTTCATAAACGACTGCATCTTACTATATGTCTTATCTAACTAAGCTTTTAATGACTCATTTTCAATTACATGCCTTGAACATTCATCTTCTTTAGCTTTCAGGATTGTAGACAATATTTCCAATTGATAACTGAGATTATTGACTAAATCTTCATGCTCCTTGGTGTCTTCATTCATTATTGCCTCAAACACACTAAATTGATCCTCATAGTCCTTGATTTGAGACTTCATCTTCTTGTTAATATTCATTTCAATCTTTAGTTTTTTAAGAGCATTCATCAATTCACTGTCACAATCTACCTCATCTTTATCATCATCTGAATCACTCCAAGTAGACTCCTTTTGCTATGAGAAACTTCTTTCTTCAGCCATAAAGAGCTCTTCATATTCAATAGGACCATGATCATACTCTGAGTCATTTTCTTCACTCTCATTTGATGAGCTGCAATCTTCTTTGGTGTAGAGACTCTTCTTGTCCTTGAAGTACTTCTTGTTGTCAAACCTTCTAAATCCTTTCTTCCTCTTATCAAACTTGTATGTCTTCTTGTCTTCATCTTGTCCATCACCATTCTATTCATCATCATTATTTTTATGCTTATGAGGGCACTCATTAGCAAAATTTCCTACCTCTCCAAAATTGAAGCATTTGAAGGATAGTTTACCCTTATACTTATTTGACCCTGTTTTCATTTTTCTTGTAAATAAAGCAATTAGTTCATCTTCATCAATATCAGATATGTCATCCTCCTTGGGTTTCTTACCTTGGAACTTCTTATTTGTATTTTTTTTTGAATTCTGCTTCTTTCTTTGGTGGTTTATCATCATCAACTGTCATCTTATAGGCAGTAAGAATGCCATGCAATTCATCCATCTTCAACCTAGTAAGATCATGAATTTCTTCTACAACATATACTTTAAAATCAAACTTGAAAGAGAGAGATATTAATACCTTTTTAACCATAATAGATTCTTCAATATTCTCTCCAAGACCTCTGATGATGTTCATAATCACATCAACTCTCTGCAGAAAAAATGCCATAGAATATTTTCCTTTCATCTTAAGACTCTCAAAATATCATCGGTGAGTCTGTCACTTTGCCAAATTTACCTTTGAATCTCTTTTATAAATAGTCTTCAATTTATCCCACATTTCCTTAGTAGATATGCAATGGATTACCTTGGTGTATTTAGTCTCTGAAAGACCACAAGTGATAGCATTCATTGCCTTAGAATTGTTCTCAAATAACTCTTATCTGTAGTACTAGATGGAAGAATATTAGGAGTAGAATAACCATCCACAACAGATTGCTAAGTGCCAAACCCTAGGGACATGATGTAGGTCCTCATATTCACACTCCAAAAATATTAATTGGATCCATTGAGCATCAGTGCTTGCTTAGTGGAAAACCCTCCTTGCATTTGATGGCTACCCATATTGTACCTTGGATCTACTTCAAGCCATCAAGCCTTTACCAAAGGGCTTGATCAGAGACCAATTGTTAGAGGTAAATCACTGAGATGGGGGGTGAATCAATGGTGAGAAAAAATTCAAATATATTTCCAAAACCCTTTAGTCACTTAAACATTCAATACAACCATTTATGAAACATACAATATGTTTATAATAATGATCAATGAAGTTAATGCAAGATCATACACACAACACAAGATCTATGTGAGAAATATTTTTGAGGAATAAAACCCACTTTCAAGCCTACAAACACATGGACTACTTGTCCTATATGATGATCACAAACATGAGACTAATTAAGTCCTTATGACTAAAATTTAGTAAAACACATATTTCACAAGGATAACTTACCCCTAAGATGATCAAGTACTTCTGACCAAATTTAGTAAAATACCTATTTCACAAGGAACACCTACCCATAAGATGATCAAGTCCTTTTGACCACCTTCAATCTTCAAACCTGTAAGAGAACTATCCTTGACATCATAAATATAACTTATAAGTCACACACATAGTCATCAACATGCTTTGCTCTTCAATCTATCCACTGGGCACACACCCTTTCCTTCACTACATGGCTCACACACACCTCTCCTCTCAAGTCTCTCACAAGTCTAAAAATCATCACAATTTATTTCACCTTTTATAGATCTTTCATGATTATTATCATGTTCACAACCTTCCTTGTCAGCCACAACACATGCCTTCACTCTTAAGGAATCTAACGTGGGTCACCTTTAAGCATAATCCTCTTTCAGAATAGGCCTAAGTCACCTTTTAGGTCCTATGAAGACCCATTCACCTCTTTGACACATATATGAGCAAACTAAGAACATAGGACCACTTTAAAATGCATAGGTCTACTCTACATGACCCCTATGACATCCTCAAATGATCACATTTACCAAAACACTCTTATGTTAAAGCATGATTTGCTCAAACAAAATTCTATCGACTCAACCACCATAAATGAACACATAGTCACACTATAAATATTTGTTCATATTGAATATTAATTGTTCAAACCTCCAAATTCCATACAGATGATCCTCATGGAGTCTACAATACTTTCCAATAGATATCTCATTTCAAAATAATGAAATACCATCATGAACAACTCAATTAACCTTCTTGGGTTACTTGCAAAGCATGAACAAACACACAATCAAATTTGGAGATCAATATCTTTCACTATATAAACATTAAAACATTTAAATGAATATTTATAGATGTGCCTCAAAGTCCTCTACAACTTTGCTTTTAACTACACCATCAAATTCTACATAGATAAAAAGTTATGGCTCAAAAAATAAGCATTAGTCTTTTTTTTGTTAAATTCAAATATCTAAATCCAAATGATCATAGTTAAACATCAAGCACTTGTCATGATCTCGCTGTTTCCTGACATTTTAGAATAAAATCATTCTATTGATCTCTTCGAGAGAAGCTTGAACTTTAACTTGCAACACTTCATTGTCCAAATGTTAAACCTCAAACATGTTGACCTTATCTTATACACCCTTGTAATATTGACTAAATGCACACCATCAATATCCATGGATTAGTCAGGTCTTTATCTTGTAGTGATCACCATTAGATCTTGCTCAAACCTTATGAGATTATGACACTTGACACCCTCATGTGCCTTCTAAGCACTTTATTGATAGTCCATGTGTTTGTGCCACTTGGCAGTCTTGCATGCATTATTAACTCTTTGACTTTTCATACACCATTGATCTTTGTTACTACGAACCACTGCTCATCGTTAATCTTCTATCAGACTAGTGAGCTTGTGATACTTGTCACCTACATGTGCAACCTTTGATATATAAACTCTTATGTGCAACATTGGATCAAGAGCATGAATTAATGTGCACCATTATATCTACTAACTAGATGAATTCAAACTTTAACTAGGTTTATTTTGATGTTTTTTGACCCATCACAGTCTACAAGTGCAACTTTGAAGAATTTATAACTTGATCTAGAAAGCACATAAAGACTCTAAATTTATAGGGTACCTTCTTAGCAATAAAGATAACATCTATATGTAAGATTCGATCTCATTTGACTTTCTGGATGCTTGAAATAAATGCACAAATATATTGGTTCATACATATCTACATGACATGCAGTGACGATTTGGCTAAGTATGGGAACATAGTAAATTCTATCTTAGAAGCCAAAATTTCTCCTTAATAACTTTTGATGCACTTAATCGAATGACCTAAAATTTGAACCATATGATCTCCTTATATAGGGGAATCTATCCATATATCAAGTTACTCCTGAAACCTTCACATGTGTGAAATATAACATCATCAATATATATACTGAGATTTTTCTATCACATAACCAACTATGCCAAGATGAACATAATGAAAAATCAGATGAATACTATGCACTTTCACAATCTCTCCAATCATTCTTGACCTCTGATAGGACCCCTTGCACAACCTAAAATCACCATACTCATCCCTAAACATCCTTAACCATGCCAAAACTGAAGATCAATTAAGCCTACTTCAAGCATACTAGGATCAACACATTGCATACTTAGATTATCAAGACACTTCATCCACTCTCTTGGACACCTCCATGACATCACTGATAACTCTCCAACATGAATATGTGAGAATGAGGTAAGGTTAGTATGATGAATAATAATTAAAAGAGATTTTAGATAAATGATTAGAAGGGGTGATATTAGGATGGAATTAGAAAAGATAAATGATATTAAACTAGCATACATATCTTAGATAAATCTATGTAAAATACACTGATAGATATCATTATCAAGGCACATATATTGTATTGATTTGTGAGTGCCTCGAGAATGATATTTATCGATGTATTTTACATAGATTTATATAAAATATGTATGCTAGTTATAACCTAACACTACATTCTATATACACCATCATTTTAATCAAATCAGAGCAACTATTCCCAATAACATACAACTTGACTAAATTAAAGGTTATATTTAGTCATGGGTTCATCTCCCAACTTACCTATAATATATGATGAAGGCCCATTTCATATCTCCAAAAAATTATAAGAGGAATCGCTTTATGTTAGAGCAGAAAATGCCAAACCTAAACAAAATAAATAAAAAATAAAAAATATATACTTACCCAAATAAAATTAAATACTTTAAATTACATCCCAACATTTTATGAGACCACAATTTTACAAATTTAAACATAAATTATTTTTTTAAAATATTGTTTTTTTCCACTTATTGATTCAGATCAAGTGCTCAACATTTTACATTTAGAAGTAATTTGATCAGAATTCAATCACTTCAAATAATTTCAACATGAAATCTACTCTCAATGTAAAACCTAATAGGCCGAACATTCTAAGGTGAAATTATAGGTAAATTTTAAAGATTAAGTCTCTAAATTTCCTGCTAATTCAATACAAACTCTCAAATTTTTCTTTTAGTGGCCATCAATCTGATGTTTAATGTTCCAAAAATGAAAATGAAACTTTTTTGAAATCTCATATATATATATATATATATATATATATATATATATATATATATATATATATATATATATAGGGTTCATATTATTTAAAGCAATTGAAGTCACCTTACTCCTTCTAGATCATTGAAACTAATTGCTCGAATGTGGGTTGGTTGTAATTTGTAATGGCAGACAATGAAGAAAGTAAAAAACCCCCAAGTAAGTTTCCATACATATTTCATTCATCCATTAAATTATGGTATGCATGAATTTTATTTTTGGTGTTCTGATCCATGAAATTGTATTCTCCAAAGCAACTTGTAATTTTTTCAAAATATCCTTATGCAATAAAAACATAAGAAAATGTGAATAAGATGATGAATAAATTGATGTAGCTCCCTCTGATCTTCCAAAGCTGAAGCAATTAAAGAAATCCGACAATAAACTTCTTTTTTCATTTATTGATTCATCCAAAAAATCTATCCATGAATAAGATAATGATTCTAAAACCCCTATCACATTTTTCTATGAATCCTCAAAGGAAATTTAGGTACATAATAACAACAGGGTGACTGCAACCCTAGATACAAAGATAAAATTCACCAAAGATGCTAGGGCCATCAACGAAAGAGTTCTTAAGCAAACAAAGGAGTATCTTAAGGGCAAAGCTATGAGAGACCAAAATATTTATAAGGGCATTCATGGCTACACTAATTTCAAAGCAAGATTTAGAAGGGAGTAGACCATTGCAAGGAAAAAGTCTAGGCGTGTACATGGGCTCCTCAAGGCTTCTGCTAACATTTGGTCTTCTGTCAGATTTTATTATCAACCTAATATTTGTAAGGATTACAAGGAAATGAGCTACTGTGGGTATGGAGATTCTTGTAAGTTTTTGCATGATGGTAGGAGATATGATATATATATATATATATATATATATATATATATATATATATATTCATTTCATTTTTAAAATGGTACAACTATTCATATTCCCCAAAAAGTCAATTTCTAATTAATTACTAATTACACTCTTTCACACCTATTTATGTTAAATTATTTATTATTTTTTAGTAAGTCAGTTTCCAATTAATTAGTTTCCAACCCACTCATGCCATTGCACCCTTTCACCCCCTCTCTCCCCTATGGATGCCACTATAGGAACACATATCAGTGTAATAAAATAGGTGAGATTAATGTCGACTAATAATAATATTAGTGATGATAAATGAAGTGAACAATTTTAGAGGTATACAATAGGTAATTCCATATGATCATGTGTAAGCATGCAACTTTATTATTCTAATATATAAGCAATGTAATATCAATAAATA
Source organism: Torreya grandis (assembly GCA_037957365.1). Taxonomy (NCBI): domain Eukaryota; kingdom Viridiplantae; phylum Streptophyta; class Pinopsida; order Cupressales; family Taxaceae; genus Torreya; species Torreya grandis. The sequence continues at coordinate 2,064,741 of JARHVA010002498.1, forward strand.
CATGGATGTGATAGGCCCTGCCTATGTAAGATATGTAAAGTATACTCACTGAGATAGGAAAGGGTGTGATACCCCAAATTTCATGATAAATTATAAATAGTATCAAAAGAGCTCTCAATATAAGTAAGGGTATGATGCCCCTAGTGGCACTAATATTGATAGAGTATGGGTTGATGTGGGTATGATGGCCCAAACGTAAATGCATAGATGAAAATATAATCAGTGAATCTCATGAATAGGTGTTGGTACGATGCCCAAAATAAAAATGTGTAGGTCATGGTATTGATAAGGATAAGGAAAAATGAGATGCCCCAATATGGACAAGATTTGGAAATAGATGTCTCAATCATGATAGTCAAAATGTGAAAAGATGTATGAAAGATTTGGGCATGTGGGCCCACTTTGTTATAGTCCATGTAAGATATCAATGCTCATTAGTAAGGAAGATCCATATAATTAAAGATAATATCAATGAGGTCCATGGAGAAAGTATATGCATGATTCCCCAGTAGCAATAATTATGACCCATAATATGAATAATTTAGTGATAGTAAAATGTCTCCATGGAGTAAGATATAACAATTTAATAACCCATGAAGAATGTGCAAGTACAATTCCATTGATGGAAAAAAGAGACAAGTGATATTTCCAAATGTATCCATGTTATCTTATGAGGGATAGGAATATAAATTAAGATCATATAATATTTTAATGCTCCAATAGATGCATGGTAATAACCATGTAAATTTAGGAAATAAACATATTATATGAAAAGTAATAGTGCACATGATATGGATCATGGCAACATACATGGTATATCATACATTAGAGGTAAACAATGAAACAAAATCATGTAACCTCACATAAAATATGAAATCATCATGAAATGGAATAGGAATCATAATTAATGATGATAAGAAATGATATCTAGAGGATCCTTTATGGACAAGACTAGGCAAGCCATAATCAAGAATTACACACGAGCATGCAGAATAACAAGCAATGTAAATATGTAATAATCATACGTGTCCACACAATGTATATATCTATGTAAAAAAATATGCAACAAGTAGGAAAATAAGTATATGTGTAGTTAACATAAGTATCTCCATCTGATAAATGGAAAGAAGGAAGGATATTGCCATAAACCCATTTTAAAATTATCCCTTTAGTATAAGTTATGATACTAGTGTGAGAACCTAATATTAGGCATAAATATATCCACATAACATATGTAAGTCCATGGTCAAATACAACCTATTTATGCTATATCTCACCCACTCAAAGAATACCATGAAAAACCCATGTTTGATACACACACACACACCCCCCTAACATAGGGAGATAATCATTATATGTAATAATGTGTTATTATATTAGGAAACTATCTAATATATTTATAAAAATGTTGAAATCACAAATCAAATGAATGCTTAAATAAATGAGATTACCTCAATAACAAGTAACCACAAATGCGAGACAATATTTTTCCAGTGGGGAACCATCAAACATAGAAAAACCCCACATCTATTAAAAATACTAAAAATTACTAATCTCAAAGTATAGTATTTCATGTAAGACAAGATAAAGAGAAAGAATCATGGCCTCAAGCCATCAACAAAGATCTCACGAAAGACTATACCAAGTGAGTAGAATAAGAGATGATATCTCAATAAATAAAGCTAGAGATAAGAAGAGGGAGTTATAAAGAATCATATCATGATTTGCACAATCTTATTAATGTGTGTCAAATGTACCTAATCCACATAAAGTGAGGGTAATGTGCGTGACAAGTGTGGAGAGAATTACATGTGAATGTAACTCCATGGTTTCCTACAAGAGAAAAAATAAGGTGTAGTACTTCATAAATCTAGTATAAAATATTTTTTTATAATAAAAATTCACATATAAAAAGGATTTTAAATTAATCTAAACTATCCTAAAGTGAATCCAAATAGAATTAATCTCAAATGCTCCCCTTTATTCTTAATTTGGGGTTACAAAAGTGGAGAAAATATTTATAAATAAAGAAGGGAGTTGACATTACATAATACTCACTCTTAATGGAAACATTTTTTGAAAGAAATTACTATAATTTTGAGAGAATAAAGAAGAAGAGAGGGTGTCATCAAAATTTTCAAAGATGAATGTGTGATCATTGATAATATTCGACAAGTCTCTTTAGACAAAAAATACAATCCATAATAGAATAAGGACCAACAAGAAGGAGAAATGATCCACTAAAACTAGCAAAAGTTACGCTTACACAAATCTTCATGTTAAGTAAATAATATGTCATAAAATATGATATACATATAATAAATGTAATAAAAGAATATATAATAAATAAAAATAGAGTAAAATACATTTTTTATCACAAAGTGTGAAATACTACATGAAAAAAAAGTTGGTCAAAATAATGCAATCCAATCAAAGCATATTTCCTTTAAAACTTACATAAAAACAAGGTATGCATAATTTTTTTTGAAGCTTATCAAAATGAAGACAAAATATGTGTCATTTGTATGAAATAAAAAATGCATCATGTTATAAATCAATCCTAGCTCAGAGAAGATAGATCATACCTACACTTCTGATTGCAAATACATTTTTAAAGTAGGAGCATCACCAATATGGGGATCTGCTAGACCTAATTAGGGGATCACTTATCAAAATACACCATGCTAAGAAGGGTTTCAAAGCCTACGGTCTAACACAATCATGTAACAACCCTAAAAGAGTCCTAGGTTTAATGTTCACTCTTCTCTAATAAACAAGAAATTAAGTCTAAAATAGTGCACACAAAAACTAGTTAGGAATACTTACCTTTGAAGATGAACCCACCGACCTCAATCTCTCCCTTGGCCAAGTTGATTTGTAAGAGATTGTTGTGGTATGTAAGGATAACAAAGACAAATCAGATCTAGGCTACATAACCTATCTATACATCTAAAAGACTTCTCTACAAGATAAGATTTGCATCTCTAAAGAAAGTATGGAACCCCCAGCTTTATTCCTCAAGTAGAATGGTCAATAAGTAAATGTTCATTCACACTTATTATTATTCACTTCTTTATTCTAAAATGACTAGAAATTAACTTGTATATATACGCAGATCTTTCCCTAAATCCTTCCAAATATGTCAGCTATACGAGGTTGATCCAACTGACCCTGTACATTTTTGGGAGATAAATAACTAGGTCTTGAGCTAGGTCAACTGAAAGGCTAACAAAAATCTCAAGTGAAAATACCCAAAAATAGTATAGGGTCAACCTAGTATAATACTTAGAGGCTAAAAACTATATAGGGTTGACCTAGTTGTCCTAGTACAGTCAACTTACGAAAGGGGGTCAAGGCAAGAAAAATGAGGATAATGATATAACAAATGTTTGGAATAGGTACAATAGAGAAGAATAATCTTAGGGTAAATGTTTTTAAGACACAAGTGTATCTATGAAAAGTGGAAAAAGGGACAACAATCTTACAAAGCACCAATGGTCTGCCCACTCCTTTCCTGGTGCACCCCTTAAGACATGCACTTAGAGAGACTAAGTCTTGATGGGTTCCTACAAGATATAAAACATTAGTAGTTAATAAAATGTTGAAAATATTATGTATACATATGCTTCAATCAAATATCATCACGTGTCACTAAGGTGAAATAAGGGATGGTGTTTTGAGAAAGAACATTGTAACACACAATGCTAATGTTAAAAAATTATAGTATTTTAAATTAAAAATAACAAAAATTAAATGACTAAAAAGTAAATAACTAAAAATTAAATATGATGTGTACCTTGACTTATCTTTATCACTGAATAGTTGTTGACTATGTTATTAATTTTGATTGTGTCAGGCATAGAGACTGCTTTTGACAAACCCAAGAATATAAAACTAAAGAGCAAAAACAAACAAATGTAAAAAAAGCCAAGATAGCTAGTGCTATGAGGATGGGACGTACTTAAAAATTTTGGCAAGTTGGGGGGACAAGTGCTATGTTAGACCAAAAGACCTAGTAAAAAATAAGAGTAAATCAGGTAATCTAAAAGCCAAGGCTACTAAAGATTGAAAAACTCAAACAAGCTATCCTCAAGTAAGAAAGACAAACTCACCAAGTCAAACCAATGATACATGTCAAACATGATGGTAATAAAACATCAAAATAATAAAAAAATGGTAAAAGAAGAAATAAAAATGGTAAAACAACATTGATGAGTGAATAATAACAATCCTTATCTTAGTTAGCAATGGAAAAAGGTGCATAAAAAGGGAAAACAACATTGATGAGTGAGAAGTAATAAACCAACCTCACTCAACAATGAAAAAAGGGTAAAAAAATTAGGTGTCCATAACAATAGGATAGTATAACAACTGATAAATGGTAAAAAGGAAAGTAAGACAATTCTAAAATTATAAAATCATGGTGAAAAAAGAAGTAATCCATAGTTTATCGAACATGTTGCTTCACTCTATGGATAGATAAAATTGAAACAAAATATTTCTAGTATGTTTTTAAGAGGTGAAGAAGAAGGAATTAAAGAAGAGGGAACAGAGATTTGGAATCACAATTTGTCTGTCAAGGAGGGAAAAAGAAATGGGTGGAGGGGATAATAAAGGAAAAACCAAGGTAGAAGAACTCTTTATCAAAGTCAAGATACTCAAATTAGGTTTGTCAAAATAAGAGGAATTTTGACCTTAAGGACTCTGAAGAACTTCTCTTAGCCACACAAGTCTTAGGTCAACAAATGAAGTATATATATCATCCCATGAAGGTTATATGCATGAAAATTAAAATGGACCTACCTCTCCACAACACATTCCCATTCTTTATGACCTCTTAAAGAGCCATTGATCTACTATAAAGATTTGATACTTGCATGAAAAAGTAGATAGCACCATAGAGTTTTTGAATTCCCCTATTCCAATCTACTAGCCTACCACACCCCAAAGGACCTTGGCTCTATGTGAGGCCAACCGTAAAGTTTGAGCTTCAATTAGAGATAGGAGATGTGCTTGGAATCACATCTTTTGGTGTGATTTTGACTTTTGAGATTTATATGTTGCCTTTTGTATATCATTGCCTTTTGTTTCAAATGATTTGGATTTTAACTTTCTTGATGGATTTTTCTATTCCTCCTCTGTATGGATTTGGAAAACTAAACATGGGTGCTAAAGATGACTTTCATTTGAATACTTGGGATATGGTTGCAAAGAGAGAGAAATTTAAAGAGCATGAGGTCTAAGAGTCTTGTAAATATAAGTGAAATAAAAGTGCTATCTTTACTTTGACCTTGTATATCCCATGTGAACTAAAAGATAGGAGAAATCAAGAGGATTGACACATAAAATAATTTGAATTAATTCAAATCGTAAAAAATGTGACAAAGGGTAAAAAGGGATACAATGATAGTAGAGTGTGATTTCTTATCATAAGAATGAGGGGAATGGAGGAAAACATGCTAACATAGATTGTTTGCACAAATTTCATCTATCAAAAGAAGCAAAAGCTAAAGTTGAGAACAAGGATAAAAAGTATTTTATAGAAAAGGGAATGACAAGATGGTAATTTTATGAGGAGGGTTGGGTCCTATCCACTGTCTTACACTAAAACTCATAAAAGAGAAACCCATGGGGGTGCCAAAAAAAGAAACATGTGAAATAATAAAATGAGAAAAGAAGCAAAGGTGATATTTTTGAAGAGAACCAGGTCCTATCCATGGTCTTATACTGTAAACTCACAAAAGAAAAACCCACAGGAGTGAATGCTAAATAAGAGGGAAAAAATAATCATAAAGCTACTAAGGTAAATGATGACATAAAAAGATAAAATAAATATATGAGGACAAAAATGAAATCAAATGCCAAATATAATGTGAAATAAAATAAAATAACGTAAAGGAAAATAATGATACTTATAAATAAAAATAAAAATAAATAAAATGCATAGAAACAAAGAAACATGAGACAAAAAAAAAAGGGTAAGATCTATGCTAACTTCTGTATCAAAGATGAGCATGTGAAATACAAGTCTATAAGTCTCGAAAGGTTTCTTGAATTTGAATTTATTTGTTATTATGCATTATAAAATAAGAGTGGGCATCATAAGATGCCCCAAAGGGTAAGTGGCTTCAGGGATGAGAATCGCAAAATACCCCAACATGTGAGGTAGAGTGAGGTGAAATTGAACTATTAGAATGATTTGCATTATGTTGGTAGGTACATTTGGATGTAGGTAAATGTGTTATTTTGTTATATTTTAAGGATGTTGAATGTGGCATATGATGTGTAAGAGAGGTATGAGGAGATAAAGGAGGTAAATGAGGACCATGTATGATATGCATTAGAGTAGGAATTTGAACTAGGTACTCTTTTGGTTCATGTGACCTAAGAGGTTGAGGTTCAATGGATGCCAAAATATGTTTAAAGTTGTTCATATTATCTATCCTTTCCTTATTGGTGGAGGAAGAATGATCAACTATGATTTAAAAAAATTAGAAGATGAGGTATAAGTATGGGATAATTGTTGTTGTTCATTAGGTAGTTGATGTTGATGTGATTGTGGTTCTTGAGATTGAATTTGAGAAGCTTGAAGATAGTCTTGATAATGTTGTTTTGTGAGAATATCAAGATTGATATGTGGACTACCTAAGGAAGAAAGAATAAATTGGTGAAGATCATGATAAGACTCATGAGAATGATCTATAATAGCATGCCACCAACAAAATTTATCAGGATTGCACCATTTTGGAGGAAGTTTAGAAGGATCAAAGCTCATGGGTTTAGAGGGTGGAAATTTATTCTTAAGTTGTTCTATACTCAAGGGAGGGTGGGTTGGTTTAAAATTGGTTGAATTGAATGCTCTATTTTGAGGTTGGGGAGGCTTCGATGAATCAATGTTATAAGAAAATGATTGAAAATGTGATTTAGTAGTTGTTTGAGGTGTTTCAAATTGAGTCATAATAAAGTCTTGCCTTTTTGCTTGATCTAAGGCTTCATTTAAAGTTTAAGGTGAAAAGATTCAAACTTTGTATTGAAGAGTAGGTTTAAGATCAGTGATAAATCATTTTAAAAGAGTATCATAATTCATGTTATGGTCCACTTTATGAGCAAGAGACTTCTATCCTTTGATGAAAGTATGAGCAGATTCATTAGGAAGTTACTTGGCATTGATGAAATGGCTAAGGTAATTTTTAGGAAGGTCATCATGTTGGAATTCCTTCATTAGAGTATTGACTAAATCATTTAGTTATGAGATGGAATGTCTAATAATTTAGTTTTACCATTCAAGTGTATCACCGACAAAAGGTTTTGGCTAAGAGTTTGGTGGTAGCAAAGATGTTAGTTTAGACACATTCCTTATAGAGATTACCAAAAGACTTAAGAAATATAGTAGGGTATTTAGTCCCATTATATGTGATAGTTGGAGAAATGTTTCCAATATCTATGGATGTAATGAAAGGGGATAAAGGTTCATTTTGAATATGTTAAAGCATTTTTTTATTCATTAGAGGTAGAGGGATGATATTCCCATTGACATTTCTAAGAGGAGGAGGGACACAATTTTGATTTGGTTGAGACATGATGACTTGAGGTGGTTGACTAGTCATGTTTAATAAATATTGTGACATGTTCATCATTTGAGATTGATTAGTTATTTGCATGATGTTCATTTGTTGTATGACTTGTGCAAGAAGTTGAGTTGTATCAATAGGTGGGTTGGTATTTATAGGAGGGGTATTAGTGTTGATAGGAGGATGATTGTTAGTGTTGATGGGAGGAGGATTATTTGTAGGTGGAGGATTCCAAACATTAGTATTAGTTGTCTTAAGTGTGGTAGAAGAAGAAGGAAGCTTGGTAAATCCACCATTCTTGATAGGAGTGTAAATAGTATTATCATCAAGGTTTTTGAATAATTGAGATCCATCTAGATTATCAATTTGAGTGGTTTCAACCAAGTTAATTTGAGAAGTGATAATACTAGGTGCTCTTGTTATAGGTGTAACAAGAGGATTATGAACATTGGTTGTAATAGGTGGAACATAATTTGAGGTTACAAAATTTGATGTAGATGGGTTGATGAGTTTATGAATTATAGGTTTAGAAGGTGTAAAAGTGGTATAAGGTATATGATTCTCATAGTTTGAGATTTATCTAATAGGATTCTATGGATCTACTATACGGTATGGGGTAGATTGATATTGAGAATATTTTGATGAAGAGTTGCACCATAAAGAGTTGTCTTCTATGGTGGACAGGTGGGGTTGGAGAGAAAAACCCATGTATATTTATAATGGGTTGAGACTATCAAGAAATAATTTGATAAGAAGCTAAATTATGATTGAAAAGAAATGAATAAAATGCTAACAAGGAAAAATAGTGAATTGGATCAACAAACAGAGAAGGTGGAAAATAGTATAGGGTCGATAGGGTTGACCTAGCATAGCAAACAAAGTCTAAAAACAATACAAGGTCAATTGGGTTGATCCAATACAACAAATAGAGGCTGAAAAGGGTCTATAAATAGTACATGCTCAATTGGGTTGATCTTGTATAACAAACAAAGGATGTAAGTTGATAAAGTAGGAATACTAGGTCGACTGGTTCAACCCAATTCTGTATTGAAGATAGGAAACAAGCAAAAAATATACAAGATCGATAGAGTCGACCCAGTACTACAAATATATGGAAAATAAAATGATAAAATAATGAAAACTAAGTAAAAAAATATTGTAAGAGTTAGTTCATGTCAAGTTCACCAAAATGTATGCAAGCAAAAATGCATCATGTCTATAAATCAATTCTGGATCAAAAAAGATAGAGAACACCTACACTTCTAATTGGTAATATGTTAAGTGGGAGTATGACCAATATGAGGATTCACTAGACCTGATTAGGAGATCACTTGCCACAATACACCATGATAGGAAGAGTTTCAAAGCCTATAGTCTAACACAATCACACAACAACCCTAAAAGACCTTTAAGTTTAATGTTCACTCTATTCTAATAAATAAAAAATTAAATCTAATCTAGTGTACACCAAAGCTTGTGGCACAAAGTGAAGGTTAGAAATAAAACAAACTAAACTAAACATGCATAGAAGACATATACTCACATCAATTTATATGAAATCCTAATGTATGGGAGAGAAGCATAACTACATAATCTATCTAGTCTTACAAAGGTGAAATAAAGTTAAAAATATTTACCTTTGAAGATGAACCCATCGAGCCTCAATCTCTCCTTTGGCCAAGGTGATTTGCAAGAGATTATTATGGTATGTAAAGATAACAAAAATAAATCAACTTTAGGCTACACAACCTATCTATGCATCCAAAAAACTTTTCTACAAGAAAAGATCTGTATCTCCAAAGAAAGTATGGAACCCTAAGCTTTATTGCTCAAGTAAAATGGTCAATAAACAGATGTTCATTCACACTTACTCTTCTTTACTTCTCTATTCTCAAATATTTGGAAATGAACTTGTATATATAGGCGGATCTTGCTCTAAATCTTTCTAAATATGTTAGTTGTACAGGGTTGACCCTATATGTTTTGAGGAGATAAATCACTAGGTCTCGAGCTAGGTTGATTGAAGGGATAACAAAACTCTCAAGTGAAAATAACCAAAAATAGTATAAGGTCAACCCAATCGACCCTATATAGTAATCAGACGCTGAAAACTGTACAGAGTCGACCCAGTTGACCTAGTATAATCAATTGGTGAAAGGGGGTCAAGGCAAGAACCAAGAGGATAATGATATGATAAATGTTTGGAGTGGGTAAAATAGAGAAGAATAAACTTAGGGTAAATGGTTTTAGGAGACAAGTGTGTAGATGGTAAGTGGAAAAAGGGACAATATTCTTATGAAGCACCAATGGTCTGCCCACCCCTTTCTTGGTGTACCCTTTAAGGTGTTCTTGCAAGATGTAAAGCATCATTAGTTGATAAAAGATTAAAAATATTATATTTATACATCATATTTTTCAAAATATATTTTATATGAAGAAATTAAAAAATTACCATAAAATGACACATCAAAGTCTCGAGAAGATACCATAGCTTTCAAGATCTAAATTAGCATAACTTTTATATGATGTGTTTTAATAGTTTTCTAATAATATAAAATGTTATGAGTTGATTTACCACAAGATTTGCATGGATGTAATTTGTAAAATTTAGAATTAAATTGTTGGTGTTTACCACAATGCTCACAAATTTGACCATTATTAACCAAAGCATGATCATGAAAATAATTACAATCAAAAGAATTATTATGAGAGTGAGAAGCATGATTGTGTAATATCCTTTAGTGAGAGGGAAATATGACTTAAAATAATAATTAGAGTTATTAAAATTAATAATTAAAATTTTTGTATTAGATTTAAGTAAAATGAGCTCAATAATGCTATTTTCACTCTTACCAAGATCCCTGTCAAAATAACTCATAAATTACATGATTTTAAAGATAGGGTTAAAAACATTATATTACAAATTAATACACTCATTAGGAGATGAAAAAATAACATTAGAGGTTTGCACATTTTCAAAATTCACAATTAAAGTGATGAGAGAGTTATTATTTTTTATATTTAAATTTTTTTTTTTTACATGAAAATTTTGAAAAAAAAAAAAAAGGTTAATTTTTACCTTCAAATTAACAATTTAAACTAATAATATCATTGTATTTTCAAAAAATTTATTGCTTAAAATCATAAACTAATGTATCATCTATTTTATGAAGGCACTTTCAATCTATTACTAAAAAAAAAAAATGATAAAAAATAAGTATTTTAGATAGATGCTTTACTTATAATAAATTTTTTAATTAAAAAATGTGAAAAAATATTATAAAAACAAATTAAAAACAAAATAAAATAAAATAAATAATAATAATAAATAAATAAATAAATATCAGAGAAAATAAATTATAAGCATAAAAAGATAACATCAACACTTAAAATGCATCATTAAACCAATTTCATCGTTAATGCTTTGAGTGGAGTAAGAACTTTTAAAATGAGACTCCCACGCATCTATGAAGGGAGAAGGCACATATTTAATTTGGATTTAGAAAATTTTGAATCAAATCATTAAAAAAATGGTAAACACTTTAAATGAAAATTTATTAATGCATAAGAGAAATTTGCAAGCTAATTTGTTAAAAGAGAATAACTTACTCTTGAATTATTTCTCAATAAAAAGATTATCAAAGAATATGAACCATCTATCAAAAAATACAAAAGGATATAATTTTTATATTCTACAAGAAGAAATGTATGTCACGGTTTAATTAAAAAATATTCTTCATAAAATATTTTTAAAAAAATTGGCTAAGAGTTTAAATGAAGCGTTTTACTCATGAAATACAATAGCTCATTAATTTCTCCACTGGAAAAGGTGAATGGATCAAAACATCATAACTTTAAGGGAAGACGTTAAAATTAAAGGTAGGAAATTCATTATGCAAAAAAATCTAATGTTTGGGAGTCTCCTTTCATAGATGCATGGGATTTTAAAAGTTTGTTTTGCTTTATTTAAAATATTAATTGATAAAATTTGTAAGTAAATCAATGAAATAATAATAATTTTCATTAATTAAGGGAGTCCTTACATCTATAAATAAATTGATGAAATAACAATTCTTTCAAATTTCTAAAGCTACCATATACTTTCTCAAATTTTCATGTAAGAAAGAGCACACCAAAATTAATGGCATGATAGTCAAGAAACAAAATTTAAAATTAAATTTGAAAAATGGAAGGGAAAGCCCACTAAGACAAGACATGGAGGTACAACAAAAATATATTAAAACACACAAACAAAAAATACAACTACACACTTATTAAAACACAAACAAAAAACTACACACTTATCAAACTTGATAAGAGATAATCAAAATGTTAAGTTAGAGCATATAGTATGGTGTATTAATGATCATATAAATAGATAAAAAAAGATAAAAGGAATAACAATCCAAAAAAATAAGGCATCACTTAAAAAAAATAATTAAAAAACTTCTAATTAAAGATAAAGGAAGGTAAAATGAAATATTCTTCACTCAATCAAAAATCAAGAATAAGAGCACCAAAAAAAAAACTACTACTCAATGCATTGAAATACTATTCAATGCCACACAAAGAAAAAACATTATGTATTTATATGTCAAAATACTCAATAGATAAATCAAAAAATGAAAAAGGCATCATACAACAAATGATATTATGTATAAATACCATAAAAAATATCCAATTGAAGATAAAGGGAGGCAAAATAAAATATGCTTCATTCAATCAAAAATTAAAAATAAAAGTGCAAAAAAAGATCGCTACTTTATGCATTGAAATGTCACACGATTAAGAAAAATACTATATAGTTATATGTCAAAATATTATATAGATAAATCAAAAAATGAGGAAGGCATCACATAACAAATATTACCATGTATAAATAGTTGATTATAATCTTGAAACATAAATATATGCAATCAAATATAAAAAAAATTAGTAATAAGATTTTTTTTTCAATTCAAAAATAAATGTATTTTAAGACTGAATTAATGTTTGAGTACAAACAATATATAAAAGCCAAAATCATCTAATAAAATAGCATATTTTTTGAATGTAATCAACTGATAAAAAATAAATTCAGATAAAAAAATACCTTTTTGAGCAACTTACAATACAAGTTTAAGTGAAAAAAATAGAAATAACCAGAGTTACTAAAGGGTTAAGAGTTGCAACTAAAAAAAAAAAAATCCATTTATGAATATGCACATACTCAAATATTTAAATGTTAAAATAACCTTACTCTAATACCATCTTAAAAAAATATCTAAGATCATTATAATAATGTTAAAACACAAAGAAAATGAATACTAAAATAAATGATATTACCTTATAGCAAACAACCATAAATACGAGACAAGATTTGTCAAGTGGAGAGAGGTGTCAAATGAATAAACACTCCACATTTATTAGAAGACTTGCAAAATAATAATATACAAATACAATCTTTCATATAAGACAAGAGAAAGACAAAGAAGAATGACCTTAAGCCATAAAGAAGCATCTCAAGAACAAATAGTGCAAGTGAGTAGAATGAGAGAGGAGACTTCAATAAATAGAATTAGAAGAAGGAAGAGGGAGTTAAAAAAAATCTCATAACGACTTACACAATATTTTGAGTGTGTTCTAAATTTTCGTTATCTCCTTAAAGTGAATGAGATGTGTATGATAAGTGTGGAGGGAGTTACATTTTAATGTAACTAAAAGATTCCTTACAAAAAGATAAAATATGTGTGACACCTCATAAATCTATGATAAAGTAAATTTATTATAATAATAAATACACATGTAAAAAGGACTCAAATTAAAATTAAACTAGCCTAAAATGAACTCAAATAAGATTAATCTCCAATATACTATATAATTGATAAAGACATAAAATTTTAATTTTTATGTTTTTTAGTGTTTTTTGTATTTTTATGATTTTATAGAAGTATCCCATCCCTTATGTGCATAATATATGGCCAATGGAAACATAATGATATATTCTAAATGTATAAAATAGATAATCCAATATAAATATTTGAGTCACACATTATTTATATATCATGGAAGTATAAGAAGAGATTAATATGATATGGATCATAGTGAAAAAAGGTTCTACGAATATGTGACGATCAATTAAAATAAAGACAATCAAGATCAAGCATGCATAAATCAGGGAAAAAAAAAAAAAAATCAATTAAGAAATATCACAGAGAACAAACAAAGCCAAGTGTGTAGAAGTCATGAAGAGTCAATAAAAATTGACTAATATATAAAGAAGAAGTCTAATCAATATAAGATGGAAAAATAAATGTCACCACAATTTTTTTAAAGTTAAACTTGAAATCACTAAAATCAATAAAAAATGAATAGTTTAGAAAGAAAGCTAAATGGGTAGAAGTCATGAAAAGTCATAAAGTAAAATAAAATTGATTAATTTAGAAAGAAGTCGTCAAATCAATATAAGATGAAAAAATAAATGCCACCGCAATTTTTTTAAAGTTAAATGTGAAATCAATAAAAATTGACTGGTTTAAAAAGAAAGATGAGTAGAAGTCATGAAAAGTCATAAAGTTAATAAAAATTGACTAATTTAAAAAGAAGTTAAATCAATATAAAATGGAAAAATATATACCACCACAATTTCTTTAAAGTTAATTGTGAAATCAATGATTATATATATATATATATATTTTTTTTTTTGAAAAATAATTTTATTATTTATATTTGGAAACATATTTTTTTATTATGATGTAAATTTAGTAATGATAGAGGTCATGGCTCAGATTTTTAAAGAAGAGATACCAAACCACGCAACAAGTAATTATGTCAATTTTGTATCTATCTTAAACACACTTACACATAATAAATAAAAAATTCATAAAAATTCAAATTATTATTTTAAAATAAAATTACATAAAGTATCTTCCTTCACATGAACTATGAGTTTTAGTGTGATCAAATTATAATTTAATCCAAAAGAAGACAATCCCCTTAAACCTTTAATTTTCTTCTCACTACCTTAATCTAAAAAAATTTGGTAGAATTCCTCGAAGGTCTTGTTCCTCTTCTCTAGATTAAACCCTGACTTCCCCATTTATAGGTCTGTAAATAGGTCAAAGATTGCTTCCAAGCAATTGGACACCGCCTATATCAATTAGCAGTGAATGGGATGTCTGCCTAGTTGGATCTAGGTTGGAAAGGCAGGTTGATCCATATGCTATTAGGCCGCCAAAATTTACAACTACTTGGACAAATTCTCTTGCATTGACTTTGTAGGTTCCCGCCTTTTATGTTGACGTGTTCCAAGTACAATTTTGGTTGTCATGCAAACCTATTAAGAGTTACATGGAATCTAGGTCAAACCTGTTAATTATTTTTGAAATGTATTTTTATGTTAGAGGCATTTTACCTGAGAAAGTATGCAATGATTCGTCTCACATAAAAATGGGGAAAATTAAAGTTTTTCCAACCACCCATGTCACAGGGAAGGTATTATCTACGTCATTATGCTGGTTAGTGGTTGTAGATGGGTGAGCATACGTGACAATTTGACTGCATTGCACCACGAATGGGTTGGAAATTTGATTAAAATTGAACACGAAAAGATACGATGAACATCAAAGTGAAATTCTAACGAGAAAAGAGCGCAGAAGTAGAATGACACGTCTTTGTTTATATCCAGCCCCGATCTTTGTAGCGGCATACAGACCAACCAAGAGTGGCTTAATCTTCTCGGAACGACTTCAAGAGACATGGCCTGCAAAGGGTATTTGTCCAATTTGTGCTCCTGCAATATCTACAAGGAGAACACTGAAAAAGTCATGAGCGAAATAGTGGGGATGAGTAAAAATGTGATAGCGCAGACGAGTCTCATTTTATTCTATTTTACCGTTCTCTATGGCAGTGATTTGGTCGAAAAATCACGGCTGTGTTGTTTTGATCAGCGCAGGCAGACGAGTCTCATTTTATTTTTTCCTGTCCCTTGTTTGTTGATGACACGTGTCACTCTGCTGCTTACAGGTGCACATGTTGATAGGTCATTTCCTTAATTTGCGTCAACATATGTACGCTGGCCGGTTTTCAACAGATGTTTTATTGTATAGTTAACACACATTGAAACGTTTGTTTATGGGAACGACGGTTTGTTTGAGATGGCCCTTAATGAAAAGCACAAGATTCCAAAGCCATATTTTTAAGGCAAGAAGACCAGGAAAGAAGCACAAGAAAGTTTGATGAGTGATAAAAAAGCATGGAAGAGTGAATGGCAATGGCTGAGTTGTTCCTCAATTATGGAGATTAACTGGGCAAGATGGTCAATATTTTGCACCATTTTGCCAAGAGTCATAAGATCCATGACTGTTTCGTTATCTGAGAAACAAAATGTGGAACAAATATTTGCCATTGTTAAAGAAAAGTAAAGATCGCATAACAAGATTTAACATAAATCCCCTTTCAAGAGCAAAACTTACTATGTAATACAAAACCCATCACCACCAATCCCATCTTGCCTTTCGTAATCTCTTTCATGCATTACGAAGTTGGTAGTCGTACAAAGAACTACAACAACTGGGAACAAAGTTTTGTGAAGTGAACGAGTGTAAGTTGGTAGTCGTACCTCACTTAAAACCCATCACCATCGATCCCATCTCACCTTTCGTGCATGAAGCATTAACAAAAAATAATTTTATATTTCCGGTGGAGGTGATAGAGAAATGAGGTTGTGTGTTCCTTTTTATGGTGTGATAATGTGATGTACGAGGAAGTGAGTTAGGTGGTGATAGTGAGGGGCAATGATATCCTACACCAAACCTAAATTTAGGGCAGATGTTGGATTTACATGGCTTGAACCCATTGGAAAGGGATATGCAGCTTGCAAGGTGATGAGTTCTTTGATTTGATTGCAATAAGGCTCCACATTCGATGTGTGACTCAAATTAGTGTTACAATGCAACTGATGTGGAGACAAGACATTGAAGTTCTAAAGTCTATATTGTAACTTATGTTCGCCTATGTTGCCAATATATTGACACAGATAAATTATACCAGGGTTAAGAACATACATAAACACCATACTCATACCCATGGAATAAAGGGTAAGACCATACATAAATTGTAAGTGGTGAAAGATTTCAGTGTGAGCTGGAAGGCAATTGTTGCAGGTTCTTTCACAACTATAAACAACTTAGAGTGTGTTTTTTGGTCTATTTGAGAATTTATTACTAATTTCTTGATAGTGCCCAACAATGTGACATTAAAAATTATTTTGTAGATTGCATGTAGTTACAAGATTATTGTGAAGAAATAGGGTATGGTTCATGTGTTGTCTTTGTACCATCTACACCTAAGGCACAACATGATTTTGTATTTCCACAAGTAGTTTGATGGTTTTATTTGTGTTTTATCCATATACAAAAAAATTCATGGAGGGATTTCTTACCTTTTTAATAATCAACAGTCACTATCAGAATTGGGGTCAGTGATTTGATCCCTGCATGAGGGTTTCATGAGAATAGAACAAATGAAGATGAAGATGCATTGAGACAATCAACGATTGAGGATGGAGATGAAGTGGATGGAGATGATTCTTGAGTCATAATAGCACAACATTGACATCATCCCTAAGGATTATTCATCCTCTTCCTCTAAGAATAAGTTCATCCATTGCCTAAAATATCCACTAATACGTATTGTCTTTGTCATGTGCATCTGTTGGAAAGTTATTTGTTATGTTTATTTGATGCCTTATGTTATTTAAAAATGTGTCTGTGTGATTCAACAATGGCAAAGTAGTGATTCTATAACCAAACATTTCCACTATCATTGCCACAATGGAAACCTTTACTCTTTGGTGATATTGTTATTTAACACTATGCTCAAGGATTTTTCTTTATGATTTGAGCCTTAGATACATTCTGAGTCATCCTTATTTATAGAGGCCCTTGCTCATGAGAATGATACCAGATGCTAGGGGACCCATATTGCATACCAAACTCGGATTCATGGTGTGGTTAGATTTACATGACCTACATCACCCATTGTAAAGGGGTCCATATCTTGTAGGGTGATAACATCTTTGATTTGATTGTAATAAAACACCATGTCTAATGTGCAGCTCGAAACATGATTCAATGTTGTTAATGTGGGGAGAAGACATTGACATTCCATGGTCTATCTTGTTTCTTCCATTCATCAATGTTGATAATATATTGACACCCAACGACAAACATGATGTGCACGAAGACCCAAAAGCAAACAATTGAATGAAAAACTCCCAAGTGTCATAGTCTGATTAGTCTGATTCAAATAAGAAAGAAAAGACAAGTTGGCCCAAAACACCATAAAGAAAGAGAATAGACTAATGACTACAAGACCAAAATCCACATGGGAAATTAGACTAAAATGATGAGAATTTATGGATCTTATAGGGGCGTGAGGCCTTGATCTTAAAGCTATTTATGATGAGCATTTATAGATCCCTTTTATCTACCTTCATTTCATATCTAATGCACTATTTGTCTATACCTCACATCTATGAAGCACCAGTGGATGGGCAAACATCACTAATATGACCCTGGTAGATTTCAATAAATAATGTTGATGATGGTTTGATGTGAAATTGTATTTATTTCTTTAAATATTGTTGTTAGCATCATTTATTCTTATTTATCAAAACAAACTCTAAAATAATTCATTTACTATACTACTTATTTCAACATTCAAACAAACACATATGCCTTCGATGGACGTACATTTTTCCATTCACTCATGCTTTACTTGTTTCATTTATTTGCTTCTATTATCTAGATAAAATGATTGTGTTTTAGTTACTTATTTTGGTTTTGATATAAGGGTCTACCCAAACTTCATATTAGCACATCCAACATTTCCATGTAGCTAGCAACAAACCATTTTAGCAATGGAAAATCATGGAAAACAAATTGACATTACTGGAATGTTAGCATCAAAATCTAGAAGAGAAAGCATAGGCACAATGCCACACATTTCAACTAGATATTTACATCCTTACAAAAACAATTCTCTAATAGATGGGAAGGCCCTTAAAAAGGGTATTCTTCATAATTACTCAAATTTCAATGGTCCAGGATAAGTGTTTAGCTTCACCAATGTTGATAATGAGGTTGATGACATCATTGTTACTTTCTTTGGTGAGGCTAAACACCTTTAATTTGACCAAGTTTAGGTTGGGAAGATATACTCTATTTCAAAAGCAACTTTGAAATATGCAAACAAATAATACAATCGTGCTAAGAGTCCATGGGAAATCATGCTCAATATGCATTAATTATCAAACATTGTTTTGAGGAAGATCCCACTATTCCATTATTTCAATTTTATTTTAAATAAATAAAGCACATACAAGATGTAATCAAAAACACAAAGATTGATACCATATGTCTTGTTATTTCTATTACTGTCACTACCAATTTCATGTGAGCTGATGAGACATAAACTATGAGAAGGACTTTGTTGCTACAAGACAACTCTGATTGTGATATTAAGGTATCCCTATGGGGTGGTGTCTATGAGGAAGAGGAAAAGCTTCTAGTAGAAATGTGTGATCAACCCACATAACCTCCTCCAATTTTTTCAATCAAAAAGGGCAAGGTTCAGACATATAGTAGAAAAATAATTGGAACCAACTCAGACACACTTTTATTTATTAATCAAAATATACCTGAAGCATATCAACTATGAAGATGGTTTGGGGAGAATGGCCCAAAAATAACATCCTCATCACTAAGTAGGAGAACTACTGAACATAAAAAAAATTGCAAAAATATGTATATCAGGGGTTGTTGGGAAATTAAACACATTTATGCTAACTGCTACAATCATTCACATAAAAATGATTAATTTCTGATATCCTACATGTGTCTTTTCCTAAATAATAGACAATGTAAAAAGAAATTAGTTCAAAAAGATAATGAAACTTGGCATTATCAAAAGTGTGACCTTGATGTACACGATTATGAGTACAAGTATGCTTTGAACTTAATATTAGAAGACATGTTGGTACCATATAGGCAATGCCATTTGATGATGTTGCTGATGTAGTCATAGGTATCACAACTCGAGACTTACAACAATTATCAACATCCTCCATTGATACTTGGGAGGTTGTCAAAAAAATTCTTTATTTCAAGTATCATTTCACATTGTCTACATGATTAGGCTTGTATAATCACAAAGAAAAAATGCACTGCACTTTGATAGGTGTAAGTAAAGATGAATCTACACCACCAGATCTTGCTTTGCTTATTATGTACCTGATGTAATTTGATACATATATGCAATTACTCATATGTTTTCACCTATAATTTTGCTTGGTTCAAACATATACAATTTGTATATACGATACTTTTTTTTTGTGCTACAGTAACACGAACTATAATATTCTCACTTATTTTTTACTACCCACTCATGAATATAGAATTTAGATGTTGATATTCATAAATATAAGCTTGTAATATTGTTTCCTTTGAAATCTTTACTTTCATACACCATTTATTATTTCCACCCTAAAAAAAAGGAGCACAAAATGTATGAGAACTGTGTATCTAAATTGTCTACCATTATTAATGAAATTATACATGGAAAAATGTGATGCAAATAAGTGGGTTTAATTACATTATGTAACCCAAAAGGATCATAATAACTCATGTTGTTGGGCTTCAATATTATGAACATACAAAAATATAGATTTTCTATGCCCAATGGTGATATTACAGAGGTCCATAGATGTTTTTGTGCTAGAGTGAATGCTCTACCCTCAAAACATGTATGCTTCACTTACAATGAGTTATATCTAGACATCCAAACAAAACATTACAATGGTAACCACACATGTCACCATTGCATTGTTGAGAAAAATAATAATCAATTTTCTACTGCTAATAACATGGACCTAAGGACCGCTTTGTCAAACTTGACACAAGTAGAGGAATTTATTATTTCTTGGGTGAACCCAATACTACTGGTAATGCATGTGTGTGGCATGTAATACAAATAAAGTGGCCAAATTATAAGCTTTCCCAAATATATATCCTCCATTGTTAGGAAACTACCTTGTCAAGCTAAAAATCTTGACATCTTTGTATTGTAAAGAATTGGATTAGAAAACAAAACATATGATTGCTTTAGTAGATCACGTTTCATGCAGGTGATACTCTACAAAATTGCAAAAGATCCCTATGATGTAGATGTCTAGCTAGACCAACAAGCACTAGATGCCTTGCCATTAGAGCTCACCAATGTCTTTTTTCTCCTTCTGCACACCAATATGGATATTTTGGCCACATACATCAATGACGTAGATTTTGATAACACTGTAACTACACCTCATGGCCCTCATTATCCTCAGAAGTCATATTTTTTTTCATTCTTTTCACATGCACAAAGAGAGGGTAATGAGATAAGGTACTATGTGAACAATTGTAAAAATTACAATGAAGCTATAATTGACTAGCCCACCATCAGCAAGTCTCCCATTAATGAGTACAACATTGAAGGCTTATTCTCTATGGATTTTCTTACTCTTTTCCCAACATGTTTTGTATGTGCCAACAACCCCATAGTAAATTTAACTCCATGAGTATGATTTGCACTTGATTAGATATAAAGACATTCAGTTTGGAAGCCATCCCCAGTTTTAATAGTTTTTTTGAACCTAATGATGCACCATTGAAAACAGGTAACATCTATAGTCTTCGCCAAGAAAAACCTTGAGGATAACTTCCTAGTTACAATTTCAGAGTTGTGTGGGCATCTCACATAAATGCCTAATTCAAGCACTATAGATTCACTTATGCATTTTGGGTCTTGTCTTAGAGTAACACGTTCATTTTGGTCCAAATCAAAGAATGATTTAAAAAATATGATTACATAAATGGGATCCTTGACACTATTCTTCACCGTAGATGCAACAGACACTAGGTGCCTAGATCTACATAGAGTCATGCAAGCATCACCAACATCTCACCTACACAACAATTCCTACTATATAAATTAAATCATAATTAGAAATCCACATTTTACATATTCATATATGGATAGAATATTTTCACTTTTCCATGAATAATTTCTACATATACATCTCCATAACAAAGACTATTAGTATAGGTAATCGTACCTATACTTTATTTTTAAATACTCAATAAGTAATGAAAATGCTTCTACAACCATTATTAATGTATTAATGGTTTATTTGCATGTACAAATGGTAACACAAAGGCTTCACACACATCCATGGATTTCTATGGTTAGAAAATGCAGCTAACATAGACATATTGGACTGAGATGATCCGGTTCAAATTGATTCTGCAAGGAAATTCTTTGATTGTCATATAACTACATGGAATCCACACACCATTAAAACAATATCTATTAGAATACATCATTCTGATCTTGATGAACCATGATTTCTCACCACTAATCATATTGTTTCTATCGATCCTGCTAAAGATTATGAGGAACTTTTGAATCAAGTAGAACACCACACCAAATGTAGTGAGTCAACATGTATACTAACTAAAATATCATCTACTATTGCAATAGAGAGATGAAAAATGACTACATACAACAAGTTTTTGTCTGAAATAATTTTTGATCAAAACATAGGTGCACAAGAAACATGCCACATGTTGCAAAAACTAACTCTAATAGTTTATAGTTGAACATTTGTTACCTTATCCATTGGAAAAAATACCTTCAAGAAGGTCTTGTGTACCATATCAATAGAGAACAACTTTCCATATTTCATTCATGTATATGTGTCTCGCCTGACATTCTTGGAGGCCATCCCATTCATTGAAGCAACACATACTTGGTCTTACATTAGGAGGAGAAAAATTAATGAATGGAGACAAAGAACTACTCATGTTATTCTTCCAATATTTCATTGATTTTATTATAAACCATTGGTTGATTCCCCTCCATTTGAGTTTTTTGTTGGGTAGATCTCTTGATTTATAAACCATTCTAGAATTTTACTATAAATATTGCCTACAACAAAAAACAAATAGTCACAATTTGGGATTAATTCAAAGACTATTATGATCCATGTCATATTGAACGAACATGTGTATAAATTGAATCACCCTTGACTCCACTAGTGATGGTACTAAAAATGATAGGGATATAGGAACTGTAGATAGGGAAATGAGTGAGTGGGAAGTCCTCTCATGAATGCACCCCTCAGGGAAAAATGACATACATGAAATATAATGATTGGTCACCATGACTTTGATAATGAACACAATTGGACTCATTCTAATGTACCATTCAGCCTACACATATCTGCACACTAATTAATACATTGGTAGTGCACATCTATAAAAAACATAGATAATGGTTCCCCAAGAGACACATCAATTCATCAGATCTCAGCTACATAACAACATGCATTCAACATAATTGAGAAGCATGCCCAAAAAAAGATAGCAGCCATCCCCCTCAGCATGATTGTATATGGAACCGTAGGTATAGGTAAATCATTCTTTATAAGCATCATCAAATTTCGCTTGGATTCACTTGTAGCTATAGGTAAATCTCCCCTACTTCTACTAGCTCCAACTAGTGTTGCATCATTTAACATTAATGCATCAATGATACATTCAACCCTCCACATTCCTATCAAAAAAATGCAACTTCTTGATGGGCTTGCATTAACATTTTTTCAAGAGGAAATGAGATACATTGAATATGTGCTCATAGATGAAATGATCTTAATAGGCCCAAAAATGATTGGTAATATAAATAGTAGGTTATATGAAGCCCTCCCACACCATAATAACAACACCTTCGGTGGTTGTTCAATGATACTTGTTGGGGACTTAGGAAAGCTTCCACCAACAAATGACATTCCAATGCATGTGGGTAGGTCTTTTGGTCATATGTTATGGTGCACACTTGATATAATTGTGACATTGGAAATAAATTTTCATCAACAAGGATGTACATAACAATAGTTGGAATTCAAAAATTTGCTATCAAATATCAGAGATGCAAACCCTAAAGAAAAAGATTCATTTACGCTCATGTTAAGGACATCATCATTCATACCTATAGAATAACAACATCATTTTAAATACTCATCCCATTTGTATGCAACTATAATATTGGAAACATTGCATAATAAATAAATTTTAAAATCCTTAAATGCCATAGTTACAATTTGTAAAGCTGAGCAAAGTAAAGCTACAGAGACATGTCACCAAAATGATAGTCAACTTGAATCAACCATGTTTCTATGCAAGAGAAATTTTTTATGCTTACATAAAATCTATGGGTGAAAGCATTATTGGTTGATTGATCTATTGCATAAATTATTCTCATTGTCTACAATCTAGACTCACAACCACCAGCATTAACAATGTACATAGTTGTTGCATTCAAAAAATACTTCAGTCTACCAAGGGATAGTAAGAATCCTTTACATCTTCCAAATCCTTCAATTACTTGAGGAAATTTAAAAAAAAATACCTATTAAAATGTCATGGAGACTAACCATACATAAATCACAAGGAATGGATCTTGAAAAAACAACAATTGATATTGGCAACATAAATTGTCAAGGCTTGATCTTCACTGCTATATTGAGAGTATGCTCTATCGATGACATATATATCTCGCCTAATCTTACATTTTAATGTTTTGAAAGGATGAAGGATTATCAATATGTAAATATAGGGAAATCAGAGGAAAAAATACTAAGAGAATTACCTTTTCCACTTCATTTATATCAGCTCTAATTGTCATATACCATTCTATACATTTATCGAATAGAATTTTACTAAAAAAATTGATTGGGATTGTCTTCTTTTCTAATCTCTTCTATAGTTTTGTATATACAATTTGGAAAAATATAATGTGTATACATACAAATCATTTTCTCATGGTAATAAGACATTTGTTTGCATATAGGGCTATTAAAATGTGTCTAAGTGCATACCCAATGCCAATAATGCTTACAAGAACCTATGGATAATTTGGGCTAATGGATGGGTGCCATGTGGTGCTATGGGAAGAGTGATCTTATGTTTTATGCCCATAAAAGACATCAATAGGCTGACAGATAGTGAACCCAAACCAACAAATGAGTGTAATGTGTACATGGTGATGACAACACAATCATAAGTAAACTTTGACTATTGTTTACTCATCTTTAGCATGCCAATCATGGGCACTATACACAGTATAGAGAATCAAAATAGGACACATGGAATAATTTTAAGAGTTAAAAAAGGCACACAAAGAGTCCAAAATGGTGAATGGAACCTGATGTAAACACATGCAAGCTCACTGTAATCGATCGAGTCAAGTTAGAGTATGAGTTTGGGGCTTAAAGTATAGGCATAGATGAATTCAGGGAATCACTTCAAACTTGGTTTGGAAACATAGAATTAGGAAATCATGAAAGGGAACCCATGAAATATTGATGGAGTGAATAGCTCAGGGGGCACATATGCAGTTGAGGATGAGCAAGGGAGGAACTCATGATGAAAACATAAAGTCAAAATGGAGCTCAGGTGGTCTATGCCTAGGATCAACCAAGTTTGGGTCAATTTTGGTGATTTGAAGGTGAACTCAAGGTAGTTTCAAGACAATCAAAATGAGCCCAAATGTGAAAATAGATCAAATGCATGGGATGCCCTAACAACTCTACCAAGATCAAGGACAAACTGCACTTATGATAGATAAAATATACGAGATCACACCCATAGGTATTTAAAGATAGGTGGAATAGTAATGCACGAATACAAGATCGTAACACCATATGGTGCTAGTAGATATATGATCAGGTGATTGTTATGGATATTATCTAAAGACCATATAGAGGATTGATAGATAGCAAGAGGATGTCGTATAGTTGCATTAGGTTTGTGTGAGTTGTTTTTTACATGATCAGTGGACAAATGTTTATGATCACTTCTAGTATACATGAGTGATAAAATAGTTTAGGGTGCTTCAATATGTGCACCAAGGTCCATGAGTGTAGATGAGGAGTGCACGAGCTCAAATAAGAGTGGGAAATAGAGGGAGGCCATTGGAATCAGATATAACATTGATTCTAGTAGATGAGAGGGATCTAGAGATAGAGATTCCAGATTTGGATGATGTGGGGTGTATGGACACATACATAACATGGTGGGGACACCATAGATTAGCTCCACTATTCCTAGGTGGAGGAGCGATAGGTAATGTTGTAGTAGATCCTGAGTTGCTCAGGGAAGTTAGAGGTATGAATCATATTGGGTTATCTTTGATATTAATATGTTTGTCATTATTTGAATAATATTCATTAAGTAGTGACTAATGGTTATTTATTTAGTGTTGGTGTAGGTGATGAGGAATATTGGATGATAATGATATTGAGTCAGCACTACATGAGTTGACACAACTCATGTTATTGATGATACCATGTATGGAAGATTGATTGAGTGAGATGTGGTTATTTTTGGTGTGCATGAATCCTTATTCGATCAAGCAAAAATTACTATTTAACATATGTGTGAGCGGTGATAGAGAGATGATCTAAGAGTCAAACTAGGTAGGTGAGATATTCCCCCACCTGATCCCATGTGCACAATAGGTCCAAGAATATTATATGAGTACATCTAATTACAATGAGAGCATGTTGATGTGAAGGCATGATTGGTGGTGTATGAAGATCAATATAAGAGACATAGGTCATGCTCCAGATTATGAGGTGATTTTGGAGCCTCAAGTTCTGGGTATCATGTGGCTGATGACATAGGAGATAGTGAGGAGGGATGTATTGGAGACCATACTCCAATTATATATAGATGTAGTTATTATATAATTTTATATAAACTTGTTGATATTTATGCATATGAGATATTTTTGACATACTTACATCTTGATGATCATATTTGATTAGAGCATTGTAAATGTTTGAAATGATATGTGGTTTAATGTTGTCAATTTTATTATGTTAGGATAATAGTAATATAACTCTATAATGCCTCATCTACGAATGGTAGATGAACTAACTACACCCATAAAAATCATCCTTCCAACTTGAAGGGAGAAGGAACTTGAACCATACTGCCCATGCTATGGCAGTAAATGACTATATGTTGGTGGTGACACTATTATGGGCATAGCTATAGTAGGAATATGTGTATGATTGGTTAAAAAATTTGTAATTGGGTTTCTCAATATGAATCTTGGTTGAGTTTATTTGTTTTTGTGTCACAACATTGATGGAGTTTGGTATAACTTTCTATACTAGCTACCATCTCTACTAATTTTGTGATATAATAGAGTTTTCATAACGAGGTGCTCTAGAAACCTCGCTACTCACATGATGAGTAACCATTGGCTCCTTGGTAGGGATATCCTAGGATAAATCAGTCATGGAATAATGGGATGTATAATAATTAGGAGAAGGATACCTGGATGTCCCCTTCACAAATGTGATAATGCCTCTATCGACATACAACTAGATCTAATCTATGGGTACACAACAATCATTATCCCAATGGCCATTGATGGAATGATAGTTGGAATATGGTTTATTATTGGATCTATTTATATGGTATGATGGATGATAATTAGGAGGAAGTGTGATCATCTTCCTATCTAATTTTGTCAATAAATCATCTTGAGGTCTATCTCTAGATTAATCAAACTGTATAGGCTCTCTCTTGGTATATTGTGTTTTGCTCACTATAGGAGTTGGTCTGTAAACTATTTTTTTCCCTTTGTTGATTACTTTGACTTGTGACTTATGTTCTAATTTTTCCTTTTGAAGAGGTGGATTATGTGATTGAATCAAATTAGATGAATCTGATAGAACTCTAGATCAAAATCTGCTTCTATATTGACCTCAATTACTCCCAATTCATTCACTAATATGACAACTATATGCCAAAGATGTTAAAATGACTTAGTTGTTTGATATATCAAATTTTCCTTAAGAAGCAATATGAGGCCTAAATAGAATATATATTGTATCTCCAAACATTTTGGTTGATTTATTAATTGCAACATACATGAATGAGACCCTAGTATGTAATCATTAACTGGCTCTAACTGGCCCTAGTGTAATGAAGGTAATTTATCATATGTGACTCTAGGTCCTTTGTTCTAAATGAAATGCATAATAAATACCTCTTCTAAATCAACATATGCATGTAATGATCCACTAGGGAGTGAATGATGAAACCAAGTTATGGTTTCATCTTCCAGGCTCCTAAGAAATAACTGTAATAGTATTACAATGCTATTTCACCCTTTCATAACTTTTATATGTAAGGATGGATCTCCATGTCCTTTAAACTTAGGAAATTTTGGTATCTAAAACTTCTTTGGTAATAGTGCATGGAAGATCTTACGTAGGATGGGGTTACCATGAATAAGATTTGAATCTATCCAAGAGTAATAAGTCTTACTTTCCAAAGTAAGATTAT
Source organism: Torreya grandis (assembly GCA_037957365.1). NCBI lineage: Eukaryota > Viridiplantae > Streptophyta > Pinopsida > Cupressales > Taxaceae > Torreya > Torreya grandis. Next base: position 2,092,750 of record JARHVA010002498.1, read on the forward strand.
GTACTTTATATTGTAAAACACCCACAACATACATCAAATAAATAAATTCTTTTGAAGACACATTTGAATCATTAAGGGGCTCATTTAAAGGTTGAATTTTGTTATTAACCTTGGCCATTGGTACACTATTTCACTAAGCTTCAGTAGGCATGATGGGTTGGGTCATCTTATCCCTTGGATAAATGATAGCATGGACATGGTTAGAGGGAAAGTAGCTATTACCCTCTTGAAGGTTATGATAAGGAACATATTCTAATTTAGTAAGGGTGGGCTTGGGAGATTCGATGTATTTAGTGTAGCAAATTAGTTTGCAAAGACATATTACATTTTATTGGAATATAAGGAATAACACTATTATTTTTATCATTGGAATTAACATGTGCACCTAATTTATCTGTTAAAAGAAAACTAGGAAAATCGACATGTGTTGTAATAATATTATCACTAAGCACATCACATTTAATTTATCATGTAACATGATATCTTCACTAACATAAGAGATGGGTAAATAAAAAAGAATACTAGATGTAGTAAAAATATTTTCCTCCTCACTATATGCATAATAATCATCATCATTCCAATTTTCATCAAAATCATAGTCTTCTTCAATTGTAAAATCAACATTTAAAGCTAGCACACTTTCATGTTCACTAGGAGTAAGATAATATTTTAAATTTTTTCTACAACGCAAAGTATCATCACATCTAGGTAAAATGCAATATTTAGCTTCATCATCTATGATTGGAGTAAGGGGATAAGAAGTAAAAATCACATTTTCACCCTTGTTTGACACATTAGCACATGGAATAGGAATTCTATATTGTTTTTAATTATTTGTAATTTACATTGTATCATTATTTTGAGCTAAAAAGGCAAATAAAGGAGAAAGAGGAATATCTTCTATTTTTTTTTACATCACCAAAAGAAGGAATAATATCATGTTCACGTGCATTTTTGATTTGAAATGAGAAGGGTAAAAGATGCATTTTCATTTTCTATTTTATGAACATCATTATTATATGAAAAAGGAACAATATTATAATTTGGATGCACTTGTTTAGATACAACATTATCATTTATATCATGCAATGTACATTTTAATCTATTTGACTTATATTATTCAATTTTGAAAAAAGGCATGGTAAAATTTGTTGACAAGCTAAGAGTACTATCAAACAATGCATCACTAATGAGAGGTTATTTTGGATTTATCTTGTTATGTTCTTTTTCTTGGATGGGGAGAGAAGGAGAAGGAAAAAAACATGCATCTATACTACCTTCGCTATCACTTTGATCATCACATTGATAATATTTGTCATAACCAAATCATTGCAACAATAATCACCATTGTAAATAAAATCATGCTCATCATTTTTTTCTAATGAACAATTTTAAAAATTAATCCATTCATTATTATAATTATGATAAATGCCTATGAATTGATCAATTGGGTGAGGGGGAAGAGGTTCCCTAGTGGTCATCTTAAATTTTTCATAGAAAAGTAGGATAAGTATAAGAAAAATACAAATAAATGAAAAAAGATAATCCAACATGAAATAATAAATTGTAATTATGTTATCATGTAGTGCTATGTAACAACAAAAACAAAAACTGATCTGAAACCCTAGAGGGCTAAAATTTTGGAATGAAGGCCCTAGGGTTAGAAGCTAAGGTTTGGAGGTTTTTTAGATACAAATTTAAAATTGAAATCAAAGAAACCCTAAGATATGGTTGATTAGGTTTATTTATGGGATGGCTGAGTACAAAAAATAGGAACAATTAAAAATTTAAACCCTAATTATGTACACAAAAAAAGAAGGAAACCTAGTGAAAAGACATGGTTTGAAGCAATATTCAAAAAATAAAATGGGTTCACCAATATGTTTTATTCATTTTATAATTAAATGGAATTAACCCTAATCAAACAAATAGTTGATTAAAGATAAATGGCTAAATCAATATCTAACCATACAATTCACTTGTAGATAAATTGGTATTGACAAATAAGATTTTGAGAGAAAAACATGTAAAAGAATGATAAACTTATATTTTCTAGAGCCTATGAGTTGTATTTGACTATGTTTGACACATAGGATGACCACCCCACTATCATATTTGACTATTTACTTGTCATTTTGAATTTAGACACTAGAGCAGGATTGGACACTAGAGCGATGCACTCCTACCCTTCATTATGCTCTAGTCCATTGGTGTTTTTCACTTGAACTGAGCCCTACAAGTCTGAGAAAACTTCCTGTAATTGCGAGATCTCTTGCCATAGACCTATGTTTATGAGATTAGATCTGCAATTTCCCTTCTTCTCTTTGAAATCCCTAATGGAGTCTTGCATACAAGAAACACACAAATATCAAATGTAAAAGGGGAAACTTTTTGGGGAAGGTGGGATATGGCCTATCTATCCTTAGAAACCCTATTGTCACGAGTGCTACCTATATATCCCCACTGATAGGGACCTCAGGATGATGTATTTCTCCCTTAGGGATTGTTCATATTCAACCAAACATAATGCATATCTAAAATATTTTTGCCTAGGCCCTCTTTGGTCTAAGCAGGCAATCTAGTTGTGGTATGTAAATACTTTAAAAATATACAGAGATTGAGCTTGTTGTGTATTGATATTCTTAAATTATTAACTAGTGCCAAAATATATGTGCTAGGTGTAAAATGCCTTAGAAAACCCCTTAACTAGAAGACTTATAATTCTGAATTTGAAAAACTTATTCGCACACTGACCAATTCAAACAAGGTTAAAATAGTCATAAGAAAAGATCTAAAAGAAAAGGGCCCTGTAAAACTCTCTGAAACTTGTGTTAGACAACAATATTGGGAAAGACACTAGAGCAGTGCGCTCCTATCTAATGCAACGTTCCTATTTTAAATCAACAAAACATAAGAATGCCACATAAAAATGGCAAGGGACCCTTGTGACTCTATCAAGGACTAACATGGAATAACTAAAACTGAGATAAGAGAGGTATAAAAATAAAAGAGAGATAAAATACCAAGGTGATACACATGAACAAGAGTTTGATTCAACATTAAGAACTTCAGATCTATAAGAGCTACATAGGACATAATACTTGTGTTTGCTTGACCAAATTTGGGTGTAACATTCTTTTGTATATTGGATTCGTTGGCCCACCCTCCATAAAAATACAAAACTATTAGATTTTGATATGCCTTCCATTCTATACGTTCTAAAGCTCACACTCAATTTTATGATGCATAAAATTTACTTGTAACCTCTAGTTCCTAGTGAAAAGGTATGTGATGGAAATATGACACTGCTTTCAAGATTTACTCTTTAAGATTACTCTATCATATTATGAACCCTTTTTATTCAACTCTTATCAAGTTAAAAAAATTGTGGAGTTTGAATGCCTCTCCCTAAATGTGGCTTCCTTGCCTCAACTAGATATGAAATTCCAAGCTTGAGCCAAAGCTCACTTATTTAATTTGGTGTTTGGTCTACCAAAATTTGGAACTAAGTGAATGTTTCAAACATATTAGGGTTTATAATTTTAAGGGCCCTACATGTTTCAGACCAAAGACATTCAAACATTTATTCTAGACTTATCCTCACACTATAAAGCTTTACAATGAATACACAATTTATTTCATCATATATACACATAGCCCTTTAATTGAAGGCTGGCCCTATTTTTGGTTTTTTCTCAATTGCAGACACATATAGTAGTTATTTGGAATTATTTCAAAGTTATTGTTCCTCTTTAACTTTGGAAATGTATGAATACTACCATTTTCAATAACGAGACTCTTTTTTAACAGTTTCTATTTAATGACAAAATTGTTGTTATCACTTTTTTCTTGTTTGTAGATTTAGGCATTGGCAGAAAAGGTTTCCCTTGAGTTTTAAAATCTTTGGGAGCTTCTCAATCATTGGGGATGCACCATGTACCAAGATCAAGGTCACTTTAGATATGTTTTTGCAAGGGTTTTCTCCATTGGCGCGTAGACAACAAAGCCACTCATGTAGGTGCTTCTCTTCCCCTCCTCCTCTATGAGGAGGTTGGAGTCCTATATCATGTGACAAAGGTTTTGCTAAGCTATTTTATTAGTCCACTCTAGTGTAAGGTGTTGATCAGATATGCCAAGGTGCCTCTGTCCCCTGATGAGGCATATAACACCTTTGGCTCTTATGGAGAATGCTCAAAATAAGTGGTATATTTTAGATCTTTCTTGAAGAATACTTTCTTCTTGGATTATTTTTCCTCTCAAAAATAATTTACTATTATAACCTTCTAGTATTATTACTTTGTATGATGTTCAGTTTTTTTTAATGTTTTGACATTTTTTAATATTCTTATTATTTTTTTATATTTAATCAAAAAAATTAACACTTAATAATTTTACAATTTTTTTAATCAATATAAATATCAAATTATAAATACTAATTAGCCACCGTTTAATGTAACCATCTATAAACTCTACTCTAATTTTTTGATTAGTTAATATATTGATATATTCCATCAAATAAATTCCGTCGTTATCAATTTTTTTTCCTTTGCATGATACTTTCCGTATCACATCTTTCATGGGACACAAAGAATTGTTTGATTTATCGAATAAGATACCATTTGGTATTCAAACTTTGTGGATTATACGAAATTGTATCTTCATGTGGAAGGTATTCTCCTTACCTTATAGCGGCTCCAATGCACTTATGATATCTATAAGGTTTGAGGATTGAGGAAAACATAGTTACTTTAGAAGCTTTGTGAATAGTATAATTATTTTGATATATTTTAATCATTTGAATGTTAAGAAGTATGATTTAAAAAAATGTTAAAATATAATAAATTATATTAAAAAAATAATTAAAAAATAATAATTTGTGTAAATAAAAATTTAAAATATATAAATTTTTTTTTTATGAAAAATATTTATTTTAAATAATGATAAATGTTTTAATGATTATTTGATTTCTTTATATATTATTTTTTAATATATTTATAATATCAAATGAAATATAATATTTATTTATTTATAAAAGATATTTAAATTCAAATTAAATAATATTAATACTTATGTTGATTTTTAATAAGTTATATATATATATATATATATATAAAATGTTGTTTTGATGTCATATTTTGTCCAACATTATTGTATGATTTTTTTTTATTGTTGTATTTTAGATTAGTATTTTCCTCTTCTAAATTATGCATACCAACATACTATTTTATTGTGTAACTTTTTGTATATTATTATTTGATTGATCATAGTCATACTAAAACATTTCAGTAATAATAAGTAGAATTTAAAAAGAGGAAAAAAATAATTAACATAAAATAAATAATATAAATTAACATTAAGTAATACTACTAAGCCATTTTTAAGTGTTTACATAAAAATATATATCCAAACTTTAAAAAAATATATATAAACTTTTTAAATAAGTAATGAAAGTATTTGTGTATACAAATAAATCAACTAAAAAAAATGAGAAGTATTCATTCTACCAAATTTTTGTAGGATTCAAATTCAATCTCACTTTTTTAATATTTAAGTGAATTTAAATTTGTATTTTAATAAATGGTGTGAATGTAATTTTATCATCATCCTTCTTATTAAACTACAACCCATTCGTTAATCATCTGTCCTTTGAACTACGACCCATCTATCGTCGTTATATAATTGAAAGCTTAATTTTAACAAACAAGTATATTTTCACAAAATGTTTCTCTCAATACTCTAAGGTAAGTTGGTGGATAAAACTGCCACAAGGCCAAAATATTGTTGGATATCATATCTCATCTCTCACTTAGGTCAATATTCAAATGGTGCACGAGCCATTAATAGCAACACACAACAAACTCCTTGGACGGTGCCTCTATTCACATGACTAATTAAATTATTCACATGCATTTTTCCATGCCTGGTTTATTTAAATGCTCATAACTCTGCACAACATTCAGTCGACATCTTCTTTGAAACATTTCACATCTTTAAGTGAAAAGAGAAATCAGAAATCATTAGTGTAAGTCTGCAAATGGCAGGGTTAAAAGTGTCTCCATTGCTTTCAAGCTTTATTATTATTATGTGGTTGCTTTCAGTAGCAAAAGCCGCACCCAAAATTAGGTGGAGCAGGGCACATGCTACATTTTATGGAAGCAAAAATGGTGCTGACACATTTGGTAAGATAATGAAGATGTGATTATTATATTCGTGTACCTTATACTAATGGATCTTAAAATATTCTAAGAATAAAATAATTGTAATTTTTTTTTTTAAAGTATATAATCATTTGAAATAAAATTATCCAAACTTTTATTTATTTTCTTTCCATTTAAAATGCCAAAATCTAGATTAAGGAGTAAGATATAATACTTTCTAAATAATTTACTCCACATAAATTATGCATTACTGAATTTTTCTGTGTTACACAACACTGGAAAAGTTAGAAGTAATATTGTTCTATTCCAAGCTTTGTTTAAGTTATCAATTTAAATCATAAATTCTATGTTTCTACCTTGTTTACGTTGTAGTTAATGTAAGTTGGTTTCTTAGTCTGTAATTTTTATGATTTTAAGTTTGTGAAGTTATATATTTATTGTTGATTATCTAAATTTTGTTCTAAGCCTTAGCTGTGATAAAAGTATTAAATATTAAGTTGAATTGGATGGTATATCGTATTATTCAATGTTTCTTGGATGACACAAATTGATGCAGTATTGGATTGTTTGCACTGATAATCATTATGTATTTTTAGGAGGAGCTTGTGGGTACCATGGAGATTTGTTTAAACAAGTATATGGACTTAGAACCACAGCTCTGAGCACTGTACTGTTCAAAAAAGGTCAAGCCTGTGGAGCTTGCTTTAAGATCAAATGCAATGTAAAACTGGACAGAAAGTGGTGTGTTGAGGGCAATCCTTCAATAACAGTTACAGCTACCAATTTCTGCCCTCCTAACAATTCACTTCCCAATAACAATGGAGGATGGTGCAACCCTCCCCTCAAACATTTTGATATGACACAGCCAGCTTTCAAGAAAATTGCTCATTACAGAGCAGGCATTGTCCCTGTTCTATACAGAAGGTTAGCTTAAATATCTTAAGCCTTTTTGTTTTATATTCTGTTCATCATTAATTTTATATACATATATATTTTTAAATTGGATCCTCTAAATTATACAGATATCGGCATCTTGCATTTAAATAATTGATTACAACAATCTGAATAAACATACATTTAAATCAGGATCTCTTTCGCCTTTGGTGATTACAACAATCTGAATAAATATACACCTAAACATACAAGATAGTTATGTCCGGTATCTAAATCATCAACCATACTCATATCATGGCTGTTGTGAAACTATTTTAATTTAACTACTAACTTTCTAAGTGACAAGATCAGCAAATATTATAAATTGTTCAGTTGTACAAGATACATGACTGACATTCTATGTTTTGTTATGATCAGAGTACAATGCAGAAGAAAAGGTGGAATCCAGTTTACCTTCACTGGTAATCAGTATTTTACTCTGGTACTAATATCTAATGTTGGAGGAACCGGAGAAATGCAGAGAGTATTCATCAGGGGCTGTAAAACAAAACGATGGGAAAAGATGAGGAGAAACTGGGGCCAAAACTGGGAGACTGATACTGACTACAGAGGCCAGAGCTTATCTTTTATAGTCATTACCATTGATGGGAGAAATGTAGTTTCCTACAAAGTGGCTCCCCCCGATTGGCAATATGGCCAAACATTTATTGGCAAACAGTTTTGATCTCAGGTATTTTAATGTATCCAACGGTGCTAAGATGCATTTTTGGTTTAATATTCCAAATAAAAATGCTGTATAATAAATCGTTTCAGACCCTATATCGAATTCCTTCGTCTAGTGGTTGTGTATATAATCCATCTATCTCGCAACATTCACCTTTGAATCTCATGGATTTCTTTTGTAGAAAAACGTCTGAGAAGTTAAATGAGAGACCAGGTTTCCAAAATTAGAAAATTCTCTCCAAATTCAGCTTACACTTTATTGGGATACAATCGATTTACTTATGACAATAATTATAATGAAGATGAGACTGGATCAAATCAAGAGAATAGGGACTGTGATGAAAACATAAGTTCTCGTTTGATTTCTTAATTAAAATCTAAAATCTATTTTAATAATAGATGAATCTGCATAATTAATTAATCACTTTTATATTTTAATAATAGATGAATCTGCATAATTAATTAATCACTTTTATATTTTAATAATAGATGAATCTGCATAATTAATTAACCACTAAAAGTGATTACTTATAATACATAAAAAAATGTTTACCACCTCATTGAGGCATTCGAACCTTTATGAAATGGCCGAGATTAAGTTGTCCCTGAGTGGAGGAATAAAATAATATATTTTTGTTGATTGTTTACAAATTAACTTAAATAAACATTAAAAATGTAAGTGATTTAATTATTTTTGTTGATTGTTTACAGATTAATATAAATAAATATTAAAAAGTGTTAAATATGAAAGTGATTTAATTATTGACCATCTAAACGTATTTAAAAGAAAGTGTCTTCTCTAATGTGATTTTTTGGGTAGGCCCTAAAAGATTATATTAAATATATTTGACTATTTTCATTGTTTCCCTCTTCTACAATGAACTATACTAGCATTTGAAAGGTAATATTGAATAAATAACTATCATCTAATTTTTTTAATGAGAGGCAAGGTTGACCATCAAAATAGTCTTTGGGCCACCCTTATCAAACATACAATCTAGAAAATAAATTAACTACAAGTTGCCCCAAAGGTGCAAGTTATGTTAGAAGAGATGTAATTCCTTGTTTTGGTGAAGCAAGATTTTGTAAAGCGAAACCTATGACCATCGACCCCGTCTCACTATTTGTGCATGAAGCATTAAGCAACAATAATCTGATATTCACTTTATAATCCTTCAAAAACATATTTTTCTCGACCAGTGCTCCCTTAGATTTTATGTATATTTTTTAGCAAAAAGATAAATAAGATGCCTATGAAGATAGGCTCCAATTGTGACTATCTTTTTTTCTAGGGGTTTGAGTATGGAATTTCTAAGTGTTAACATATTAGTACATGGATGATCGGAAGCTCCAAGATAGACTCCAGGATTGCAATGTCTTATCCCCATATCAATGACATTACAATGTTAATTCAAGTTGCACATCAGATGTGGAGCCTTGCTGTGCTCAAAGATGTTTTCAAGTGCTTTAGCAAGGTCATGGAATCCAAGGTCATTCCTTATATTATATTTTTTTCTATATGTGCAATCAAATGTGTTATTGTGGGGGTCTATTTTTGTGCTTTTTATTCAGAATTTATGTAGGTTGTAAGCATACAAGACACTGTAAGATCTTATGGATTTGGATTTGTAACCATTACGCACGAGTAGTCAATTAGAGATCCAGTTAATGGCATATGCCATTGAAAGGATGAATGAAAAGCATTTTGAAGGAAAGGTTATTATTGTCAACTAAGTTGGGGCTTGAGGAAGTGGTGGTGATGGCAAAGGGTATAGTGACAGGGGCAATGGTAGCTAATAAAATCATTGTCATGGTAGGGATTTTATAGGTGGTTGTCAACGATTTGAGTATGGCTATAGTGGTGGATGCCATAATAGAGGTAGCATAGGTTATTATGAGGGCTTGTATTATGACTTTGTAAATGTGAATCCTAGGTTCATTGTGATAATGGTGGCATATCTTATTCATTGTAATATTGGAGTTAACACAAGATAGTTTGAATCCTTTATGTGCACAGTCAGGGTTTTGATATGATTTTTTTTTTTTTTTTTTTTTTTTTTTAACTTAATGCAATACTTAATAGATAAAGATTTTGTTCTAAAAAAGGAAAAAAATGGTATTTGGAATAGGGGTCTACTAAATCACTAAATAGGTTTGAAAATCATAAATGAAGTACCAATCTTAAAGATACCATGGAAACGTCTGACGAAATGACCCACGAGCATGTTAAAATAATTTTCAATCAAAGTTAAAGTGAGTATGGAGAGTGACAATAGAGGCCAAGAATGCAGATTGGCTTGTAAACAGGTCATGGATGACTTGCATTGTGGATGGTTGTGTTAACAATATAATGACAAATAATTATATTTTCATGTCCAGGATATAATATTACTTATGTGATAACTATACATGTCTATAGACACATAAATTAACATTTATTGATTAAAAAAAAGCACTCGTGACCATTCTTTATACACACTTAGCTCATCCTTGATTCCATGGTCTTTTGACTGCCATTCCTTCACTTCTATGCAAATGACCCATTCCTTAAATGAACTAAATGATGTTAAAATGTACCTATTTCTCATTCCAAATAGATCAAACTTATTCTATGACTACTTCACACTTCTAGCTCTAATATCCTTGCTCCTTAGATAATGTCGCACCATCAACACTATATCATTCACTAGTAGTGTCTGATTCAATTAGCCATGACCTCCCACCAAATAACATTTATTTTCTCAAGTTAAAATTCATCAAATAGGTCATCCCACAATTTTTACAAGTCTCATCCAAATAAACTCCAAAATAATCACTATAAAGACACATTTTCAAGCCATTTGTTCATTAGAGGCTCATATAATTGAAAATCACTAGAATATCTAACTACACATTGAGAGAAAAGCACACATTTTCCCTAAATTAGAGTCCAAATAGTCCTAGTAGTGCTGAGCTAAGTTTTAATACACTTGCAAGGTCACAAATCATTGTTGAATCACTTAATCACACCAAGATTGCACCAACATTTAGTATTGCACCAATATATCACACACACACACACACACCATTGTAGTATGTGATAACTACATTGAGTTTAATCCCTCTTCAGAGTATTGATATGCAATTAGTGCTCAACAAAGGGGGTGTTGATGTTAAACACAACTTTAACTACTAACCCCATTTTCCCCTTTATTACATTTTTTTCATAGGACCTATTAAGCTAGGGTTCCAAGTGAAGAAGAAGGCACACAATCACTTTCGTAGTGAATCACACAGATTTGGTCACATACACATAACCAACCAACAATAGCACATAGGTCCAAAACTATCACAGACTACTAAATCTCTACCAAATGCTAGTGTGACACAAAGACAAAAGCACAGACCACCCATGTTTGATTCTAGCGACATTATCTATGTTTAAGTGTAATCCACGTTTCTAATTCATAGTGTCATCACACAATTATACAATAAAATTTACATTACATTTACAGTCTTGCACATCCAGGTTTAAACTAAGTTGTATTTCATTAGTACTTCCCCTTTTAGCATATTTAAAAATTTAGAAAGTTCCAAATTAATTTGTGTTATTTATTGCATATTTTTAACATCTTGATTTTAATCAACAATTTATCTAATTAGGATTTAAATATTTTTTAATTCTAAAATTTAATAAAACATATTGGTGAACCCATATATTGATTTAATTTTACAAACCCTAACCATAGATGTTCCTAAGGTTTATTTTCTTCTTGTTATTTCCAATTATTGTTTTTGGGTTTTCAAATTGGATAAATTATTTGATAGCAGTAATAATTTAGGTTTCTATTTCATTTTTTAAGTAATATAAGAAAGTTTTTTTTTACCTATCTTAGAATATGTATTAAATCACAAGATCCTAAAGTTGAGTATTTCCAATTTTTTTCTCATAACATCACAATTCCATAATGCCATAATTGATTTGATGACATAGATAAGCAAAAGTTAAAAGGCTTTCTTTACAAAAATTAAGATATGCAAGATGTTTAAATATAAAGATTGTTAGAAATGAGATCCAGAAAAAATGTAAGGAAACTTCAACTGTTATGGGTTCTTTACCTTTCTCTACTTATTTTGATACAAATTTTCTACTGCCATCTACTATGGGGGCAACCTAGGGGTTTCCACAAATTATTATTCCCATTCATACTCATCCTTTTGAGACACCACCTTTGGTTAGCATGCAATCCAATCTTGATGTACAATCCCATAAGAAAGAGGTTCAATCTCTAAAAATTAAGATGTTACGTTTGGAACAAGGTGATTCAAAACCTAATAAGGCACTTGATTCATAGACTTTGTTTCATACTCCATTATCTCAACATATTGAAATATACCCTTTACCATTTGGTTTTTTAACATTTAAGCTTATATTGTATGATGGAGAAGGTGGTCCTGAGTAACATTTGAAAGCATTTCATGTAACATGTTTTCACTATGCATCCAACTATAGGTTGTTGACCAAGTTATTTCTTAGAAGCTTAAAAGAATATGCACTCATATGGTTTTATGATTTACCACATCAGTGAGTTCGTGCAATCAATATTTTGGCAAAATTATTCCTTGCACATTTATCAATCAATATCAGTGAAAATATTTCATATGCTCATAATGCTTAGCTCAAACAAGAATCCAATAAGCATATCACATAATATTTATTAAGGTATAATACCATGTTATGGACAAGATGATGAATCATATGGCAGATAAGGAATTGCAATAAATTTTTAAACATATTTTTCTTCCACCTCTACATGAATATGCTATGTTTAAGTAGTTTCTATCATTCATGAATTATTGTCATACAGTTGAGGAAATAGAGGTGAAGTTGTTGGAAATGAACAAGCTTAACTATGTAAAGAATCTTGTTTCTTCTTCTCATGCTAAATATATAAGTAGGCCACCATAGAAGGTATGACCAACTAAAATTAAGGGAGATAAAAAAGAAATAATCAATGCAAACATAAGTTCTCATCTCATTTCTTAATTGAAATCTAAAATTTATTTTAATAATTGATAAATATGCATAATTAATTAACCACTAAAAATGATTACTTATAATACATCAAAAAATTGTTTATCACTACACTTTGGCATTCAAACCTTTATGAAATAGTTGAGATTAAGTTGTTCGTGAGTGGGAAGAATAAAATAACATATTTTTATTGACAGTTTACAAGTTAACATAAACAAACACTAAAAAGTTTTAAATATGTAAGTGATTTAACTATTGACCACATAAACATATCTAAAATAAAGTGTCTTCCCTATCATATGCAAGGTGATTTTTTTGGTAGACTATAAAAAAACCTACAAGATTATAATAAATATATAGACTATTTTCAATGTTTCCCTCTTCTACAATGAATTATACTAGCATTTAAAGGGTAATGTTGAATAAATAACTGTCATCCAATTTTTTTAATGAGAGGCAAGGTCAACCATCAAAATAGTCCTTGGGCCACCCTTATCAAACATGTAATCTGGAAAATAAATTAACTACAAGTAACCCCAAAGGTGCAATTTATGTTGGAAGGGATGTAATTCTTTGTGTTATAGAACCGGAGGTCAATTCATGGGGTTTAGGTACTTATTTGATTGTCTAAGTTAGTTCTAGATTCATTACAACTAGGCACAAACATAGTATATTCGTATAACACCCACATTTATTACTCGATTGCATTGGCATCAATTCGCATAAGGAAAAAACCTCATGTGCTCACATGAAGTGTAATAGAGAAAGGATTAGATCTTGCATTGGTCTAGTCATGCCATGGTGTAACTCATTACTTACATGACTTGGTCATCTCAACAAAATATTGGGTAGGTTCATTGGTGCAAGCCATTTTTGGGCTATGCTGATGGTCTATCGGTCTAAGGCCTATTTGGAGAAATGCTTCTAGTCATAAGGGTCTGAGCCTACATTGAGGTGATCCTATAGTCTCATGGGTGTAGACCTTTGTTTTTCTAAACTTAGCATCATTCAAGCACTTTTAAAGGGTCAAGGGGTTACTTCATTTTACTTGTTCATACTAGGCTCACACTTTATGCATGGATATCATCAATTGGTGCAGGATCTTATCCATACTTAGGATATTTTATAGATTATGTTAACATCATTACTTAACACAGGGATTCCATGAATGACCTGAAATAGAGCTTCGTTAAACTTAACATTCATATATTGAAATTATACTATTATAACTCACATTAATTGCATAATTCAATAACAAAAATAAAGGCATCTAAATTAAGAATACCATGTAATATTATAATCATTATTCTTCATTACTCAAAGTTTAAATAAAATAGAGTACATCAAAATAGAGTAGGTATATTGTTTAAGCTACTTATCTGCCCAGAGCTCACAGGCGAGCTTGGGTATATACATTAGGAACCTTAGTGGAATCCAAGCTAATTCTTATGATAATGGAAACCATAAAATTATATCCATGAAAAATTCTTTAGAGATTCACTACATCAAATTTGTGACTCCTTACTCACTGGTTTGAGCTCAGTTTTATAACACATAGGAGCATCTATGTGTCAGGGTGTAGAGTGCATGTTGGGTGTTGAGATAGAGCCTTTATTGATCATTCTATCAACTCCATCACCTTGCATCCTTTGTGTTTCACTCACCACATGTAGTCACTTATGAGGATGCCCTAAAAATCGAGGCACCAGTTAACCACCTATCAACTGGTACAAGATGTGTGTCAATTCTTCTAGCTGGCATAAATGATATCAAAATAACAATCATGATAAGTGATTGCCTCACACTATGATGTCAGTAAAGTTGGCATGGAACCATACTTATTTAAAATAGGGGCCCAACATTTACCCCATATAACTTTGTTAGTTTTCCCTCAGACTAGACTACCAAAGTCTTAGGTGCATAGAACTTGGGCACGTTCTCCTTCATCTTAGTACTGAAGTCCTCAAATCCCTTAATAAAAAGATTGATTTCCTTCATGGCACTATCTATTTGTATGGAGGTGGTGAAAAATACAAGCACATCAATTATAACTCCTTCTTGAAAGCATCTTGCCTTTCCTTAGCCTTTTTAACTCCTCCATCTAGGATTACTCTTGATCGTAGGCTTTGGTCTGCAAGGTGTGGAAAAGTTCTTCCAAGTTCTACTCCTAGTATTTTATTTGTGTACTCATCATGTTAACCCTGACCATTATTTGTGTGCACTCTACCCTACTTGTAGAGTACACCTACACCATCGAATCTTCCTTTTCCCCCTTTGCCTGTTTGAGGTGTGCATCAATGACTAACACTTGGTTGGAAAAGTTCATGAAGATGTCATCGATTGTATATGTACCTTTTGTAACTTTAAAAAGAGGTCCTCTATCTTTTTGATCTTGGAAGTTAACTCTTTCTAAAACATGGCGCATGGGTCTTCTTCTTCTTCTTCTTCGTCCTACATTGGCTCTACTTTCAACCTCAGGAACATCTACTCTACTAGCACACATACTTTGTCAACCTATGAGAGGTTTGATGTATCAATTTTGACCAAAAGGGATGGTTTGATGGCCTCTATACACTCGAATAGTTACTATAGCTTAAACTTCATGGCATGCACATCTTCTTCAACATCCTAGGCAATTTTTTTTCATTTCATTACCCTAACATCATTGTTGATGCTCTTTCACATGTCTTTAGTGGCCATCTAGATTAGTGCATTCATAAACCTAAATAGGTTCATGGTGTGGGATTTATGAGAAAGGAATCATACCCCTTTTTAGGCTTATCCATGCCAATATGGCCTGCTATGGTGCCTCAAAGTGAGGCTAATCCATGTAGATATCAAATGCAAAGGAAAGTTGTTGGCACATCTTGGTTGTGGTGGTTTCAAGGGGCATGTATTCAAACATGTAAAAATCTTCATCTATCCACCCATTTTGTGTCTTCTCTCTGAGGCTCAACTTTGTGCCTTCATCTTCTACGATGGACAACTCTATTTTCTCTTCTTCTTTTTCATTAGTTTTACCAATTTCTTCAATGTTTTCCTTAGAGGTTTCTTCTTCTTATTCCTAGAGGGGTTATTCTTTAGACTTGCCCATTTTTTATCTTATTTTTGTCCCTTGGCACTAATTTTGCCTTCCTCTTATTTTTGTTGGATCTCAATGACACCATCTATTTATTCTTTTTTTACGGCACCAGCATCGCCTTCATTTTCTTTAGGTTCTCCTTCACTACTTGGGTGTGCCTATTGTGTAGCTTCATCTACTTTACTGGTGGGGGTGTTAGGCAACATTTTGTCACTTTCTTAGTTGGTTTTGTGCTTGTAGCAACCTCTTTTTTCTTCTCTTTCTTGGCCTTTGCTTCTTTGGCTAGCCTCCTTTTACTGGCCTTTTCTTCCTTGGACCTCTCCTCCTCAGCCTTGAATCTATCAATATCTTCTTGAGTTATGCCATCTTCCTTCATCACCTTCCTCTTTTGCTCTAGTGCCAATTCCATTTTAATCTCTTCCTCATTGTATCCCATTTTCTTCCATAACCTTCTCTTTTCCTCCTTAGTTCATAGAGGCTGTGTCGAGGGCTCTTTAGATAAGGTGATAGTCATCTTATTTGTCTATTTAAGCATGGTGGTATTGCCACCTTGAAGGGCCTTCTAAACTTCTTCAGTGTTGGGCTCTTATTCTATAATGTAGATCTTTGTCCCTTCTTCTTACTCTTCCTCTATCTCTTCTTCCCTTCCTTGCACGTGGACCTCTTTTGCCTCCATTTCTGCCAGGGTTATTATTGGCATCAAAATGGGTCCCTTGGACTTATTTTTTATCTTCTTATTGGTTGAAGTGGTTTTTGGTGTGAATTCCATGCACTTCTTATTTAGAGCTGAAAGGGTGGCTTCTTCACTAGAGAAAACCCTTAACCTTATGCACTCTTGAATTTATTCAAGAGTCTTTCCCCATTTTTTTTTGGGGAGACTTATTCTGCACTACTAGTGGTGGCACCCCATCATCATCGCTCTGGAGGGGGAGATCATTATCTTTCCTAGGGTCTATGCCCTTATTTTATGGCTTCATCTCATAAAATAAATTGAAGATGCACCCTATGATAATCTCTCATAAGAGGGGATTGATGTCCATTCTATCAGAGTCATCCTCCTCATCTTTTGTGGATTTCCCTCTAGGGTGTACATACAGGTGCATTAGCCTGCTCCTTTTTAGTTTTACAACTTTCACTGAGATGTCTAGTTGCTATGCATTAGGAATCCTCCTTAGCACCTCCCTAAATTATTTTATATAAAATGCATAGGAGAGTTTCAGTTAGCTAGATAGGTTATCATATGTGAGTGCTAGGTGTACTACAAAAAAGTGTTGCATGATGGTGAAGGTTGTCATCCCATACATATGTTGGAGAAGCTCTTGTGAGATGCACCATTCTATCCTAAATGCCTCAATGTATTGGGTGCACCACCCCATGATTCATGTCATGTATTTTAGTAGAAGGAAGGTGGATAGGTGAAGTCCTACTACTTCAGCATCAAAGAGTCTTTGTGCATTGAGAAGACCCAAAGATTATCTTCATCACCATTGGGCACGCCGATATCTTTCATGACTATTAAGATCAGTATTGACCCCCACTTGAAGGTATTTCACACCTTATGACACTCAAGCATGTTCTTTACCAATTCTTTAGAAATGAATTTTTTATGTTAAGTTTGACCCCTTGTACCATGTGGTGAGCAATGCACAAGTAGGCTTTGTTGATGTTCATCCATATCTCGCTAGGGCAAAGCTTGGAGCTCACTAAGCATGATGTGACCCTCATGCCAGGGTCTTATATATCCTTTATTGGGAACATGAATCCTCCCTTGTAGTACCTAAGGAGTTTATGACCCTCTCTACTTCTACATCATCTACCATCATCTGGTAGATGTCTATGCTTGAGTTTGAGAGCTTGGTGATTCTGCCAATTAGGTATATTGATAATCACATTTGCCTCCCTAAAAAGTAGAAGTAGTATTTATGGACCTACAAGAGGAGGAACTGCATGAGCTCCTATGGCTTACCAAAACATGGTAACTCATAGAGTTGGGTTGCATCGATGGTCACAATCCTATCTCAAATGGAGACATCCAAAAATCTTGTGCCTACCTCTGTCTTTTCCCCTATATCAACAACCCAATCTTGGTTAAGCTTTTGAACATTATTTGGGGTGTGATGGTTATATTATTTCAACTTACAGGTGTGCATGAAAAACACCCAAGTCTCCCCTATCAATACCTCCAGGGGAAACTACATTTCCATGTTTGACATTTTGGTGAGTACCTTAGGGTAAACCTCAGTGATGCTCACTCCCTTGACTGGCTATGCCTTCTTATTTGTATCAGCTATCTCCTCTATTGTTTGTGCCCATTTGGCATCCTTATGTGCCTATGATAGATAAGAAATCATCCATTTCTTTCCCATTCTGAACTGGCTAATGTTGAAGTGTGGTCTATTAATTTTTTCAAAGCCTCTAATGTACCTTGGTGCTTCTTCATAGTCATGCAATCTAGAATTGCAACTTTGGCTCTCGAGTTTCATTCACCATTTATGGTGGCCTCAACATCACTAAATATTTTGTGTCATATTTTCTCATAATTATTTCCCCACACTACTCTATTCCAATCTTGAGGGGAACACAATTTCACTCCCTATTCAATCATTCTCTTTTTGCATCTATGGGTGCTTAGGTCTCTCTGTAGTAGCTTTTTCTCACTTTGAGCTCTAATTTAGCTCTAGTTCGATGCTCAATTTCACTTAAGGTTTATAACCTATTCCCATTATCTATTTACTCCTTTATACCTTGATTTCAGCTACCATCTTAATTACAGGTGAGTAATGGTGTAGTGGTGCCTAGATTTCTTAAAATTTGCCACCACATATGCATTCAATGTAGATATTTTTACCTCCACCATCACCTCATTAAATTTTCTAAACAATATTTTTGGTGAAGTGATAGGTATTTAAAACAGACACTTTCCACCTACTTTGGGTGGATGCTAACTTATTTGAATGATATTCCTCCTACACTTCATTCACTTTGGCATGACCTTTGCCCTTCTTATGGCAACTTGGGTGTAGCACTTCACATGTGCATAATTCAACCTCCTTGGTTCCATCTTCTCTCCCTATTGTGCTTCATTTCAAGCACGCTTCCATTTCTTGGTTAATTTATTGCACTTTCACCTCTTGCCTTAGCCTATCCTACCCCATATAAACTATTATACTAGTCTTATAGTGCTTCAATCTCCTCTACTGATCTCTTATGCATGATCATCTGGTGCACCTTATTTCTATCTCTTACACACTAGTAGCTTGTGCACCTCCCTTTGTCACTTGGTACTCATATTCTTTAAGTTTGTTGACCTTCTCGTGCCCATAAACTTAAGTGTTTCACCTCAAGTGCTTAAAAATCATTCATGCTCGACTCACCTGGCTATATTTATGCATAAAAGGGCTAGAAGTTTTGATTGATGGGCCTCAAAGCACCACTTATTCATGTAACATGAATAAAAACATAAAATAACATAAATCATAAAGAAACACTTGGATTGTACCAAACTTTATTTTGGTCAGCTTAATACAACTAACTTATGACTAAGAATTTGATGTCTGATGGCACATGTGCCACCCTATTACCTATAAGGCTTCAGTCGATTGCTGTTGAAATGCCTAGGGAGCATTTCACCTAACAATGTGTACAACATGCATGCACCTATCTCTAATATGTTATGGATGACATATGGACCCATCCACCTAACTTGTAGCTTACCCAAGTGCTTGAGGTACTTACAATCATAAAGTAGGACCAATATCCCTTCAACAAGTACCTTGCACTTTATATGCCTATTATGCCACAGTTTATGTCATGCCGTCTCTATCTATTGGCTCCATCTTGCTTGGGCCCACATCTCATCTAAGAGATCTAGGTCTTAGATGATAAGGGGTCATCTTTTGGTGTGCCACCATATATACTGTTAGTAGAATCTACACATTTTCATTGATGAAGTGTGTATCCCTATCACTAATCAAACTAAGTGGGCACCCATAACAACTTATGATGTTATACCATATGAATCTCTTGGTTGTGGTGGCTATGAAGTCTTTTGTTGGTGTTGCCTCGACCCACTTGGTGAAATAATTGGTGGTCACTAGAATATATATAGTGCCTATGCACCTTATTATGAGAGTGATCGATCTAACAAAATCAATGGCCCATTTTTCAAATGGTACTTGGGAAATAATGGGAATGAGGGGCATCTCATCCTAGTGGCTAGGATTCCATGTGCACTGGCATATGTCACATGCATTGGTGAAATCCTTTACATCTTAGAATAAACTTGGCCACCATAAGCTTGATTACAACACCTTGCATGCCATTCCATCTCCAATGCAATGGCCTCCTACAATCCCCTCATGTGTTTCTTGTAAAACAAAGTCCCTTTAGTGTTCCAAAACATAGTGACACCATAATTTATCTTGGATTAATTTATATAGTTCCCTACTAATGAGCTAGAAAGGGGCAGCACAAACTATGAGTTATTTCTTCTCTTTGGTTGTCATAGTTTGGGGCACGAATATAGACATTATAAAAGTGGATATCTCTAATAAATCATTAGGGATGCACTAGAATTTGTGGAGTTTTTCATCTGACATGTCTTCCTCAATAGGCACTACTGCATCACCAGAGTCGATGTAGGACAAATGATCTAGGCCTAAGTTCTACTTTCTAAGCTTCATGACAACTGAAAACTATAATTTTTGAAATATAACTATCCATCTACAAATGCACCCATGGAGAATGGGATTATTCACAAGGTACTTAAGCACCTCATGGTTGATGAAGAAGATTAATGGGGTTGCTAAAAAGTATTTCTTGAATTTTTGTAGGGTGTAGACCATGGCCAATGCTTTGTGCTCGATAGTGGTATAGTTTTACTCTACTTGGGTCAATTTCCTACTTATAAAGGAGATGGGATGATCCATCTTACCTTCATCAAGTTGCACCAAAATAACACCAATTAAAGAGCCACATGCATCAATGTGGATGTGGAATGTAGTCCTCTAGTTGGGGAATTATAAAATAGGTGTGCTATCCAATTTGAGCTTCAGAGTTTCAAAGGCATCCTCTTGCACTGTGCCTCAATAAAATGGGCCATCCTTACACAAGAGCTCCTCTAGTAGCACTATAATATTTTCATGACTCCTTATTAACTTTTTATAGTATCCACAATGGCCAAAAAAGGTGTGAACATCTTTCTATGTCGAAGGGGTCTATAGCTATAGAATAATTACAATCTTCATGTAATCGATGAGCAGACAATCTTTGTAGATGATGTGCTTGTGCAAGGTGCCAAAAGGTGTCACAAAGATATACATATTGAGGTTCAAGGATATCTATAACTATCGACACCTCTCAAACATGAGGTGAAAGATGTCATAATGGTCCCTTATGAGCCCATAAATAGTTTAGTCATCTAAATATACTTGGAGGAACATGTGAATGAAGTCTTTGAGTGCAGTGATCACCACTCTAGAGAACACGGATGGTGCATTATTGAGTCCAAAGGGAATCACATTATATGTGAAACAACCCCATTCCACCATAAAGGTTGTTTTGGGCTTATCCTCCTCTTCAATCTAGACTTGATGGTATCCTGAGAATCCATCAGTGAAAGTGTAAATCTCATAGCCTACAATGCCATCCAAGACTTCATCAGTGAATGAAGTCAGGAAGGGGTCAGTGATGCAGGTGGTGTTCAAAAATATATAATCAATGCATATAGAAATTCACCCATCCTTCTTGATGCTAATAACCATGGGGATCACCCATTTAGATTGTTTCACAGGGTACATTATGCCTATGGCTAAATACCATCAATCTCTATTTTGACCTTGGTACAAAGATTGGGGTTCATTCTGTAAGGGCACTTCTTGATAAGTATTGTACTATCCATTAGATTTATACTCATTTTACCAAGGGATAGGTGGGTGCCCTTCATGTCTTGATAATTTCAAGGGAATGGGTCTTTGAAATCCTTCAGGAGACCCACAATTAGTGTCAGTTCTTCGTTAGACTAATATGCACCCAAAGTAGCCATCTTTGGTTCCCCTTCTGAGCTAATGTATACCTTGGTAGTTTTGAGTGGTGTATGGTAGAGCTCATTCCTTATTTTATGTGAATCTTCACATTTCCTAGTTCCCTCAATTATTTCTATTTGAAAATGAGTAGGATCTTCCCCATCAGGGGTGCTATCATCCACTTAGTGCACTAGCTTCTTTTCTTTTGTCAAGGTCATCCAGTTGTGCACCTTCCATATTTCATCATCCTATTCACTCAAGTCACTATTGAGTGCTTTTTCTTCAAATAAAGTTAGGATCACCAACCTATTTTCCCCAAACATGTCTTTAAGGCCCTCTTCCAGGATTGCAGTGTCCTCAAACACTACCCTTTGAATTACTTGCAGTAGCTCGATCAATTCCAAGTTATATGAATAAAAGGAGAAGGTGTGCATGAACTAATCCTTAAGTACATCCCAATTTTAAATATTTCATCACGTCTCATTGACAATGTACCATGCTTGTGCCCACATCTTTAAGGTTCTATATAAGGTGTGCACCCATAGGTTCCTTGGGGTGTTTACATTTCAGTCAGTCCATATTTCTTTACACAAGCACATATGTACTATATGTTCATAATTGTCAGAGTAGGTAGAGATGTCAAGCTCATCATTAATTTTCCCAAATCTATTTCATATGGATGCTTTCACATCTTTCCAAGTTGGTAAGCTAGGTCTTTATGCTACCCACCAATAAGCAACAATGCTCCTCAAAGTATATACTAGTGTACCCATCCTATTTATCTCCTTTGGGATACATGATTCAACGTCACAAACATAATATTCCACAGGATTGCTCCCCTCATATTTTGAGAGTACCACAAGTTTGCCTTTACTTAGGTGAATCACTATCTTTCCCTTCTTGGTGTAAGGGGCCCATCTTTCCAAAGTGTAATAAATTTGGACCCAGCCAGTCCTCATAGGTTTTAACACCTTCACACATACTAATCGACACCTACAACTAGTGGTTTCATAATCTTCTTGGACCCATCGGTCATAAGTAACATCAACAGTGTCTGAGGTGAGATTCTTGATGCCTTACACCATGATTTTATATATATGGTTGATCTCATCCTCAAGATCAACACTTTCTACATAGGGGGTCCTTAGTCATTTGAGAAGGGGATCACTAACCTCTCCTTGCCATTTTTAAAGGTCATATATCACCTCTTAAAACTCATATCTATGTTATTTTCATAACACCATGGCCTTCCCAAGAGCATTGGATAACTGTCTTGTTCAACCAACTTGATCACCTTGAAGTTAGCATGGAATTTGTCACCCATGATATCTACAACAATGCTCTTCATAATTATGATTGGTTACACTTGGGTCTTATTGGCCATAAAAAGTACATGAGCAAAAGGCCTCAAGGCTAGCCTATCCATCTTCTCCCATGTGTTCTTGGTCAAAATATTGACCTCAACACCTGTGTCCATAAGGACCTCACATACTAACCATCCATAAATAGTGGCATTCACAAAGAGTTCTTGATCATACTTTATATTATGTGTATGCCTCACTTCTCACACCCTCTCCATGTGTGACATAGTAAATTCAACTGTATTTTACCCTGCATGATCCAAGCTCAAGTTATTCAATAGGGATAGTATTCCTTTAGTTTATAGGAGGTGTAAGATCTATGTTAGCTCTTGTATCTTGACCTCTTGGCTATCTTGCTTCTTGTGATAGGTGGTAACCTACACTTCTAGGTCTTGTACCAATTGGATCTCTCTTTTCAGGTTATAAATAACACTCATAACCTTCTATAGGACATCTTTTTGGCACATAGGTTCTAGGTAAGGCACAACTTTGCATTTAGGCCATGTGATACGCTTAGTGAAACTTTGTTCCCCTTACTCCAAGCATAACTCAAGCATTATCATAACTAGCAGTTGAGTGGTGAATCCACTATGAGTAGTCACCTATAATTTAATCATTTCTATATAGGTTGGTGGTGTTTTTAGAGTCCACTTCTCCATTTTTAGCTCACACTTAATCATTAATGCACCCTTGATCATTCATGTGCACTTATAACATGAGCATAGTGGGAATCTTCCTCCACCGCATCCTCTACCTCACCCCTTAGCACCTATTTTCATCTCATATCTTATATTATACTATCCATAACCCTCATTTACTTGGGTATCCTACCCTATGACTATTGTATTGGCCTATCGTGTGCCTCTCTTCATGTTTTCATGCATCTCGTTAATCACTTGGTAGTTAGTTGTAGTATGAGTGTAGGTGTTACATAACTAGAAATAGATGGTTTGTGTTAACTTGACTAGCATATTATAGTAAAGGGTAGTTGTGAACATCATGAACCTCACAAAAAACCTTGTAGCTTAGAAGCAATGTGTGCACATTCCTTTGAGGGTAATTATTCCTGATATGGCCTTCTTTTTTGCAATCAGTGCACCATAACCTATTTCAAATGTCTTGAAATGAACTAGAAGTAAGCTTTTGGATTTGGATGGCCATAGATGAAATTTATGCTTCCATGAATGGGATAATCCCAATGTCAGTGATTTTGATTACCTCAACTCTAAGCATGCATTGAATCACTTCATGAGGGTCTATGAATGTCTTCATAGACAGAGCTCTTCTAAATAATACTAGAAATCCTCCAATGAACTATTATGCATACTAGGAGGGGTGAATGTTATAAGGAAGCTTGGAAAGAAGTGTATTGAACCTAGCATTATACAGGCACATGATTTATGATATCCCTTGGCTAATCTCCTTGATCATGGCAATGCTATACTATTCAAACTTGGGTATGTTGTATTACTTCAGGAATGATTCCTTCAAGGTGTCATAGTCAACCATATCTTGGTTAGGATCAAATTTCCTATACCAAGTATGGGTGCGATCTAGTATAATTATCATGAACTAGGTTACCTTACACTCTGATTGGGTGATGCCCCAAATGTGACATTATAGTTCATATTTTAGCACATGCTCTACAACATTTTCCATGCCATGATACTTTGGCAGGTGCAAGGCAATCTCATAGTAAATTTGTTGTGGGGGTGAAGCTGACATCTAAGGTGCTTTCCCCCTGGCATCTATGTAGATAGTGGTCCTCTAATGCCTCCAAGTATTAGGTTAGGCATTGTACCTTTTATTATTATTATTATTATTATTATTATTATTATTATTATTGGCATCATTGATGTTAAAGGCACTGTACTATTGATTTATCTCACCAGGCCACTTTATTTGGGTTGTTGCCCAGTCTACAAAACTGACATTGGCTAAACTAGAATGCATGCACTCACATTCTAAGTTATCAAACTAGCACCCAAAGGTCTAGAAGTATCCTCACTCAATTCCTCATAAGGAATAACTTGTTCAATCACAAAATTATACTCTAAGTTTACAAAATGGTCAAAGTTTATGTTGATAATAGGGTTGGTTATCATTCTTATTTACTCATGTGGGGGATCTAGTACATGAGCTTGCACCATAGGTTCAAAGGGGGTAGGCCCTTTTGGTGTATCTTCAGTTTTTAAATTTTGTAGGATCCCAAATCATTCTACATTAGTCAACTATTGAGCTCAATCTATGGCTTCATTATTTCTCTCCTCCTGGTGTTGCTGCAATTCAAGAGATCCTTCCCCATGCCCTTCTCACTCATTACGGGTTCTCTCAGTATTTATAGGTTCTATATCATCTATCATCCTACACCTTCTCTTGTTATAATTCTATCTTTTGAGCTCTCGAGTGTCAATCTGCTTGTCCCCTTCCATTACGCTTCACCTAGACATCCCCTTCTCCCCTCCTACACTGCTCATACATAAAATTACTTTATCCTTCGATTCTCATAGTTTCAAAGTTGTAATCCACCATTAGTTTCTTGAGTTTTGTGTCAAACTCTTTCATAAATGTTCCTCTAGGTTCATGTAAAAACTAATACTCTACTTCTTTAGGT
Source organism: Torreya grandis (assembly GCA_037957365.1). NCBI lineage: Eukaryota > Viridiplantae > Streptophyta > Pinopsida > Cupressales > Taxaceae > Torreya > Torreya grandis. Next base: position 2,118,619 of record JARHVA010002498.1, read on the forward strand.
CAAGAGTATGTAGAAATAATGAACTCAAGCATGTAATTGGTCAGTGCTCCTTGACACCATTTGTCTACTACTATAGTGCAAGTGTTATCTAGAATCTCAAGTCTCTCTAAGTGTTAGGTTGTGGAGCTAAAAGCTTCACTGATGCAAACAGGAGAGGAGGTTGCTGAAGGTTGCTGAGTTGCAGAGAAGCTGGGGTTGGTCTGATCAGCTGACGTCGGCAGGATAGCAGAGAGAAGCAACCGACGTCGGTCATATATCGGCCGACGTCGGTCACCTCCAGGCAGACAGGGACCGACGTCGGTCACCTGTGTGGTTCAACTGCGAGTTAATTACGGGCAGTTGGTTGACGAACCAAGTGTTTGCATGATGAGTGCTAATTTTAGACTCATAGCTACGGATCTAATTATTGTAATTAGATGTCTAATTATTGTTTAGATGAGATCTATATAATAGACTCATGGTTGTATTGAAAAAGTGTTCTAGTTTGAGTTGAGCAAAGTTTGTTCCTTCTGTGTGTGAGGTGAGCAAGGGTGTTCCTCCTAGTTCCACAGCAGTACCAGGGCAGGTGCTGGTTTTGGAGAGTCAACAGGATTCTTCAGGTGTGTAGGATCTTGGTCACAGTTGCATGGCCTATATAGGAGATCTACACGATAAGTAAGATCGTTGATCTGCAGGTGTATGTGTGTGCAAGGTCAAGGTTCACAGGTGTGCAGAACCGTGTTTGATTTGCAGGTGTGCAAGATCATATAGACAACAACACAACAGGGAGCAGTATCAGGCAGGATCTACTTGGAGTACAGGTGTGTACTTGGATAGAGCTAAGAGGAAGGCAAGGGAGTTCCTTCCATAAGTATGGTCTGTTGAAGTGCAGGTTATTGCAGGTTCATGGGAGATCTACTTGAAGTACCTTGAGTACTTGTGGAGTGCGTGGAGCACTTGTGGAGTGTGTGGAGCACAGGTGTAAGGTGAACACCAACTCTGTGTTTGAGTTGGGTGTTGGGACCTAGTAGAGAGAGCTTTGAGGAAAGATTTACTGTTTATGTCCTAGAGGTGTGGCAACCCTAGAGGTGTGTAAGGAAGAAGAACTGTGGCAGTCTTCTTTGTTGTATTTCCTTCTGAAAGAGTTATTAATACAAGTTGTGTATTGTCTCTCATATTCTGTGTTATTCTGAATTCTAGTTACTTGTTGATTCTGGTTATTTCCGCATATTAAGTTGCTTGAGGTTGGTAATCAATTGTGTGCTTCCAGAGTTGGGTTCTTATTCTCCCAACACTAAGAACTCTTTCATCCACTCAAGGTACCATCCATAGCTTTGGATTCTGTGGGTTTCATAGACAACAAACCATCAATACACATATTTAGGTAATTTGCAAAAGAAGACCTCATATAGATCATTATACAGGTTATTTTGGACCCACTTCCTTAGCTTTTATCCTCTATAGGTTGGGTGCTTCAGTGCAAAGCTATCTTCCACCTATTGCAACCAATACTTGATTTTCTCAAGGGAGACTCAGAGCATTATTTTGTTTCACCATTGTGATAAAAAAATTCAACATAGGTCCTAAAAACATAACCCAAATGTTGTAGAACTGGGGGTCAATTTATTTATTCATGGGTTTAGGCACTTCTGATTATCCAAGTCAGTTATAGAATCACTACAACTAGGTGCAAACATAATATATTCTCGTAGCACCTAACATTTATCACTCAACTACACTAGCATCAATTTGCATAAGGTGCAAGCCTCATGCATTCATCTAAAGTGAAGTAGAGAAAGGACCATGGCCCAAATTGGGCTAGTCATGCCATGGTGTAACTCATTAATTATAAGACTTGGTCATCTCAATAAAGGATTGGGTAGGTTTATTAGCACAAGCCATTTCTGGGTTAGGCTGATGGTCTATAGGTGTAAGGCCTATTTGGGGAACTAATTCTAGTCTTAAGGGCACAAGCCTACATTGAGGTGATCCTATAGTCTCATGGGTGCAAACCTTTATTTCACTAAGCTTAGCATCATTCAGGTGATTTTAAAGGGTCAAGGGGGTGCTTCAGTTTACTTATTCATACTAAGGTCATACTTTATGCTTGGATATCATCACTTGGCATATGATTTTATCCATACTTAATCTATTTTATAGATTATGCTAACATCATTACTTAACATAGGTATGCCATGATGACTTGAACTAGAGCTTCATTAAAATTAACATTTATATATTTAAATTATATCATTATAACTATTACATTCATTATGCAATTCAATATCAAAACTAAATGCATCTAAACCAAGAAAACCATGTATTACTACTATCATTCTTGTTGATTACCTAAATTTTAAATAGAACAGAGTACATTAAAATAGAGTAGGTATATCGCTTAAGCTACTTATTTGCCTAGAGGCTCACAAGGAAGCTTGAGCATATACATTAGGAGCCTTAGTGGCATCCAAGCTAATTCTTATGCCAATGGCAACCATAACATTATATCCAGGGACAATTTGTAGATATTCACTACAATAAACTTATGACTCCTTTCTCATTGGTTCGAGCTCCGTTTTATAACACATAAGAGCATCTCCATGCTAGGGTAGAGAGTATACATTGGGTGCTAATCTATATCTTTTTTTAATCATTTCATTATTTCCATCACCTTTCATCCTTTGCATTGTGGTCACCATATGTAGTCACTTATGAAGACACCCTAAAAATTTGGGTACCAATTAACCACCTGCCAGTTGGCATAAGATGTGGGTTGATTCCTCCAACTAGTGCAAAAGATATCAAAATAGCAATCATGCCAAGTGATTACCTCATATTGAGATGTCAGTCAAATCGGTGTGGAACCATACTTAGTTGAAATAGGGGCCCAACACTTTGTTTTGGTGAAGCAGGATTTTGTAAAGCAAAACCTATGACTGTCAACCTTGTCTTACTGTTTATGCATGAAGTATTAAACAACAATAATTTGATATTCACTTTATAATCCTTAAAAAACATATTTTTCTTGATGAGTGCTCCCTTATATTTTATGTTTTTTTTGAAAGATAAATAAAATGCTTATAAAGACATGCTCTAATTGTGACTATCTTTTCTTCTAAGGGTTTGAGTATGGCATTTCTAGGTGCCAACATATTAGTAGCATGGATGATTGGAAGCTCCAAGATAGATTCCAGGACTGTAATGTCTTATCCCCACATCAACATCATTACAATTCCATTTCAAGATGCACATTAGATGTGGAGCTTTGTTGTGCTCAAATATGTTTTAAGCCCTTAAGCAAGGTCATGAATCTTAATGTCACTCCTTATATTTATATTTTTTTTCTATATATGTAATCAAATGTGTTATTGTGGTGGTTTATTTTTTGTAAATTTTATTCAAAATGTTGTGTAGGTTATAAGCAAATAAGACATTGGAAGATCTTATAGATTTGGGTTTGTAACCATCATGCATGAGTGGTCTATTAGAGATCTACTCAATGACATATGCCATTGAAGGGATGAACAAAAAGGATTTGAAGGAAAAGTTATTATTTTCAACTAAGTTGGGGCCTAAGGAAGTGGTCATGGTAGAGGTTATAGTGGTAAGGGCAATGGCAGATAATAAAATCATCATCATGGTAGGGATCTCATAGGTGGTTGTCAATGATTCAATTATGGATATAGTGGTGGATGCCATAATAGAGGTAACATAGGTTACTATGGAGAATAATATTATGACTTTATATAGGTGAATCCTAGGTTCATTGTGATAATGGTGGTATCTCTTATTCATTGTAATAATAGAGTTAACACAAGCTAGTTTGAATATTTTATGTGCATGGTCAAGGTTTTAATATGATGCTTTTATTTGTTTTACTTAATGTAATACATAATAGATAGAGATTTTTTTATAGAAAAGGATAAAATTAGTATTTGGAACATGAGTCTGCTAAATCACTAAATAGGTCTGAAAATCATAAATAAAGTACCAATTTTGAACATATCATGGAAAAGTCCCACAGAGTGACCCACAAGCATATGAAAATAATTTTCAATTAAAGTTAAAGTGGGTATGGTGAGAGACAATAGAGGCTAAGAATGCAGATTGGTTTGTAAATAGGTCATGGATGACATGCATCTCACATACCAATGGTTGTGTTAAAAATATAATAACAAATAATTATATTTTGGGTAAGTGCACGGAGTTGGAAGACAATTCTATGGAGATTTTCCATAACATAATCGCGTTATATAAATTTTATATTGGAAATTACCAAGATAAAACATGATCATGTTAATACATAACACAATCAAATTATTGTTAAAAAAATAATGTGATCATGTTCCAATTGTTTTCCACATTAAATCATGTGAACATGTACATGGAGTGAATCTTGGTTAATAGATAACATGATCACATTATTATAAAAGTAATAACATGATCGTGTTCCTATTAATTTACACATAAAATCATGTGGAGATGCACATGAACCCAATCTTAGCTAGAAGCTTATATTTACTACTCTAAATGTTAACAATATAAATGTAAACTTATACTTTAAATTTATTTTAATAACTATATAAGAAATTAGGTTCACTCTACATATAATAGAATTGGTCTCACAACTGCATGCCTTATGATGTAGAAAATAGTTTTTAAGAACCTTATCTAGTCAATACTTAGGCATTTTCAAGGTCTAAGTATTGAACATAGGGATTTTAGGGCATATTTTTTGCAATTAATGTCCATTTTTGGTAGACATATATGTTGGTGAATTATCATCATGATGTCATGTTGATGTTATAGAGGTGTCCTGTTGAGTGGATGGAGAGCCTTGATAGTCTATGTAAAAATGACAAAGTGTGCATTATGCTTGATAAAGTGTGCAATGTGCTTTTTCTAGTGTGCTTTATGTATGGGTGGTTGATCTTTATTATTGACATGGTTAGAGAGGATTAGGGTTAAGTATGGTGATTAGAGTATATGTAAGAGGTCCCTAAGATGTTATCTTTTCTTTGGGAGCTTGTGTGCATAAGTGGAATTCATCTGGTTGATCATAATTTTCATCTCAATATATTGGGTCCAGTGGTAGAAAATATGAGTAAGAAATTTGATGATGTCACCATTACCACATGGAAATGAGTCAAGGGGAGATGGTCATATGGTTGTGATCATAGCAGTCCCTAGTTATTCTATGCTAAATCTCAAGTCATGTGTTCAAGTGTAGTTAAATATATGAGGATGCAAAGTTGGCTTCTCGGTCATATTTCTTTGTTTTACCATACTTAGCCAAATTTGCAAAGGGGTTAGAAAGAGCTGAGTAATCATGTTGATGAGGTTAGAAATCACACATGGATTTAGGAGAAAGTGATCATATGGGTTTGTTTAGTTTTGGACCTAGTTTATTTGTGTTAATTTTTAGATCATGTGATGTAGCATGATAACAGTTATGCATATGTAAAGTTGGGCTTCCATGGAGTTTGACTGTGTTTTGCATAAGGCAAGAAAGCCCTGAGTGAGCACCTTGATGATTTTATATCTTACATGTGTGAAGGTGTCAAAATAATCTAATCATGAGGTTTGTTTATTTTTATCATAGATCATTTGCAATAAATTTGAGTGCATGCGCTGAAGCATGGAAAAAGTTATGTTCTATTATGGAGCCTATTTTTAAATTACAATGTATTTCAAATAATGTACATTTAAAATGTACTATACACTCTATATGGGAAACCATTTTGGATTGATTATGCCCATGGTTGTAGTACCCATTGTTTTATAATATCACTTTGTTGATGTATTATGTATAGATAGATATTTCATAGGTAATACATCAGGAGAATAAAGGTTTGAGAAGGAAGAATAGAGTGTATGAATTCATGTGCAAATTTAGGAGGGTTTGTTGAGCACAACATTATAATTGTGAGAAGACTGATTTGAGAATGGATTTTACTCTCATGGCTTGTAATAAAATTTATGCAAGTGTTTCTTAGTGGATGTAGCCCACATTGAGTGAACCATGTTAAATTTGGTCTTCTTGTCATATTATTTATTCATCTCTATTTATATCTATTATTATAATTCTGTGAAATTATTCTACATCAATTTATGTATTTATTTCTAACAACTGATATTAGAGCTTCAGATTGTATTTGCTAAAGTGTTGAATTACAGGAAGGGTTATTAGTTCAAGTGAGAGCTATGGTTGATGATCACAAATAAAAGGTTAAAAAGTTTAATGGATAGTAAACTTTGGTCTATGGAAGATGCAAATGGAGGATTACCTCTATTAAAAGGACCTCCATATTCCACTAGGAGGAAAGATAAAGCAACCAGTGAGTATGATAGATGAGGCTTGGGAGCTGCTTGATAGGAAAACACTTGGGGCCATTAGCTTATGCCTTATATTTTAGGTTACATTTAATATATCACAAGAGAAGACTGCAAAAGGTCTCATGAATGCATTAGGGAGGTTATATGAGAAACCCTCTACTTTTAGTAAAATATTTTTAATTAAAAAGTTATTTAATATGAATATGTCTAAAAATGGTTCAGTTGTTGATCATCTCAATGAATTCAATATAGTTGTGAGTATGTTGAATTTTGTAAAAATATATTTTGATGATGAAGTTAAGGCTTTACTTATTTTGTGTTCCTTACCAGAGAGTTGGAATAGCCTAGTAATGGTTGTGAGCAACTCGATCTCAAATTATGCCAAGTTAAAGTTTGAAGATGTCATAAGAATAATCCTTAGCAAGGAAATGTGATGAAAAAGCTCTGGAGAGACTTCTACCTACTTTAGGTGATGCTTTGGAAATGGAGAGTAGATGGAGACAAGAGTTTAGAGGAAAATGAAAGTGTAGAAAATCAAATGGTTTTGAAAGGTCAAAATCAAGGGCCAGGATGGTATGCTAGCACTGTAGAAAGACTGGGCATGCGAAAAGGATTATTGGTCTCTTCAGAATAAGAACAAAAATTAGGAATATATCAAGGAGGTGAATGTGATAATAGTTAATGTATGTCAGGATGCATTAATTCTCTCCATTGATAATATTGTTGAATCTTGGGTTTTAGATTCAGGGGCTTATTTTCATGCTACACCATATAGGCATTATTTTATTCATTATATTCAAGGTGATTTTGGACATGTTTACCTTGCTGATGATGAGCCTTGAAACATAATAGGAAAAGGAAGTGTTTAGATCAAGATATAGAATGGGAACACTTAGCTACTAAAGGATGTTAGGCATGTGCCTAAGTTGAGACAAATTTTGGAATCCACAGGATAGCTAGGCAATGAAGGTTGTATGGTGACATTTACAATAGATTTTTGGAAGGTGACCAAGGGTGCTCTTATGGTAGCAAGAGGTAAGAAGGTTGGTACCATATATTTATCAAGTAATAATAATTATTATAATTCAATTGCTTTAGATGTAGATGCAACTTTGTGGCATAACAAGCTTGATCACATGAGCGAAAAGGGTATGTAAATTTTGAAGGATCAGTTGCCTAGATTGAAAGGGTCTAATTTAGATTTTTTTGAAGATCGTGTGTAAAAAAAGTAAAAAAGGGTAAAGTTTCTCAAGGTTGGACCTATAAGGAAGGATAATAAGTTGGAGCTAGTTCATTTAGATGTATGGGGGTTGACTTAGGTGTCTTCTATTAGTGGGTCATCTTATTATGTCACTTTAATTAATGATGCAACTAGGAAATTTTGGGTGTATGACATTAGGAAAAATTTTGATGTTTTTGATACATTTAAAAGATGGAAAGCCTTGGTTGAGAATGAAATAGGTCTCAAGTTAAAATATCTTAGGTTAGATAATGGTGGGGAATATTCCAATAATACATTTTTTTATTACCGTTCAAGGAATGGAATTCATAGATAGAGGATGGTTCCAAGAACTCCATAATAGAATGGAGTATTAGAAAGGATGAATATGACTATCATGGAGCGTGCTAGAAGCATGAGGTTTTATGCAAGACTACCTCTTCAATTTTAAGTAGAAGTAGTAAACATGGTAGTATATCTGATAAATAGAGGCCCTTCATTTTCTTTAGATGGAGGCATACCTGAGGAAGCTTGGTCTAGTAAAAAGGTTGACTATTCATTTCTTAAAATATTTGGTTGTGAATCCTTCATTCATATTGATAAGGATGATAGGACCAAGTTAAAGGCTAAGTCTAAAAAATGCACCTTTATTGTTTATGGTGAGGATGATTTTGGTTTTTCTGATTTGGAGTCTTAAGGACAAGAAAATATTTAGGTCTGGGAATGTTGTCTCTAATGAAAAAGTCATGTATAAACATCAATTACAAGATCAAAAAGAGGATTCTAGAAAAGAGTACACAGTACTAGAGGACATTGTAGATGATAAAGTGTCCAAGCAAGTAGTTCAAACACCTACTCCACAAGAACCCCAAACTCCTATGGTGAGAAGGTCTTCTAGTGTAAGAAGGGAACCTGAACATTTTTCTCCATCTCTTTATTATTTGTCAATCACTGCCAATGGAGAGCCATAATTCTTTGTAGAATCAATGCAGGTAGATGTTAGGAAGAAGTGGGAGCAAGCTATGGATGAATAACATTAGTCTCTCATGTAAAATAAAACTTGGGATTTGGTAAGCCCACCTGAAGGTAAGAGAGTATTGCAGAATAAGAGGGTGTATAGAGTTAAAGAAGATGATGGAAGCAAGAAAAGGTACAAGGCCCAGTTAGTGGTAAAGGGGTTTGCACAGAAGAAGGGAATTGATTTCGATGAAATATTTTCCCAGTGGTAAAGATGTCTTCTATCAGGGCTATTCTTAGGAGAGTAGCAGTGGAAGACTTTCACTTAGAGTAGCTAGATGTGAATACTGTGTTCCTTCATGGTGATTTAGAGGAGGACTTATATGTGGATCAACCATAGGGATATGAGGTCACAAGAAAGAAGAACATGGTGTGCAAATTAAAGAAGAGATTGTATGGCCTAAAATGAGCTCCATGATAGTGGTACAAGAAATTTGATAGTTTTATTATGGAATAAGGATACTCGAGGTGTCATTCAGACCATTATGTATATATCAATAAGTTTGATGATGGTGATTACATTATCTTTTGTCTATATGTGGATGACATGTTAGTTTCAGGTAAGAACATGCAAGAAATAAAGGTACTCAAAGAATAGCTTAGTAATTCCTTTGCTATGAAGGATTTGGGAGCAAAAAAACAAATCCTTGGTATGAGAATAACTCAAGATAGGAAGGAATGAAAGCTAAATTTCTTCCAAGAAGAGCACATCAAAAAGGTCTTGGAGAGGTTTAGTATGTAGGATGCTTAACTGGTTGGGACTCCTTTGGCATATCCTTTCAAGTTATCAAAGGAGTAGTGTCTTAAGATAGAGGAGGAGAGAATCCAAATGTCACATGTATTATACTCATCAGCTATTGGAAGCTTGATGTATGCCATGGTGTGAAATAGGCTAGATATCACCCATGCAGTGGGAGAAATAAGCAGGTACATGAGTGATCTAGGTAGAGAACATTGGAAGGATGTGAAGTGGATCCTTCAGTATTTAAAAGGGACCATGGGGATAATTTTAAGCTATGGTGGATTGGACACCACTTTTCATGGTTATGTAGATTTGATGTGGCTAGATATTTAGATGACAAGAGAAGTACAACAAGATATTTATTTACTATAGGTGACATAGTGGTGAGCTAGATTTCATGACTATATAAACTTGTGGCTTTGTCAACCATAGAGGCTGAGTATGTTACTATCAAAGAGGCAAGTAAAGAAATGAATTGGTTATAGTAGTTGCTTGAAGATTTGGGGCATAAGCAGGAGGAAGGGAAGCTATATAGTGATAGTCAGAGTGTTGTACATCTAAAAATGAACTCCATTTTCCACTCTAGGATGAAGCATCTACTGTTGAGGTACCATTTCATCAGGACAAATTTGAAGGAAGAGAAGTTGAAGTTGGAGAAGATTCATACTAGTCAGAATCCTATAGACATGGTGACCAAGGTGGTCACAAGGGAGAAATTGAAGCTATGATCAGTTTTGGTTGGCCTTCATAGATGATAGTGAAGAGTTGAGAAGCCTACTCAGAAGAAATCAATCTCCAAGTGAGAGATTGTTGTGTTATGGAGCCTATTTCTAAATTACAATGTATTTCAAATACTGCACATTTAAAATGTACTGTACACTCTATATGTATTCTTGATGGAAACCATTTTGGGTTGATTCTACCCATGGTTTTGGTACCCATTATTTTTTAATACCACTTTAGTGATGTATTATGTGTAGATGGATATTTCATAGGTAATACATTAGTAGAACAAGAGTTTGAGAAGGAAGAATAGAGTGTGTGAATTTAGGTATAAATTTAGGAGGGTTTATTGAGCACAACTCCAAACAATATTTATGCATTGTAATTGTGAAAAGACTGATCTTAGAGTGGATTCACTCTCGTATCTTGTAATAAAATCTGAGCAAGTGTTTTTTGGTGGATGTATCCCACATTGGGTGAACCACATTAAATCTGGGTTTTTTGTCATGCATTTTATTTCCATTCTTTATGCATATCTATTTATATCTATTATTATGATTCTATAAAATTATTCTACATCAATTTTTGTATTTATTATTAACAAGTTATGGATGCTCAAAGTTGGCCTCTCAAGAAAATTTGGACATGGTTGGCTCTGTGATAGAAGATTTTGAGAAGGCATCTTTATGATGTTATATCTCACATGTGAAAGAGTTATATAAGTAGTGTATTACATGGTTGGATTATCCTATGTGAGGAGATCATCTAGTCCAAATTTGAGATACTACATCGAAGCACAGAAGAAGTTATTGAGGTCAAAAAATGACTACTCATGCATATTAAAAGGGTCCCCATACTTATTCATTTTTGTAAGTGTTACAACTAGATCAATATCAATGATGCGTGTTTTCACTAAGGAGTCAGGAGGTAGTGAGATGAGGGTAGGTGCAAAGGTATAGGATAATGATCCATTGGTGAGTAGGAATTCTTATAGTTGATCAAATGGTGATCAATGATCATTAAAGACCTGATTGATCCATAGAGATTGATAGAGAGTGTGAAGTCAAATTTCCTAGATTGCATGAGATTAGGTCAACATGAGATATGTTTAACATTTGGCTTTGGTGGTCTATGCATTAAAGGTCAAAAATGATCAATGGTGTGAGATTTATCCTAAGCTAAGAGTTCATGAGATTCAAGCATTATGTTCGAAGGTTAACTGTGACCGTTTTTATTGAAATATTTGATTTAACATAGGTAAAACTAGATCTCTGTATTTTGACCATATCTTTCCATAGAAGATGAATTTTCTCATGAAGTAAAAATAAAAATGGTAGAGGACTCCAAGGTGAATCTAGGTGTGTGTGTGTGTGTATACACACACACACACACCTAGATATATATATATATATATATATATATATATATATATATATATAAGTGAGTACAATCAAATATATTAAGCCTATAAGTTAACTGTGTGTTCGTGCTTGTTTTAAAAGTGACCTGAGAAGGATATTCAATCTTGTATTGATGTTTCTTCAATGTATCATGATGAATTAGATATTGTATAATGTTTTAGACTCTATAAGGATTATCTATGTGGATTTTAGATGTGTGTTTAATCTATCTTGAATATGATCAATGCTTTATAAGTTGATTGTGTGTTCATTCACAGTGACTATGTACACTAGGTCAATGCTTGAGTTGTTTGAGCATACTCAAAGGTGAACTAAGATGACTATGATCATTTGAGGATGTAAAAGGGGGAATAAGGAGTGGACCCATGTATTTGAAAGTAGTCCTATGTTCTTATTTTGCTCAAGGAAGTTCTAAAGGATTGAATGGGTTCACATGAGACCTATAAGGGCTACAAGTGCCTTATTGAAAGGTGTAGTTCCTTAAGGGTGACCCATAAATACTATGGATGACATATGAAGATTGTATTGAGCCATTTATTCATGTTAAATATTCCTTAAGGTCTACGGCATGACAAATGGCTGACCAAGCTAGTGATTATCATGTTTACTCTATAAATTATGGAACCAAAGATGATGGGTTCTAGATTTTTGAAATGAGACTAAGGAGCGATTGGGAAAGGCTTGTGTGTGTGTTATGAAATGAAGGAGGGGTAGAGTTTCTTGAGGTTGAATTGAAGAGTATATGATTTTTAGGACTATTTATATGACCTATAGGTCTTAATTTTGTTGGAAGATAAGTGCTCTGATAGATTGAGTGTGAGCGAAGAAGAAGAGTGATATGCAGAGGTCCATCATCAAGTGTTGAATACATTACTAAAAATGTGGAATGTTATAATAGGTATTTTTGTGGTAGTTCAGCATATAAGGTGGTTGTAGCCTCTTTACAAATGTGAAACTTGCTAAAAGGTCTAGTTATTGTTGTAGCTTAGCTAGACAGGTGTGGCAGCACCTTGTGGGATTGGAGTCTCACTAAATAGGGATTATAGCTCCTTGATCATTTGTAAATGGTCTAAATTGGATCTTGTTATTATAGGATATTATTATAGTTGTAGGTTCCAGTGGGTTTTCTCCCCCATGAGGGTTTCTCACGTATGTCTTATGTTATGTGATTAATCTTGCATTGTCTCTCTTGCTCATTGATGTTAATGTTGTGTATGCTTCATGATTGCTTATGGTAACTGATTAAGTTTTTGTAAGGATCAAAATTTAAGTTGGATTATTTGGGTTCACTAATTCACCCCCTATCAATGATTGTACCTCTAATAATTGGTATTAGAGTGAGGTCCTTTGGTATCTTATAGTGATCCAAAGTACAATTGCTAGGCAGAATGTGTAAGGTGGTTTCTCTAATAAACAAGCACCGATGTTCAATGGATCCAATTATGCTTTCTAGAGTGCTAAGATGAAGACCTATATTATGTCCGTAGGGTTTAATGTATGGCAATCAATTTTGGATGGTTATGTTGCTCCTGTTATTCCTCCATCTAGTGTTGCAGATAAGAAGCTATTTGAGAACAACTCTAAAGCAATGAATGCCATCACTTATGGTCTTACAAAAATTGAGTTCACCAAAGTAATTCATTGTACATCTACCAAGGAAATATGGCATAAATTGAAGACTATTTTTGAAGGTGATTCAAAGGTTAAGCTTGCTAAGTTAAAGACTCACAAAAGGAAATTTGAAAGTCTCAAGATGAATGAAGAAGATATTGTGGCATCCTTTCTACAGAGTGTTGATGAGATTGTGAATATCATCAAAGGTCTTGGAGAGAATATTGAAGAGACTAATATTGTTCAAAATGTATTAAGGTCTCTATCCCCCAAGTTTTATTTGAAAGTATCTTCTACAGAAGAGAGTCATGACCTTACTTATTTAAAGATGGATCAATTGCATGGCACCCTTACTGCCTATGAGATGAAGAAGAATGATGATATACCCCCAAATAAGGAAATTAAATTCAAGATAGAGATTAATCCTAAGAAGAATTTCAAGGTAAGAAATACAAAGAGGATGACATATATGACATTATTGATGATGAACAAATTGCTTTGATTACTAGGAAATTGAACACTAGTTCAGGGAAGTATAAGGGTAAACTACCCCTCAAAAGTTTCAACTATGGGGAGATAGGACATTTTGCTCAGAAGTTCCCACATAAGTATGAGAAGATAGATGATGAAGAGTATGGTAAAGGCAAAGATGATGACAAGAAGACATACAGGAAGAAAGGATTCAAAAAGTATAACAATAAGAAGAGGTCCTTTAAGAACAAGAAGAGTCTTTACACCAAAGAAGATTGTAGCTCATGAGATGAAATTGAAGACAATTATTCAAAATATGATCATAAAGATGATGATCCTACTAAATATGAATCCATGTTCATATCTGAAGAAGGAAGTTGCTCACTTTAGAAGGAGTCTACTTGGAGTGATACAGATGATGATGAAGATGATGTGGATTATGGGACTATTTTGATGAATGCTCTTGAAGAACTAAAGATTGAGAAGAAGATCAATAAGAAGATGAAATCTAAGCTCAAGGACTATGAGGAGAAATTTAGTGTGTATGAGGAAAGATTGAGTGAAGACACTAAGGATCATGAATATATGATCAAGCATCTCAGTTGTCAATTATAAATTATGTCTATAAGCCTAAAATCTAAAGAAGATAAATGTTCAAGGTATGTTTTTAAAAATGAATCTTTCCAATCTTAGTTAGAAGAGATAGCTAGTAAGGTGAATACATTTATGAGATTTGGAAAGAGCTCGTGTGATCTAGATAATATTATGAGTGGTCAAAATCATGCTAGTGATAAAACTAGTCTTAGATATGAAGAAGAACAAAAGACTATTACTCAAGATAAGAGGAAGACTAATTTAAACCAAGATAATCATAATTTGAAGATAAATCATTAGACAAGGATTGAAGGTGATGATAGATTAAAAACAAATCAGATCAGACATCCAAATTCTATGAGGTATGCAAGATTCAATAGTTATTATTATACGTGTAATCAATTTGGCTATAGGGATAGAGAGTGAAAGAGACCTGTTAGAAATGAATTTGCATGGGACTATGATGGGGGTCATTAGTCAAAATGTGTGAATAAAATCAAGTGCTTTAACTATCTTGATGTTTGACATTTTGAAAACCATTATCCACTTAATATTAGACAAGGTAAGTCCTTTTCAAAAGGGGGAGGTTATTTTGTTAGTCATGACATTAGACACATTGCAGATTTCTATCCAAACAAGGAAGGAAATATATGTTTCTTACAAAAGGTATAGTGTGATATAATTTTGATTAGAGAGGTCACATTGCTAGGTTTTACAAGCAAAGGCCTACAAGACATAATAGATTTAATCAGGATCCTAGAGTTTAAGAAAGAAGTCAAATTAACACATGGAAACCAAAATTGACAAGTGTGAGTCATGATGAGACTTTAGGTCCAAGTAATTTGTTTTCTATGGTGGAGAATGTTTCATAGGTTAAATAGTCCCAAGAGGTCTCATTGTTTGCTCATGTTGAGAATGCAGAGATCAAGCTCAAGGAGAAGACCAAGGTGATGGTTGAAGCTAGTACTGAGGTATGTATGGATCTAAGTGAACATCATGCTATTGTTGAGAATGTATCTTGCAAAGAACATCAATTTTTTATGCCTAGTAATGAAGTTCCAAACTATAAAGTGGATCCTTCAAATGAAAAGGCATGTAATGAATATGTGTCATCTCCATTTATTATCAATCCAATTATATAAGAAAAGGATAATGTTGTAGTGGTTTAGGAAGTTGTTTCTCCTAAGCCAAATAAGAAGAAGAAGAATTAAAAATATCAAATGAGCAAGGAGGAGACGGAAGATGAAGATTTGTTCTTGTTTTAGAGCATTAAGGTCTAGAAAATGTCTCTATCTATGATTCTTAAGAGACTCCTTTCAATGGAGAATAAATCTTGTGTTCTCAAAATGATAATGCCAACAAGAGAAGGTCTTTGATTAAGGGGGAGCAACAAGTTCATGAGCCTATTTTATAGGTTTGTGAAGGAGCTGTAGTACAGAGTCATAATGGGTGGCTCCAGGTGGCTTAATGAGATTGATGCATATTTAAATAAGTTTTTTGTGCTTAGAAAGGTTTGTGTATTTCTTTGTGGTGTGCTCCAAGTGTTCTTGAGGTTTGAATGTATGTATGTGCTAATTAAAGATTTTTTTGAGTGGTCTCATTTTTTTTTATCTATTTTTGGTTCAAGGGCAAGTAGGCTTAAAATGGTTAATAAGATGTATGGGTTCCCAAAGGTATGGAAGCTCAATTTCTATTATTGAAGTGTGTGATGGGTGTCTCCAAGTGTGCATGAAGTTTCAGAGATGTGTGTTGAACATAAGGAGGTTTGTTGACCTTGTTTTGCTTTGAGTTTCTAGGGTTTTTGGCTTTGTTATAAAAGTGATTTGCCTTGAGAATATAGGTATAAGTCTTCTTAATTGGTTGAATGTGACAAATGAGTGGTCAAATCAATATTCACAAAAATTTTAAGGTTTTTGGTTCTCTAGTTATTCATATTTTTGTCAATATGGAGGGCTAATTGGCTAGTAGGTTTGTGAAAGAAGTATGTTGCAAATGATGAGCTTGTTGATGAAAATTGGTGTGATTGAGGGAGTATATGAGAGTGATATAGATATGAATTTTTAGGTTTTAAATATGTATCTATTGAAAATTGTGGGCTATGTAAATTTTAGGTAGGGCTATAAGGAGGCTAGACAGGCCTAGTTTGAAGATGAGTGTTTTTTGCTCAATTTCTCCAAAAGAGAAAGGTATGGGTATCTAATGATATGTTATTAGGTTGGTTAAATTCATGTTTCCTATTTTTTATAGTGAAAACGTAGATTTTTTGATAGGAAGTGTCTTGAGAAAGAAGGCTAGTAAGCCTACATGGTGGTTCTTCATGGTGTGTGGAGATCTGAAGTTGCTCAAGATGTGCATTGGCTCAGAGATATTAGGGGGAGTCCCTCTCAAATATTTCTTGGTGAGTTTAATCAGATTTCAGTGCATTTTTATTTTATTTACTCATTGATTATAGTGCTTGGCTGAAGAGAGTGTTAGCATGGAGCAAGAGGTTGTTATCAAGGCAAGAAGAGGCAGGCTCAAGGTAAGGGGGAGTGTGTACTATCTTTCTAAGATGGTAATACTCTTGATTGGTATTCTTTTTAGGTCTTCAAGATAAATTTATTCCCACTTTTTAATTGTGTAAAAGGGGGAGAAAGTTCCTATTGGGGAGAATGTTCCTATTGAGGGAGTGTTTGAAGAGAGAGAAGGTGAGCTGTATATTATTGTATATGATAGTTATTGACATAAATGACAAAGGGGGAGATATTGGAGAATTATCATGGTGATGTTATGGAGGTGTCCTATTGAGTGGATGGAAATCCTTGATAGTCTATGTGATAATGGTAAAGTGTGAATTATGCTTCACAAAGTATGCATTTTGCTTGTTCTAGTGTGCTTTATGTATGGTTGGTTGATCTTCAATTTTGACATGGCTCGAGAGGATCAGGGCTGAGTATGGTGAATAGAGTATGTGAAAGAGGCCCCTAAGATGTTATATTTTCTTTGAGAGCTTATGTGCATAAGTGGAATTCATCTGGTTGATCATAGTTTTCATCTAGACACCTTCGGTCTAGTGGTAGAAAATATGAGTAGGTAGTTTGATGATGCCACCATTGCCACATGGGATTGAGTCAAGGGGAGTTGGTCATATGGTTGTGATCACAGTAGTCCCTAGTTATTCTATGATTAATCTCAAGTCATGTGTAGAAGCATAGTTAAACATATGAGGATTCAAAGTTGGCTTCTTAGTTAGATTTCATTGTTTTCCCATAGTCAATTTTGCAAAGTGGCCAGAAAGAGCTAAGTAAGCATGTTGATGAGGTTATCACTTGCACATGTGGATGATTTAGGAGAAAGTGATCATATGGGTTTGTTCAGTTTTGGACTTAGTTTATTTTTGATAATTTTTAGATCATGTGATGTAGTTTGATAAAATTTATGCATATGCAAAGTTGGGCTTCTAGGTAGTTTGAATGTGTTTTTCCATAGCCAAATTTGCATAAGACAAGAAAGAGCTGAGTGAGCACTTTAATGGTATTATATCTTTCACGTGTGAATGTGTCAAGATAATCTAATCATATGGGTTTGTTTATTTTTAGCATGGCTCATTTATGTCAATTTGATTTCATTCACTGAAGCACGACAAAATTTATGGATGCTCAAATTTGGCCTCTCAAGAAAATGTAGACATGGTTAGATTTGTGATAGAAGATTTTGAGAAGGCATCTTTATGATGTTATATATTACATGCACGAGATTTCCAAGAGTAGTGTGTCACATGGTTAGATTTTCCTATGTGAGGAGATCATCTGCTTCAAATTTGAGTTTCTGCATCAAAGCATAGAAGAATTTATTGAGGTGAAAAAATGACTACTCATGCATATTGAAAGGGTCTCCATACTCATTCATTTTTGGAAGTGTTAAAGCTCAATCAAGATCGATGATGCAAATTTGATCTAAGGAGTTAGGATGTAACAAGATGAAGATAGGTGAAAAGGTACAAGATAATGATCTAATGGCAAGTGGGCATTCATACAATTGATTGAATGGTGATCATTGATCATTAAAGACCTAATTGATTTATAGAGATTGATGGAATGCATGAAGTTAAAGATCCCATATTGCATGAGATTAGGTCAACATGACAAATGTTTAATGTCTGGGTTGGAAATCTATGAATTAAAGCTTGAACATGATCAATGGTTTGAGATTGATCCTGAGTTAGGAGTTCATGACATTTGAGCATTGTGTTCGAAGGTTAATTGTGACTGTTTCTATTTAAATATTTGAATTAACATAGGAAAAACAATAGATCTATATTTTGACCATATCTTTTGATATAAGATGAATTTTCTCATGTAGTTAAAATCAAAGTGGTAGAGGACTCTAAGGTGAATTTGGATATATATATTTGAAGATTTGAAAGTGAGTATAATCAAAGATATTAATCCTAGAAGTTGACTATGTGTTTGTGCTTGTTCTACAAGTGACCTGAGAAGGATATTGGAGCTTGTATTGTTGCTGTTTCGATGTTTCATGATGAATTAGCTATTGGAGAATGTTTTATACTCCATGAGGATGATTTATTTGGATTTTGGTGGTGTTTTCAATCTATCTTGAGTATGAACAATGCTTAAGAAGTTGACTATATGTTTATTCATGGTGACTATGTGCACTAGGTCAATGCTTGAGTTATTTGAGCATATGCAAAGGTGAGATATGTTGAATATGATAATTTTATGATGTATAAGGGGACATAAGTAGTGGAAAAATGTATTTGAAAGTGGTCCTATGTTGTTTTTTTGCTTGAGGGAGTGTTAAAAGAGTGAATGGGTTCACATGAGACCTATAAGGGCTACAAATGCCTTATTGAAAGGTGTAGTTCCTTAAGGGTAAACCATAGATCCTATGGCTGACCTATGAAGATTATATTGAGCCATGTATTCATGTGAAATATGAATTAAGGGATAAGGCATGCCTAACGGCTGACCAAGGTAGTGATTATCAAGTTTGCTCTATAAATAGTGGAACCAAAGACGATGAGTTCTAGATTTTTAGAATGAGACTAAGGAGAAATTGTAAAGTCTTGTGTGTGTTATAAATAAAAGGAGGGGTAGAGTACTCTAAGGATGATTTGAATATCAGATCAATTTGAGGATTGATTTTATGACCTATAGGTCATAATTCTATTAGCAAATTAGTGCTCTTGCAGATTGAGTGTGAGCAAAGGAGAAGAGTGATATGTAGATGTCCATCATTAGGTATTAAAGACATAAGTATAAAGATGGAATGTGTTCATAGGTGTTTTTATGGTAGCTCAGCATCTAAGGTGGTTGTAGCCTCCTTGCAAGGTGAAACTTGCTAAAAGGTTTGGTTTTTGTTATAGTTCAGTTAGACAAATGTGGCAACATCTTATGGGATCAGAGTCTCACTAAATAGGGATTGTAGTTCCTTGATATTTTGTAGATGGTCTAAATTAGATCTTGTTATTATAGTATAGTAGTCCAATTATAGGTTCCAATGGGTTTTCTCCCCCAAGAGGGTTTCCCATGTATGTCTTGTGTTATGTGATTGATCTTGCAATATCTATCTTACTCATTGATGTTAATGTTTTACATGCTTCATGACTGATTATGGTAATTGATTAAGTGTTTCCAAAGATAAAATTTTAATTTGAATTATTTGGGCTCACTTATTAAACCCCCACCCTCTTAGTGATTGTACCTCTAATAATATAGTCATTTTTTTAGGTTTTTGTGTCTTCTAGATTGATTATTGGCATTTTTAGGAGTCCTAAGTTTATTAAAATTGAAGTTTGCAAACTAATCACTTTAAAATTGATGCAAAGTGGTGTTATTTTGGTAATATAAGTCACATTGATGACCTGAACACATCAAATGATCACTTGAAGTTAATTTAACATGTTCATCATCCATCTCTCATTCTTGATCACTTCTTACTCATGTCTCATTACCCCTAACCACTCTCTCATCATTCCTAATTATCCCTAATCATTACCTCATTAATTCTAATTATCCCTAATCATATCTAATCATTCCCTCATCATCCTTAATTACTCCCTCATTAATCCTCACCATCCCTCATCATCCATATCACTCACTCCTCATCCCTCATCATACCTCATCACTTCCTCGTTGACCCTCACCATCCTTCATTATATTTAATCACTCCCTCATTGGCTCTCACCATCCCTCACCATCCATAATCACTCTTAATTACCACTTCATCATCCTTGATCACTCCCTCCTTATCCCTCATTGTCTTTAAGCATTCTTTTATTAACCCTCACCATTTCTCATCATTTATAATCAATCACTCATCATCCCTAATCACTCCTTCATGGACCCTCACCATCCCTCATCATCCTTAATCACTACTTCATCAAACATCATCATATCTAATCATTTCTTCCTCATTCCTCATCACCCCTAATCACTCTCTCATTAAATCTCACCATCCCTCATCATCCCTAATCACTCCCTCATCCTCCCTAATCATTCTCTCATTGACCCTCACCATCCCTCATCATCCCTATTGACTACCTCATCATATCTAATCAATTACTACTCATCCCTGTTCATCCTTAATCACTCCATCCAATACCTTGATGGAGGTATTTTGTTGGATTTTAATAATGCTAGGAGCTACAAGTGGAGAGTTGAGTGCTAGCATAAAATATAAGACATAGTGATCAAAATGATGTGGAGGAAAATTTGAGACATACATATTTAGCACCTATTATAAATGATGTAATTCATAATTGAAGACCTACTAAAAAATATGGGCCTATTATAAATGATGTAATTTACAATTGAATATCTATCAGAAAAAGAGAAGCAAGTAAAACCACCATAGCACCAAAAATGGGTAGTAAATATGAGGATCACCAAGCTATGTGATTTCTTAAAACCTATCAATTGCTTTCCATATGAGGACATTTTATGGTTTGAATAATTAAATCGAAGGCCTTTTATTTATATGTCTATTGATTGAGTATCATACCAAAGAGTGGACAAAAAAATTCAAATTATTAGAACTAGTCCAAGAATAAAAAGTGGTGATTAGTTCATAACTTCAATATTTAGTACAATGAAGAGTGTCACATTATGAGATCTCTACTTGAACATCTCAAGAAGTGGGTACAAGTTATTTAGAATTATAAAAAGGTAAGTAGATAATAGATTATGAACTCAATGATATGGTTGGTACTAAAAATATCCCTACTTCCCCCAACAAGAAATTATATGAATTATAAATATTGTTTCATTA